>JADKLZ010003886.1:22547888-22571325 GCA_021533235.1 Biomphalaria straminea
TAAAATTCGTCCGCCGCCCACCCGAAATTGGACCGCCCCCCCCCCCGAAAACGTTTGGGGGGGGCCGCCCCCCCCCCCCGATCCGCCAGTGACCTGAACAAAGACAATGCACTCTTGATGTACTCTATATGCTATGGTACCTGGCTAAACAGACCAATTTCTAATTCTTGGTGTCAGGACTTATGTTGCTAAGTATTTCTACATAGATTTGGGTATTTTGTTTTTTTTCTTTACTTGGATTTATATAAATTAAAAAAAAAATGATATAAAAAAAAAAAGGTTACTGTAAGTGAAAAGGGGGAAATAAATACATTTATAAACAAAGTTTTTTCGAAAAGCAATGTGGTGTAGATTATTTCTCTTATTTTATCTTATATAATACAGACGTTACTTCAAAAAAAGAAGATAATTACGTCCTAAGATGATTCAGGCAACCCATTCTATTACGGCACTTGGAAAGAAGAAGGAGCACAAGTACGAATTACTTTTAGCATATGGAATAAGAACTGTGCCTAGATCTTTGTGTAATTTCTCGATCAGCAGTTGTTTTTAGTAGGGTATTAAGAGGCCGGTTCACTGTACATTGAAGGATGGCTTTAGAAAGTGAGTCAGGTATATGACAAAACCAATTAAGCTTTCGTCTCTTCACAGTATGGAGGATAGTGTCTAGCAGGCTTGGACTGGGCCGCCGGGACACCGGGAAATTCCCGGTGGGCCGGCGGCTGCCAACTGCCAAAAGAAAGTTATTATATTTTTAATTTTAACTGAAATTACTGTTGATTATATGATAGCTTCAAATAATAGTTTGTATTGAAAATAACCAAACTGAAACAGCAAAATCATTACTTTACGTTACGAGGTTGCTTGTGAGAAGTCGTTTTCAAAATTGAAATACATTTCGAATAGATTTAGAAATTTGCTTAACCAGTCAACTTTACAATATTCATGCTGATGTCTTGTCAGAAGGACCTTCTTCCAAGAATCAGTAACATTGAAATCATTGATGTTTTAGCATCGACTAGTGCAGGGGTGGGTAAATTACGACCGCGGGCCAAATGCGGCCCACCAAAGTGTTTTATGCGGCCCTCGAAAACCTAAATAAATCATTGTAAATATTAGAGACATTATTGAAACTTTTGATTCTTATCAATTGTAATGAAAAAAAGTTCCCCTTTCAGACTTTGTGGTCTATAGGGCAAATGATGTAAAGATTAACGAGGGTGTCATGTGGCCAGCTCAACGACCAACCGCCTTTACTTTTACCCAACTAAAGTCAGGTACCCATTAGAGCTGGGTGGACTCAGGGGCGCCCGAAAATCCCGAAATAAAAATCCCAGTCTTCACCAGGATTTGAACCCGGGACCTCCAGTACATAAGCCAAGCTCAGCCACCGCGCCCTCTAATTGTAATGAAGAGGCTAAAGAAACATTGTCTCCAAACATCTTTCTAAAGAGTTTTGAAAAAAAAACGTAGATTATATTCAATAACAATACTATATAATACTATAATATACAATACTATATAAATTCAGTAAAAGACATAAGTCCTGGCCAGTATTTATTCAATGCTATGGAGAACTGTGTAGAAAGAGTTGGGTTGGTTTGTACAAGATGGTAAGGGTAAAAACTGATGGAGCTTTGACTGAGAAAAACAACTTTTTAAATAACATAAAGAAAATATCCCAACCATAAACTAGTAACTGGAAAGTTTACACTAAGCTACATTAAATTCGTTATACTTAGCGTCCAATTCATATTAAACACATATAAGCTCAGAGGCCGTCCCAAGGCATAGTCAAAGCATGCTGCTGCTATGGTCAATGATTGTTCATTTGTGTCTGATATTACACAGAAACTTGTACTACATGTTATTGTTCGAAGTACATTAGGTCTTTAATAAATTGCAAATTTTTTCCCTTTATTTTGTATAATTCTTATTTTATTCGGGGCCACCAAATTCACTTTGCCTATATCTTCCAATTCTAAAAATTCTAAAAAAAATTCCCGACTGGCAGTTCCGAAACGTATTTAAAGATTTGGAATTAAAACATTCTGATGTTTGGTAACACTTGCCAATCATTAGATCAATATGGAATTTAAAGGAAAAAATTGTTAGGTTCCTTGATGGACATTTACTGTGACCCCTTCCTAATATAAAAAAAAAGGCGCGGTGGCTGAGCGGTAAAGCGCTTGGCTTCTGAACCGGGGGTCCCGGGTTCGAATCCTGGTGAAGACTGGGATTTTTATTTCGGGATCCTTGGGCGCCTCTGAGTCCACCCAGCTCTAATGGGTACCTGACATTAGTTGGGGAAAAGTAAAGGCGGTTGGTCGTTGTGCTGGCCACATGACACCCTCATTAACCGTAGGCCACAGAATCAGATGACCTTTACATCATCTGCCCTATAGACCTTAAGGTCTGAAAGGGGAACTTTTTACTTTACTTTTTCTTCCTAATAGCCCTAATGAAGAATTGAAGACAAACTTTATGTTTATCATCGGAAGCATTGTAATTTTTGTTTGTACATGAAATGTATGTGCATTTTGAATCTTTTCAAACAAAGCACACACACACCCCTGCACTAGTGATACGATTAAAAAAGCGTTATACTAGTTAGTGGTGTATTGAAATTTTAGACTCTCTGTTTCTTATGTTTAGGTTGTTAAAACTAGCAGTTATTTAACTGTTCAATGTTGTTTCTCATAATTACGAATTTTAACATGTAATAAATAAAAACATTCTTACAACTTAAAGTAGTGTTTTTGAACTTTAAAATGTCATTATTATTATTATATATATGAAATAATTATAGAAACTAAAGAAAAATACATAAAAATTAAATTAAATTAAAAATAAGTAGTAATATTAAATAACTGGAAAAAATTATATGAAGCTAATGATGAAATGGGCCGCCGCCATGACCAAATTTCCCGGGCCGGTTTTTTAAGCCAGTCCGACCCTGGTGTCTAGAGTATGATTATAACGGATTATCTTCTTATCTTATCCTATATAATATAGACGTTACTTCAAAAAAGATGACTACGTCCTACGCATCTAATCTTGCTAGACTGATGACTTGAATTCTTAAAATCTAATGACTTAAATTCTGCCAAAATCACTGGTTTTCCTGGCTATTATAGCTCAGGCAACTCATCCCATGCGCTAATAGCAATCGGGAAGAAGGGGATGCATTTGTAAAAATTTGTCCTAGAATATGGAATGAGTTTCCTTACTTTCCTATTTATTAAATAAACCAAAAAATAATCAAGCCATATTTTAATTTCAGAGTTTGTTTTTTTTCAAGCATAAAGCTCATAACGACACACAGACATAAACACACACACATACACACACGTGTCACACACACACACACACACACACACACACACATATATATATATGTATGCATGCATATCGACACATTATCAAAGGTTTTATAATATTCTCTTCCAAAAGGGTCCTCTTTAACAGACTCTTCAATGTAATACCATTTTTTTAATCTAAAAATCTTTCACTGATTCTGGTAATATTTTAATCTAACACTTTTCCGATATATAATACCTACATCCGTAGACAGCGCTACTAGAAGGCTTGATCATATTAGTGCCTACTTAGCGATTAAAAAGCAGCATAAGATTTATATACAGATACAGACTTCATTGCATGCATGCATAATTATACATTGCCAGTGCGATAGAGCGCCGAACCAACAGAAAGAAGAGAGAAAAAGCAGGCCTATCTGCAACTGACAAAACTCACCCATGCCCCATATGCACCGGCTTTTCAAAGAGAGGATTGGACTTTACAGCTATCTTCGAGTCTATAGGAAATGAGAAATGTGCTCATCTTCGAACACGAAGGAGGAGCTATATAATTATACATTATCAAACTTAACATAATGACTTTGAGGACAGGATGGCCTAGAATTGGATGGCCATCATAATAATTTAATAACTAATTTTTTTTTTCAAAAAGGTACCGGTACGCCGTACCGGTGCGTACCGTCACAAAAAAAAAGCAGAATTTTGGGCAGATTGTTTTTCTTAAATAATATACAAAAAGAAAAAAAAATACAAATATATTGGACCGATCCCTACTCGAAAGTTTTTCGCGGGGGGAAGGGGGCAGGATTGATGCCATCGCCACCTCCATATCTCACCAAATCAGCTAACATACTAGAGGAGGGATAGCGAAATAATCTAAAAATACGTTGAAATATAAATGATTAGTAGGCCTATATATTATTAACATAAGTAATAAATTTGTATACAAATTTTATTATTTCATTACTAAAATTCTTCCGCCCCACCCCTTCGTGGAGGGTGTGGGCTATCGAGTGGGGGGCGTTCGGCCCTACAGCACCCCCCCCCACCGCTGGATATCCGATCCGCCAGTGCTAATGTGTGTAATACATACAAAATGGTCACTAATTTATATAACAGCATGAATAGAAAAATAACGTGGCATTATCTTAATTAATATTTAATGTAAAAGAAATTGGACACTTATTTGGCGGACCCCTCTAGTGTACCCCCACCACCACCCTCGCTACGCCACTGCCTAGTTTTGCCCCTGCCAAGGTCGTCCTGACCGGGTACGCTATTCTGCCTAAACGTGGCACTCGGATGGAAACGATTATTTAATGAAGTGATTAGGCTAAGTGAATAGAAAAACAAAACTCCTATGGGAGTGTCCAAGTGAATGCGAGACCCTTCCCATTGCACGGAGAGGAGTTGAAAGAGAGCTCCAAAGTCCCTGTTGATAATCCATGCACCGTTTTTCAAGGGACCGTTACACTAATGGTGAGTCCTGCACGGTTCGATTGGTACAACATGGGAAAATGGTGGAGGTTCAAGGTGTACTCGGGCCAGTAGCGGCCTTAGGGGGTGGCAAGTGGGGCAACCGCCCCAGACCCCGCGCCTGAGGGGGCCCCGCGATCAGAGATTTTATTGTCACCAACTTCGAAAACCAAGTTGTCATAAACTAGGGCTTGTTTCTCAATATTTTCCTAGTATCTTTATGATTTAAATCAGATTTTAATTTCGTATGCGTACATTATTTTCGGCTATAAACAGTATCACAAAACATCACCAAACACTTAAAAACTCTAGATAACAATTTCCCACTTCATTAATAACTTTCACATGTTGTTCCTTTTAAAAAATCACTAAATGTTCAGTAATTTTTAAAAGTGTCATACAGCACTGTTATGTCGCATCACAGTATAAAAAGAATTGGTACATATACATTAAATATACTGTTAATTTAGTCTGCAATGGATTGAAACGGTTGAGGGTACATGAGAAGGATTCCTAATATATTGGTAGCCTACTGTAACCTAGCCTGTGTTGAACCAGTTGTGTTTGTACAGCTATTTTGGCCAATCAGCTTCCAGAAAGTTTGGCGATGGCGTATTTTTTTTTTAATAGACTACTTTGCGTATATATCGTGCCGCCGTGGGAAAACCATTGTAATCGGGATAAAAAGTAAACAAAACACGGGATTTTTTTTTCAATTAATGTTTTTGAAAATCCGTGGTATAGCCCTTCAGCAAAAGTCGGGTCTGCGAAAGTGTACTGTAGCTCTCAGATTGGACATGATATAAGTAGTGCGCTAGTGATTTCCTTTTATTTGCTTTTGTTAACGCAGAACAATTACTTAAGTAATGTATCTACATAATCTTCTATATTTTGTAGCAAAAATAGGGCCCACAGCTTAGAGGTGGACATACTGTGTTGTTATTGTTACATCGTTAGAGACAGATGAACCCGTTAACGTGATGAGTTTACACTCATACAGTATAGTCTACTATTACGGCTAAGGGCCCCGCACTTGACGCTCGCCCAGGGCCCCGCGCACTGCTAGGGCCGCCCCTCTACTCGGCCTTCGGCCATGCATTCTAGTCCAAGCGCCCGGAGTGCCAAATATATCGGAAATAGCAATGTTTTACATAGACATTGACTTGGACCTCTTCCAGATAGAACGGTTTGTTCAAACAGGCCTAGAAGCCTAGAGCTCGAAGAGCCTTCGGCTGCAGCTCTTTTGCTAGTAAGCGAGCTATGCCGGTATTACATTATAAATAACTGCTTACACGTGACGAACGAGGTTTCATTGAAAGGTCGCGACGACCTAATTTAGCCTACATTAGTGTCATTTAAGGCTATTAATACGCGCGCTGTAATTTATAAAATAAAAAAAACAAATTTGCATCCACTTTTGAAGATTAAAATATGTTTATCTTGAATCTTGATCTATATTTAACCTTTGATTAAGCTTTAACTGCAGATAGCCTACAAATAAATAAATTAGACGAATAAACATGCCATGCAATGAAACATAAATAAATAATGAAAACAAAATCTAAGTATTTTCTGGGTTAAAAATACTGCAATTCTGGGTATAAAAACAAATAGTAGCAAAACCAGTGTTTGATAAAGTTATAGACTAGCTAGAGATTCTAGACCTAAATCTATTAGATATGGAAAAAGAAAGAGATCTATTTACCATTGGTCTTTGTCTATACATTTAGCAATGAATATTATAAGGATATTTTGTATTAGGTAATCTTAACACTTAAAAAAATGAGTTTAAATGGCTGTCAACATTTGCAAAATTACAAGGCAACAACAGGCACCGAAACTTTTAAAATAATTTACTCATACTTCATAACTTGCTCTACTGCTGATGCTCGCAGAAAAAAGGTATGAGTTCAATGACACAATGTCAATGATTGATTATTGATGAAATGTCTTAAGATATATCATATAGGTCTAGGCTAGATCTAAATAAAAGATCTAGAATTGATTCTAAATGTCGTCTAGATCTAAAACTAATAGACTAGACTAGTGGTAGAATCTATTACTAAATAAAAATTACTAGTCTATCTATTACTCAACTATTAGTAAATGATTTATCATTAGAATTTAGTCTATTTTACTAGATATCATATCATTTGAGATCATGGGAAAGAATGGGACTTGGTGAGATGAACAAAAGTAGAGAGATTAGCAGACGTGTGCCACAAGCCACCTACTGACCTAGTGATTGGAGGAACTGTCTTCCCACAAAAACATTTACAAAAGGCAACGTGGACATCACCAGACCTATTAACACTAATAACAGAGAACCAAATAGACCACATCTGTATTGTGAAGAACTGAACTGAAGGAAGCAGAAGAAGACTTGGACTAGCAGGCTCACTACAATAACACTAAGTACCATTGCGCTGAAAGACTGCATAAAACAGGAAGAGTTTTAGTTCACCTAAGAAACAAGTTACAGCTCCTAGAAGAGTAGACGGTGAAACAGACATGGCAGAAAGTGAAAGAAACAGTAATCTCCACATGCCAAGAAATACTGGGTCCCAAGTCATACACCCACAAGGAGTGGATTTCAACAGAAACTCTTCAGAAGATCAAGGAAAAGAAAGCAGCAGAAGGAAAAGCAAAAAAAGAATATGCAGAAATAGATAGGAATGTCAAGCTTAGCATCAGAACAGACATGCAGAACTACAGTGTGAGTGTTATACTTAATAATAACATTGCCATGCTACATTCAAAGCTTTATTTCACTGAATGACAAACAACAACACTCATAGTAGACATCACAACACGAAATATGAAATATGGTCAGTACACAGGCTAACAAATGTAAACAAACACTAAGGGGCGACAACCAAATAAGGAAATCCACTACAATGCACTGGCAAAAGAAGCAGCCCTTCCAAACAGCACCAAAGACCTGTACTCTATCATCAAAAAGATATCTCTGGAAAATTTGCGAAGTCAGAGAGACCAGTAAAGGGCAAGAATGGTGAAGTGATAACAGATGAAGAAGAACAAAAGAAGAAATGGATTGAAAAGAGCATTTCCATGAGCTTCTTAACAGACCTACTCCTGCAAATCCATCAGAGATACTGCCAGATGCAAGAGACCTTATCATGTTCAGTCCATCCCAGTAGAAGTTCTAAAAGGAGACGTTGATACCAGTGTGAAGATGTTCTACCCTCTCTTCTGCAAGATATGGGAAAAAAAGAAGTGCCACCAGAGTGAAAGGAGGGCTACCTCATCAAACTCACCAGAGTGAAAGGAGGGCTACCTCATCAAACTCCATAAGAAAGACGATCTTAGTTCTTAGTTCCTGCTCCAATTATTGAAAGATAACACTGGTTTCCATTCTAGGAAAAGTGTTTAACTGCATTCTGCTTAACCGAATGAAATATGCTGTAGATCCACATCTCTGTGACTAACAAGCTGGCTTTTGAAAGATTATGCACAGATCAGATTACAACACTACATATAATTTTGGAACAGTCCATGGAATGGAACTTCCCTCTTTCAGTCAGTTTTATAGACTATGAGAAGCCATTTAAAAAATCTATATAGACCCTCTTCTTCTTCTTCTTCGTTCTCATTGTTATGTTGGAGGGTTCAGATCACCACACCAATATCTGAGATGAACTGCACAGTGGTTTCCAAGTCAGGGAGCTCTCCATATAGTTTTCGTTCTATTGGGATGTTTTGGGGCCAGTGTCTTATATGGGCCTCTTGGTAAAGAGCGCAGTCTTCGTGGTCGGCATTCTCTGATGACACTCCACATGGGCAGATATCACTGGTTCCAATTTTGAGCTTCCGGTACATGTGTTGTCGCATTCTGTTGTGTCCGGTCCTAAGTCGAAAGATTACATGTTGATCTTGTCGGGATAGCTTATAGTAAGCATCATCTTTCTTGTGATTTGGATGTGAGCTTGTCCATTTCTCATTTATTTTATAAATTATATTTATTATTTTATAATTTATAATTAATTTCTTCATTTCTTCCGGGTAGAGTGCAGAGTTAATTTGTGAGCCACTTCTTCCACCCTTGGCGAGTGTTTCAGCCTTCTCGTTTCCCTTTAGTTGAATATGAGCTGGCACCCACTGAACAACAGTCTTTCTGCTGTTGTTGTTGAGTTTTGTCAGTGCTGCTCTGAGGTTTTCAACACAAGAGAAACCAGAGTTCTGCAAGCCTTGAGGGTTGTCTTCGCATCAGTCAGCAAGACAATCTGACTGTGTGGGGAACTTAGATGATTAGCTTACATGGTAGCAGCTAGTGTTAGTGCTTCCCTTTCTGCTCTGTGGCTGTCAGAGAGCTCTCCAGTTGCAATGGATTTTTCTAGTTTTTCTCCATCTGGCCATTCGATGAGAATTCCAGCTCCTCCATTTGTGGTGGCTTTATGAGATGATCCATCTGTGTAAACTCTGATCCACTGATCGCTAGGATAATTGGTTTGAAGAAAACAGTTCCCTATTTCCTTGAGCTCTGTTGGTCTGTAGTCAGATTTTCTTTTTATGTTTTCAATATGGTCCCTTATGGTAGGAAGAGGGCTTTCGTCCCAGGGTGGAGATTCATTATGTTGTGTCGAGGATTTTAGAGTTACTTTTTCTAGTTGGTGTTTCTTTTTTAGGTTAACAGATTCCTGTATGAAATTAGTCCTTTTGAGATGGTTTTTAGTGCCAGTTTTGTTGATTTGGGTTTTGAGTGGGTGCCTTTCCAAGGTTTCCAATTTGGTAAATTGGGAGAGGATTTTTATTTCTCTTCTTTCATCCAGAGAGATCAGGGCACCAGTTTCCTCCATAGCTCTTATGGGTGTTGTTTTCATTGCTCCTGTCATTATCCTATAGACCCTCTGAAGACTTCTGAGACACTATGGAATGCCTGAAAAAAATTACAAATATCATATGAGGGGATGACTTGCAGAATAGTGCATGGCAGACAACTGACACATTTGAAATCCAAACAAGAGTGAGACAAGACTTTTTACCCTCTATCCTTTCTTGTTTCTGCTAGCCATTAGGTCATGAAGACAGCAACAGAAGAGCAAGGTGTTCAAGATAAAGGCATACAACAACACACCCAATACATTCCTATACCTGCCTAAGTATATTTATCAATACCTGCCTGAGGAAGAATCTGACCAGACACATTTCAAATGAGGAACTGAGCCAAAGAACAAAGCAGTAGCCCATTGAAGCAGATATCCTTCAGAGACACTGGAGATGGATTGGTCACAAGCTTCGTAAGCCTGAATCCAACATAACAAGGCAAGCTCTAACCTGGAATCCCCAGGGAAAGAGGAAGAGGGGATGGTTCAGGAATACATGGCGCTGCGATCTGAAAGCAGATGGGTAAGACGTGGGGACAGTTGGAGAGACTTGCCCAGAACCAAAGCAAGATACCTGGAGGAAGCTGGTTGGTGGCCTATGCCTCAAAAGGGACTTTAGGCAGAGATGAGATGATTTTCTATTAGATCTATATATGTCAATTATGATCATATGATGCTAACTGCTAAAGCTAGTAAAACCTTACCGTGAATCTAGTGCTCCTAAATTTGACCATGAGCTTAAATCAAAGATTTTAATTTTAGGAGAGGTAATAATCTAGACTCTATTATAGACCTATATAGTTAAATGAGATACTTAACATTACAAAGCTAAATACAAATAATTGAGTCTAGTTCAGTATAGATTTTTAATATATGTGTATGTATGCAGTCTCTGTGTCAGTTTGTTTATTCTTTTTAATCATTAGAAGAAGAAAAAACTATTGCCAATCAGACTTTAATTTATACCTAGATCGATATATTATCTTTTTTTTAATTACAGCAAGCTTAAGTATATTTATAAATGTTGTGAATATTTTTTTCTTCTACAGTTTAGAAAACATTGCATAAACTCTGAATTTGCATAAATTGTTCAATTTTATTTTTTGTTTTACTTTAATTTCTAACATGCAATTAAAAAAAGAACGGATTTGGAATCAGCTCACACAGTTGTTGTTGTTTTTCTTGTAGGATCATGGTGTTATTGTTTGCAGTTTGATGTAAAATCACATTTCAACATGCAATGTTCTGTTGCACAATATATTTATTTATCCTTCTTTGGTCGTTTGTTCTAGGCTCAGATTTGTAAGTGTGTTAAATGTGATGTTGTCCGACCCAGACTACATGCCTGTTTGTCATGTATTTACTTTGGTTGCTACGACTTGAAGCATATCCATGAACACTCACTGGAAAAAAAGCATCAATTAGGTAAGTTATGTTTTATTAAATCCAAAATTTGTCTATATATATGCAATGTCAGGTAAGACTTTTAAAAAAATGAGACATTGTTTCTTTTATTAATTAGATCAGGATAGTGTTTGTCCAGATCAGTGATGCCCAAAATACGGCTCGCAGGCCAGATCCGGCCCACTACGTGGTTCCATCCGGCCCGCCGAAATGTCGGAACAAAGTGGAGAAACACCCTCTCTAAAAAAAGGTTTTAAAATGTATTTTTACCAACTTAAATTTAGGACTCTCATATGTTCTCTAATGGATTGATATCTGACCTTTAACATTTGTGCGTAATAAGCCAACATCTTTGTTTTATAAAGAATGTGTGGCTGTTTAAAAAAACAGCAATATATATTTTGGCATTATAAAATAAATATGGCGACATCCTTGGTTTGAACCATGAATAAAAGTTTGATTATCTAGACTAGAAATTGGAAGATCGATGGAAATATTCACCCAAAAAGAGAAAGAAAATGAGTCAGTTTTAAAGGTACCGGTACCTGTTTTTAATAGAGAAAGGAAGGTATTTTCTGATGCGTAAAAATATAATCGTCAAATATCACATGAATGTAGTATTAAATGTAAGGGGTTTTGGTAAAGTAGTTTAAGAAAAATTTCATTTAATTTTTTAAACTTTTCAGTCATGTGACCCGCCAGATGAGTTTTGGAAATTAAAATGGCCGCAGGTCCAATAAGGTTGGGCATCACTGGTCTAGATCATTAATTTATGTATATTTTTTAAATTAAATTTTACACAACGGGCTACATGTCAGTTTAAGCTCTTCAAAGGACAGGATATATTTTATTTTATTTTTGACTGAAATAAACATGGTTAAAATAAAGAAATCTTCCTTTTTCTTTGTTGATATGTACTTAAATACTCAGTCTCTCTTTTTTGTTTTCTTTGCATGTTTTTACAGCTATAGATGTATCCTATGGTTCAGTTTACTGCTTCATGTGTGAAGATTATGTGTATGACCTAGAGCTGGAGGAGTTGTCAAAGACTCAGTGTCAAAAAACACCAATGTCATTAGGTGAGACTTCTGAGATCTAAATAATAGCTTGAAAAAACATTTGACTTTTCAAAAAAGTTTCCATTTCAGAGATATAACTTTTAAAATGTGTACAATGTGCATTTACTATATATATATATATAGTAAGTAAAGTTACATAGAGATCTAGCTGCCTGTTGAGCTAATCATATATTAAAAAACATTTTTTTAAGGAATAATTTAATAATAGAGCTAATGTAGAATCTTTAACAAAAAGTGTCAGGTACCAATTAAAGTTAGTTTGACTTAGGTACACCCTCAAAACTGCAGCCAGGATTTAAACTCCAGATCCAAGCCAAGTTCTCTACAACTACTATCATCAGCACATTTTTTGAAACTTAAAAATGTATATTTTCTTGTACGATATCTTCATGAATAATCATTCCTTTGTTTATCATTTCAACATTGCATCTTTTACAATTGATTTCTCAGGTCTTAAACAGCGTTTTTTTCCTTGGGAACCAACTGAAGAAGAACTTATTTTGTTAAGGTGTAATCCAAAGAGAAGAAGGGTGACTGAAGCATCTCACATAGGTAGTTAGGTTATCCTATTCACTTTCATTCATTTACAAAATTATGGCTTTCTTTGTATTATTCTAACTATGATTTTTGTTGTTAAGCTTCTAAAAAAAGTTTTTTAGTATCCCAACTTCAATTAGCCAAAATTCTGGTATCCACATTTTAGTCAAAAGAGACTAAGAAACTGTATTCTCTTAACAGTAAACTACCTCACTCTCATTTTCAAGTCAGTGTTAGCCAACAATCACAAAGAGAACTAGTGGGCATCAGGAGGCACAGCAGAGCTATGTACAAAGAAATGACCACACCAAACTAGATGGATAGTATCTATTTCCTCCACTGCAAAGAGCAATCTACAATATTCCAAATAAGAACAGGACACACCTTTAAATTATCACCTCATCATAATAAATACCATTTGCCCACCCTAATGAAACTGTGAATAGTATCTTTTTAAATGTCCCATTGTATAATCAACCTTAGGCAGACCCTAATACCACTACAGCCCAACATAACCGACACTCTGTATGACAGTGCTGAACAACAGAAAAAAAAAGACAGCTATTTTTCCTAGGCACAGACTGCAAAAGAAGCAAAAAGCTGTTTAGAAGAAAGCATTCTATTAACATTCTTTTTCTAAATTGAATATGTGTTTCACTAAACCTCTTATTTTACTTTGTTCTTTACCTACCAACCTCAGTCTGACAATTAGTGTCAATCTGGCCACTTATTTTAATCATCCAACCTTTTTTCCAAACCTATTATTTCTTAACATTTTAATTTCACATGTTCACCGGGTATCATTATCACGCAGGCAGCAACATAAATTTAACCTTGTTTATTACATTATCCAGGTTTACGTGGCCTAATTAATCTGGGCAACACCTGTTTTATGAACTGCATCCTTCAATCACTGACTCACACACCTATACTGAGAGACTACTTTATGGCTGACAAGCATGCCTGTCTAAAAAATGATGAGTCTGAACAATGTCTTGTGTGTGAAATGGCCAGACTCTATCAGGAGGTAAATGTTAAGCAAATCTCTTGACCCAAAGTGTTTCTGATTTAGAATGTTTACTTAGAATTTGTAGTTATTTTAAACTGATTTAATACTACAACTCAACAACTGAGTAGGCTCTGTTTAAAATAAAATTTAAAATTTTTACAAAAAGTTATTAAAAACATCTACTTTCACTTAAAGTAATACTTAAAGCAAACTCATTTGACTCACATTTAAAATATTATGTACTATAAAGAATTTTCAAATCATCACAAAAAAGCTAAAATATCATATTCATAGTATTAATTAATTATTCATAGTATCACTAATTATTTTTAGTGCTGTTTTTAGCATCATGTCTATTTTTAAGCATTTTTGTACTAAAAAAATTTAATCAGAAAGGTGTGTTATCAAAGTGGCAGTGGTTACTTCTCTATCAATATTTTGATTTAATGAAATTTGAATTCTAACACTTAATTGAATCTCATAATTTAATTAGGATCATTTGTATCTTTTTTATTTTTTTATTTTTTTTAAATACTTTTTGATAAGTGTGCATTGTCTATTCACAGGGTTGAAAATGGCATTTTAATAGTTTATCAATAATAATCAATTTGTTTTAGTTTTACTCTGGTTCTCGAACTCCATTCATCCCATATAAATTGCTTCACTTGGTGTGGACCAATGCTAGGCATCTGGCAGGTTATGAACAACAAGATGCACATGAATTTCTCATTGCTGCTTTAGATGTCCTACATCGCCATTGTAAAGGTATTCAGACCAGAAGAAACATTGTTTAATTTATTCGCTAAAAAAAACTTATCTAGTTTGATGTTAGGCTCATAATTTTTTCTAAAAAAAAATATTTTTTGTCTACAGAAATGAATGGTGTGAGTGGCAGTAACCCTCACCACTGTAACTGTATTATAGACAGGATTTTTACTGGTGGCTTACAGTCAGATGTCACATGTAAAAGATGCAAGTAAGTTGTTTGGTATTGACATGATACAAGGAAACATTGTTGTCTGGAATTATCCTTAACTTATTTAGAATAGATAATAAACAAAAATACATTTTGACAAACATTTTGTCCCTTTGGTTTGTTTTATGCCACATTACTACTAGCTGTCATATTTAACATTTCTAATCATTTAGTGGCAAAGAAACACTTTTACGATTAGTGTGCTCACGGTCAGAATAAACATAAAATAAGTGTTATATCAAGATAAAAGAAAAAACACTACAAAAAAAAAATCTTCTCTACTTTATTGAAATACCTTTTTTTTTAGACGTCTGGTATTAATGTGTAAAGATTGTTCTAATAGATAAATTAATAATTTAAATTTATATTGTAATGTTAATCTTTGAATGTGGTTTTCAGTAATGTATCAACCACTATTGACCCCATATGGGACATCTCATTAGATCTTGGTCCTGGACCTATCCATTCCTCTCAAGTCCTGTCCTCCATAGCAGCTGCTGCAGTTACTAACAACTCTACCTCACAGACAACTGCTTCCGCAGAGTTCACTCATTCTCCAGCACCAGGTTAGTCACTATTATCAACTAAAGATTCCTTTCCTATTTTTTAATTATGTTTTCATTTTGATTCTTTCTAAAAATGGATTATTATGTTGTTTATACAAAATTATTTTTGGTCACATATTTAAATATAATAGTTATTATAGAAACATGACTGAAGTAAATATATCTATATTTATATTTGTGGTGCATAGAAAAGGTTCTCAAATCTTTTTTATTTAATGCTAATCTTTATTAAAATATTTATTTACTTTCTTTTGTATTTTTATTTAAATACAGCATAAAGTGTTTTACAGATTAATTTTATTATTATTTAATCTATTCTTTCCTTGACCAGGCTTTACAAACAGTCCTGGAAATTATGAACCTACCTCTCTTGTTGAATGTTTGAAACGGTAAGAAGAAATCTAATTATTTAAGCTATATATTGTATCCCTCTTTTGTTCAAGTAGTTATTTTACATGTTGTGCTAATGACAGTCTTTTATATAATAGACCTTATGCATTGAAATTTTAAGATTATAAATTCAAAACTAAGGTTGAATGCCAGCAAACAGAAAACACTTTATTAAATTACAATTGTATTACACAATGTTATTCCCATGTTGAGGACCTACACTTCTGGTTGGGAAGTAGAGAAAAAATAGCTTTAAGTTAAAAAACAAAAAGTAAACTATTCAGATATCCCAAAATAGATATGAAGAGGTCAAGCAGACATCTGCTTCTCTTGTTTTAGTATCTCTCAGCATACTTTAGCTTTTCTTGAATTTCTTATTGGTGAGCTAAAGATAAAAAAAAATTAATTGCCAAACCAAATCCTGCTAGAACTTTGAATATGTGATTTTTTATGAAATTTTAAAAGTAATCCTAGGGTCTATCCAGCTTGGATGGATACAAGAGAAATACAGGTTGTTGTCATGGCATTATGATTACAGAAATATCTCAACTTAGTGTTATTTCTCATGTACTCTTAAAGTCTGTATTTTTTGTATGGAAAAGTAAATAATCTTGTCATTTGTATTATGAAACAAAATTAGTGCAAAAAACTAATATGAGTTCTTGTTTGTCATGGCCAAAGGTTTACAAAAACTGAACATTTAGGCAATTCAGCTAAAATCATCTGCAGTAAGTGTCATAGTTATCAAGAATCAACCAAGCAGCTGACTATGAAGAAGCTTCCAATTGTTGCCTGCTTTCATCTGAAGGTAGGAAATTGAAGACCATAGAAGTATTTGATATCAGTAGTTAAAACAAATAGGATTACCATATTGACCAACTAAGTTGAGGGCTTAGCTGTCAATCATTTTAAATTTTCAAAACTTTATAAAAAAAAAATACTCTGTATACCTGTATAGCACCTTGTTTAGGTGTTGTGTAATTTTATAGGTAAAACAGTTTTTTTTGCTAGGCATATTAAATATCTTATTGACTTAACAAGTAAGAAATTAAATATTACAGTTGTTCATTGTGATTTTAAAAAAAAAATATTTTTACAAATAATGTAAATAATTATGAAAAAAACAAATGTAAATGACCCAACTTGGAACATTATTAGACATTATAATGTTAAATTGTTATTTTAGGTTGTAGCATATATATACTAAGCTTACCTGTCACTAAAGAGTGCCATTGTCATTTTAAGATTCCAGTGTATTTTCCTCTAACTACATTTGTGCTCTTTTGACTTTTTTTGCAGCGTTTTGAGCATTCCACGGGCTACCACAAAAAGATCTCAACTTTTGTTTCTTTTCCTGAGGAGTTGGACATGACACCATTTATGTCATCCTCCCGGAACAATATTAACGGTCACTCTGGCCCAATCTTACATTCAGCGTCTTGTGATAATAAGTAAGTTAAATTAGTGTGTGTGGGGGGGGATACTTACATTATTAGTCAAGGGCAACAATCCTCACTATGTTATAATGTAGCTAATTTTCTTGTTTTTCTTGATAATATGTAGTAAAAAACAATTGAATATGAAAGGGCTGGAATCTTGTGTATACTAGAGATAATGAAAATGTTATAACACACTTGCAGTTATCAGTATATCTAATATATAAAAGGAAAACAAAGGCGTATGTATGTATGTATGTCCCCGTATAGAAATCAAAACCGTTTCACCGATGTTGACAAAACTTGACAGAAATGTTCCTTGGGTACTAACTTAGACCTGTGTGTATGAATTGTAGTCCTAAAACAAACTTAAAACCCTAACAAAAATAAAGTTGCCCAACTCTATTACAGCTATACTAGGCTTTGTTTACAAATTTTGACCTGAGAAAAGATCGAAAGGATTTAGATCTAGATCTAATTTTAAGAAATACACTTTGCAATTATAGATTTTTACTTTGGCGCATGAAATTACAAAATATAGTCTAATGATTTAATTATTTAACAAAATTAAGCTTCAAATTTGTGTTTCAAAAGGATTTTTACATAAATTCGTTCTTTGTATCTGCGAATATAAAAATCCAGTTGAACATACTTTCATTAGACATTACCAAAAGGTTATACACATCTCTCTATTCCTAGATGTAGGCATTCTAGGTCTAAAACAGCAATTCAACTCAAAGATGATATAACTTCTCTTCGTAAAGATAGTTTTAAGCTTTAACACATGAACTTACTAATTATAGTCCATTCATTTCATATTTTAATCAAATTAACATTGAAATTTGTTTTCTAAAGCATTTTTACATGATTGCAACTATTATCCTAATTTCGCGTAAATTAAGGTCAATTTGCTATTTTCAGCTCCATTCATAATTTTTTTTAATGTGAATTCATGCGTTCGCTTTATTATTATTATAGCTTTTATATAGCGCTACTTTCATCTTATATCATGCTCAGAGCGCTTTGGTCCAATCTCATTTGTGAGACCAGTGGGGGGGAGGGGGTATCTAGGAGTTTGTTTTCCGTGCTGCCTTTGGGCGCTCAGTAAACACAACTCTGCCCGAGTCGGGTGTCGAACCTCGAGCCCCCTTCTAGGTAGCCAAGCAAGCCAAGCTCAAGCTGCACTTGGCCTCTCGACCACGCTTCCCACCAACATTTACTTACAACATTATTATTTTCTTTAATTGTTTCTAATGCACTATATCACTGACTACATCAGCAATACGCAAGTTAAGACCCGTGGGCAGCGGGTAATATCTGTCTAGTATATATATAAATATAAAATATACAGATGCTTAGAAACATATTCACCTGTTCTTATAAAACTTGAATTTCTACATTATGGATCAAACTATTAGCAAGTAGCTATTGCCTCTCGAGAATTAAAAGTTATTCCAATGTCCATTTCACCGTTTAAAAATATTTTCAATAATCTGAAAATATTTTCTGTGCACAAGTCAACACTTCAAAAAATATACTGTTAGATCAAAATGTTAGTTTTGTGTTGTTGGTTTTTTTTACTCCTAGATATTCTCTGTTTGCTGTTGTGAACCATTATGGCACCATAGAATCAGGTCACTATACTTGTTACATTCGTTCCCTCAAAGAGCAATGGTACAGATGTGAGGATCATCTTATAAAAAGGGCCACAGCTGGTGAGGTACTCAATAGTGAAGGGTAAGTCACAAAGACTTTTTTGAAAGTCATTTTTTTTTCTGTTGATTAAAAAAATGAATTATGTAAATTATTTTCATCTTTCAGTTGGCATGAAAACAAATTTCTTAATTTAATTGTGACTGGTAAACCTCCCTTGTGTTTAAGTAAAAAGTAAAGTTCCCCTTTCAGACCTTATGGGGCAGATGATGTAAGGTCATCTATTTCTGTGGACCAAAATTAGCAAGATTGTCATTTGGCCAGCACAACCGCCATCTTTACTTTTCGCCAATTAATGTCAGGGTGGACTCGGGTGCACTAAAGATCCCAAAATAAAAAATCCCATTCTTTACCAGGCTTCAAACCAGCAACTCCCAGGTTCGGAAGTCAAGCTCCTTACCATTGAGCCACTGCACCTCCTTGTATACAACGGAAAGGGTTTATTAAACTTAAAAATTTAATACAAAATGTTAGACCAATAACCTATGGAAAGGTTTCTGAATTCTCTTGTTTTTGAGGATTGTTTCCTAAAAGAACCTGATGTCATTCAAAAGAGCAAAATTGACACACATACACATAAAAAAAAATACTAGTTTGCGATCTAAGAAGATTGTTGTAATGCCTTTTTTTTCTGTTTTAGGTATTTATTATTCTATCATAAGCAAGTATTGGAATATGAATGACTAATGAAGTCTTCTGATAGTGGAGATTTACTTATTGAAAGCTTAGCTGCAAAGTAGTAGTACAAGATGCAGTCAAAAGCGTTTACAAAATGATCAGGCAGTTGTAACTCATAAATGAATGTGGCGATGTTTTGAGAAGTTACTAAATGAAAGCCTTGTTACAACACACCTTGGAGAACACTGCAATCTTCAGTCAATGTAAATGTTCAATTAGCTAATACTTATAAATGAATGTTGCATTCTTCTGTGAAGTATTTACACTTTGAACATAAATAAATGCTGCAATGTTCTGACACTGCAGTATTGGCTACATGAAAACAAACAAATGTATACAAGTGTACATAAAGCTAAGTTGTCTTACTTTTGTTATTTAGTTAAAAGTGAAAACTTTTTTTTGTTGTTGTAAGTCTTGTAGACCTACTGAACACAAATTGCTTGTAAAAACCGTCCTGAAGATTTTTCTTTATGAATGCTTTTGTATTTAATTTATTACAATTCTTTGGCTAATCTTGTTGCTTTTTTTTTTTTTTTTTTTGGAAAACTTCAAATCATTGAAACCATTTTATTTGGTTGTTTATACCTGTATTAATCAGGCCTTGCAAAATATTGACCATGTTCTTTAGTAAGAGATTACTGTTACGTGGGTTCAAGACACTAGGATTTGTTATACTTAAGTTGTACTTACCTGTTAATATCATTCAATTATCAGATAATGGGTATGTTTGTTATTCTCAATGTATTGCTCATTTTGTCAGTTTGAAATAGTCCCAGTGAAGTTTTGATACTGAACCAAGTCTTCTTGTTGCCTTGCTTTATTATCTGGCTAGTATTTAATTGATGCATTTACAGAGGTGCTATTAGAAAAATTACTTTTTTTAAAATAATCATTTAAGAAATGTTTAATGCTGAGCTTATGATTTTTAAAACAATGGTGGTCAATACTCAGCTGAGCCATTTTTCAATTCTGATTATTTTTCTTTCAAATGAAACTTATTCACTGCTGAATCACCATTGAATATTCTAATGCAGTGCCGCTTTTATTTTCAATTCTTTATAAAGCTAAATTAATTTTGTGCTGTTTTTAACTAGATATCTAGTGGGTAAATTTGTTGAGAAGGATATTAAGCTTTAGTTTGACTATCACTGTCAAATGTATGACATTGTGAATGTGCCTGATGTTCTTCACATTAAGTAACATGCTAGTGTATAGTGACTGTACACATTATTCATTTCTCCATTGCAGGATAATTTTGGCTATCATCTGTTTTTGTAGCTGATTCAGTTATTAATCATCATAGTTGAGAACCAGTATTTCATCTTCAAGCAATGCTAAGTAAACGTAAAGTCATCTGTTTCTTTGGCCAAGGGTTAACAAGCAGGGTTTTGTGTGGCCACCACAACCGTCAGTATCATCCACATACCTTTAATGTGCGCAACAACTCCTCATGTTCTATAGACTATATCAAACACTTTAAAATACCATACATAATATTATTTTTTTATGATAATCTAAAATGAATAAAATCCATCATAAAACACTAGCCATTATTACAAGAAACTGAACAGTTTTGAAATAAAACAAAATTGTTATCTAACCATAGGTCAATATTTATATCTGTGATGAACTCTCTCAACAAAAGAAAACCCCAAAAATAGAGATTTCATATTACTTGCAAGAATAGTTCCACAGTTGATCTACAGTTAACAGGGATGGTGTTGGATTGACAAAGTTTATTTCTAGTTACAAATGTATGTGTTTGAAGTTGCTGCTAATTCAAGCTGTTTTTTTTTCAGCATTACACTTGTTCAGGCAATAAGCCTAGTTCAGTGATTTGGCATTAAAGTTTTAATAATTTCTTTCTGCACAAATGTTAGAAACACAAGATAATTATAATTTCTAAATTCTTAAACCAGCCTTTGCTAGGATGGAAATCTTTTTCCATGATTTCACAAAAAAAAAATTAACGTACATTCTATTTTTTTTTTTTTAAATATCTCTAGAAATTGAGATGTGTCTGTTCCATGATTTCCCTGAGCAATAAAGAGCTTCCTTGGCTAGAGAATATTTGTTCAATTTAAAGTTTTTCTCTTGGTGTTGGAGCGTGTCAAATAATGAAGTGTCAACTCAGAAAAATATTTCTGAGAGAGCATCTATGAAACCTAATCTCTTATAGATTCTGGAAATCCTCCTGTATGTAAAAATACTTAAAGGTTCTGAACAGAAGACAGCAAATAAGGACAGAAAAACCAGTGAAGACCAGAGTGAAGTAATTAGGTTCAGCCATGACAACATTTTATCAATAAGATTTTTTAGATTGGAGCTTCAGCTGATAACTCAAACTATCATTTAATATATTTTTTTATTCAAATGTTAATTTACTGTTTTATATTTGATTAATTAAAAACAAAGAATTATGAAATCATTTTCATCTTGTTTTCAATGAAGCAAGTATCATGGCTTTAAATTGGTTACTAAAAGTTTTAATCTTTGGACAACTTCCTTACTTTAAATTACCAATAAATTTTATACAAATATAGCCAAGGCTTAAATTATGTGTAAATGTGAAATTCATTGAAAGCAAAATGTTGAAGGATCGGTGAGTGCTGGCTTGTTATGGGTGGTTGAAAACAGTATATAGTGCAAGGCAAAGCTTAATTTGAATGGTCAGGAATAACTTCTTTTTTTTTTACTTACAAATATATAGTTTTTTTGTTTTTTTTTTCAATATAAACAAAGAAGCAAATTTAAATTAAATAACCTAATTGAAGCAAACTCAAATTATCTTGATTCTAATTTAGCAAAATTTGTAGTTTTTTTTATATATTTGTAAAATAAGCTCAAGCAAATGACAAATACAAGTAACATTTGTGTATATAAAAAAAAAAATCAATATATTCTTTCATGTCCAAAAATATTTTAAAAATATTTTTGTTTATTCACAAAGTTGAACATAAGTATTTTATTTTTACACATGCCTATTTTTTAAACACAGACCATTATTAAAATAATGGTACAAAACAAAAAGATCTAGACAAAACAAATTTTAAAATATTTGTAACATTTAAATGTTGTTAATAGTGTTACAATCAAGACATCTAAAGACCCACTTAACACCTAACAATCATGTGCTTATTTTTATAAACTCTTGACAATCAATTTTAAATATACCAAGTAATACATTCTCATGTAAACAAATGCAATTTATGAGTGCCACTGTCATCTTAACTCCCAATCAATTATGTGGCAGTAACTTCAACAACCAATGTAACATGAAAATTGGTTGAACCAAAAAAACAAATACAATACATATACAAAATAAACTCCCCAAAAAATGTAAAAAAAACAAACTAAACACATACCTATTTCCTTCTTTGACCACAATAATAAAAATTCACAATAAAAAAAAAGTGAAGAGAAAAATAATTGTTATGCTCACTTTAATGTCTACATATTTGATTTGTTAATTATTTGCTCAAATTAAATATATCACAGAACCAAAACAATAATCACAAGTTTTGCTTTAATGTTTGTGATTTTCTGAGAACATACTAATGGAATAAGGTGAGAATTAAAAATTGAATTTTCAATGTCAAGTTGTTCACTTAAGAACTTAACACAAATTTATTGTTGAAAGCAACAAAGTCTAAGAAGATTTTAAAAAACATTGATAAAAATACTGAATGACTTCAGTCTAGTTTTAATTAACATCAGTAGGCTCCTATTTTTATCTCTGAAATTTACAAAAAAAAAATATTTCATTCACTTAAACTGGAGTTTTGCTTGAGGATGTTTAAAACAACTTTTCCTTAGACCATTCGGTAACACTACCTAGGAAGAAACCTGATTTAACCTATCACGCTTCCAAGCCTGTATACGATTCTTGAGATCTGGTTGGGGGATGACCATATCCAAAGATAAGGGCTGCCTGTTAAAAGGATCTGTTTGATCACTAAAACAAACAAGAAAATGAATTCTAAGCCTCAAAAATAAATACATTTAGTGT
>JADKLZ010003886.1:22571335-22590841 GCA_021533235.1 Biomphalaria straminea
AAATGAATTCTAAGCCTCAAAAATAAATACATTTAGTGTGTGTGTGGTAGTAAGCTAAAAGAAAGTGTACGATTCTCTATGTAGAAAATACCTGAGTATGTGTCGAGCTATCACATTGCGATCCACAATGTTTCTAGAGGAAGGTAGCATGACTGGATCAGACATAAGAGTTCCCATGATTGGATCTAAAAATTCTTCAGGTGCATCTGCCAGAGCCTGTTCTTCACTTAATTTGGTTGACTGCATTTTCTGACAATAAAAATGTGTATAGAAAACAGTTAACTATACCAACAATAATAATACTTATAAAATAAAAGGTAGACAGTATGGGGAATAGTGGTATGTATTTATTGTTTGAACTAGGTTGAAATAAAAATAATTATTATTTATCTACTTTTAGACCTCCGTTCTCACTTTAGAAACTTGTAAAACATTCACTAAACAATTTTTTTTACTATAAAAACAACTGTGTGTTTTAAGATTTTAGTCTGTCAAGGGCTAATTTATTAGTTGTCATTTAATATATTCTGAGTTTAAATTAGCCGATTGGGACATCCTATTCTAAAATCTAGAAGCTTGACGACATACAAATTCAATTTAGTGTTTTAGAAAAACAAAAATATACAACACAAAATCGAAACACTATAAATTTAAGATTCTTTTCAGCTGGATACTAGAGAACCCAGAGTATTTTTTAAATATCTAGTTCAATTAAATGAATACAAGCTTTCAAACTTTTTTTTTTAGACTTTCATCTAGGTATTTTATTTTTAACAAAGATGTGTTCATTGAAATGTATAATTAAATACTATTTTGAGAACAATGAATACAAAATATTATCTCTCCTTTCTATCAAAGGTCAAAAACATATGAACAAACATATTAATCTAAAAATTCAATGCTTCATTATAAATTCAAAATTGCTATCAAATAATGTAACATACATATTTATAAACATAACCTCTTATAATTTTTTCTCTATCTTTTATAAACACTAAGCTAGCTATTCGGTTATTTTTTTTTCTCCTCTGAGTCACATATGTATTAACTGGATATAATGAACTGGTCAAAGCAGTTCTAATAAAGTCATATAGAGATTTACAATTAGTATATTGAAAACATACATTGATGTCAATCAGTAAATAAATATCAACTCCAAGGTTACCTTAATCTTCTCATCCAGTAACATGAAGTCAGCAACAGCCTGAGAGGACTCTCCTATCTTGGCCATGACTTCAGTGGCCTGTGAACAGCATAGAGTTTAAAGCATAGAGGAAGTCTTTACAGTGAACACACATGACACAATAATAATGGTTTGCTATATGATTAAACGGAATATGAGCTTATGATTACTTGTATTTCACTCTACAAATATTGTCCTCCTGATTTACTGTGTTCTAAGATGTCAAAGTAAATGAAGCTCTCCCTTTATAATCAAAAACACACACAGAGGAATAGTGCTCAAGTATTAAATATTATTGTAATGCCATATCCTTATGAGTAAAACAGGTCAACAAAGGAAAGAGCAAATGTACTTCTGGACATGATGTACTAACCTGAGCAAAGAGATTTGGTGAATAGGACCTCTCATCTTGAAACACAGCCTGACAAAACAAATCACTGCTTTGTAGGTTTAGATATATGCTTAATATGTTGGACACAGTCTCCTGCGGTTTAAATTCAATGCTTTCTTTGTCTTTGACACTAAAATCTTTCTGTCGGGGGCCAACCTGTTAACAGTCCAAGTATAGAAATCACAAATTATGATAAAAGAACAAAATTCAGTTTTGTTAAATTATTTTAAATTGTTAATCTGTATATTATTATCACCTTTTAAAAAAAGTGTTTTTTTCTAAATCAATTTTTATTGAGTTGTGAAAGATGCTCTACACTAATATATTAACTTTAAAATTAATGGTTGTTTCAGTTTTATTTTTGTGTACAATTTCTAGTTCTTAGGAGACTTAACTTATTTGTAGTCAAATAGCATTTGAGTATATATCATAATTTTTTTTTCTCATTTACTAAGAGAAGATGTCAGAATGCTTGACAGATCAAATAACATTAAAAAAGATCCAAGTGGCAAGGGATCAAGTGAACTTCAAAAAGACCATGTAACATACCAGACGAACTAAAAAGTAGTTTAGCATGCTGGCCATCCTGTCTACAAATGTGGGGTGACAAAAGATGGACTTGATCTCCTCAGTGATTAGCCTGAGAGAGCTGATGGTGGCGCTGCCCATCACATTGTGATATTGAGCTAGCCTTGAGATGTGTTGAAGGTTGGCCTCCTCCTGATGGCGCTGGGCCTCAGGCAAACTTCTCCAGTCTCCACGCTCTCGCTCTTGCTGTTTCTCTTTGATCTTACAGATATACTGGAAAAATAGAACAACAGATTTAAAGAAGGATTTATTTTATTAATTGTTAAAATTCAAACAAAATACCAGAAAATTGGAAACGTAGAAAAAATTGCAAAATTTTTTTTAGAAAATCCTTTTCTTGCAAAATATTTTATGAGAGAGATATTGGTAGTCTATAAAATAAATTCTCTCAAATAACATTAATTCTTTCAAGCTAGAAAATATTCTTTTATCCAAATGTTTTCCTTTGAACATTCTAAGAGGCATTGATTTGAGACACATATCTATTTGTGTTATTTACTATGAGGGCTTCATCCAGCAAAAATGTAGCATCATTGACAAGTAAATTGATAAATCTCAGAAATAGTGGTGGCTCTGAACACATGATATTCTCTTCAGCTAACTTGGCTAAACTCTGTAGATAAAGAACAATATTTTTCAATTACAGGCTAACTAGTTCATTTCTATAACACACAACAAAATGACTATGATAAAACACAGATTTAAATACAAATCATTAATAAATAGGCTTACAGGAAATTTCTTAATGGTTTAAAACAAAGCTTTTGTAATTTTGCTTAATTTTCTAGCTACCAGTACTTTTCTATAAATATTCTTGAGTTGGCCAATTTATTTACTTTTTCTCAAAATCAATTCTTCCACTTTTCTTTCAATGTTAATGTAAATTAATATAATCATCACTTATTAAAAATGTTTTTACATGTTAATAATGAAAATTATAATAATTTGTTGAGAAAAACTACATCTATAAAATTAAACCCTACCATTTTACTTAAATTACCAAAAAGAACATTGAAAAAAAAAATGTCAGTCACATCCTACCAGATAAACTAATTTTAAAACCAGTACGAAATTATATTGTTTACTATAAAGATATAAACTGAAATGTATATGTAATGAGATGCCAAAATGTTTATCTGACCCTAAACATAAATGATAGTCAAATCTTGTTATATAACAAGATTACAAAGAGAGTTTGTCTGATACACAAACTCAGAGGCGGCCCCCGTCGGAGTCGGATCCCTGTCAGATCCGCCTATTCGCAAAATGTTTCAGATGTTCCTTCTAAGTCCCTGGTTCAATTCCTGTGTGCTCCTATCCTTAAACTATCGTAATATTTCTGAAAGAACAGTAAAGGTTAAATCATATTTTCAAAAGCCTTTAGTGTTTTTTCTAACCGTGACGGACAGACCAACCAACAGACAAAACGCACAAAAATATGCTAGTTTTATTCTAATGGGGGCACTAAACAATTTTTTTTTAAAAAATCGGATTTTTTTAAAAATTTAAGAAATTAGTTTAGAATCATGTCATTTCCGGGCTTTACGCTAGTACACGAAAGCCGCTGCTAAAAGTTCATTTTAAAAAAATGTGCATGATATCTAAATGCCAGAGGCATTTCTTATAGTAACATTTCCTCCCTTACATTTACGCAATTGTTTTAGAATTGGTGTTTTGTTATTAAAAAATCGCTTGCATAATTAATTTTATAAATTAAACGGTTTGCTTTTAGAAAACTAAAAGTAGCCGTTGCACCTAAACTTTTCAAGCCGCATTTAATGGTGAAATAATATTTTTCGTATCTCTTATAGTTTTGGCGCTCTGAGTCTGACAGACGGAAAGACAGACAGAAAGTCATTTTAAAAAATGTGCGTGATATCTACATGCCAAGAGCATTTTTTCTAGTAACATTTCCTCCCTTACATTTACCTAATTGCTTCACAATTGGTGTTTTATTATCAAAAAATCGCTTGCATAATAATTTTTATAAATTAAACGGTTTGCTTTTAGAAAACTAAAAGTAGCCGTTTCACCTAAACTTTTCAAGCCGCATTTAATGGTGAAAAAATATTTTTCGTATCTCTTTTAGTTTCGGCGCCATGAGTGTGACAGACAGACATTTTGCACAAACCTAATAGCGGCTTTTTGGCCGCTAAAAATCAGTGATAATCAAATAACAGATTATTTTATATTATATATATTATATATCCAACAGTTCTATTTCAGTTATGTTGCACACATAAATTAGAAATATGTTTTAAGTAGAATAACAGCTTACTTTTAGCTTTCTCCTGTGCAAAGGAATGCTCCAAATATATTTCAAAATGTTGTACATGGGTCTCCTGTAACTGAACTTTTGTTCAAAGGCAACACTCTCCCCAGTCATTTCAATACTGACAAATACATGGAGCAAGGCTTCTGGGATATATGTCACATGGGGGTGATTCTTGAAGAGCTCTTCTCGGAAATACCTAGGTCGATGTAACAGGATTTATTTGTATTTAAAAATACCTTAAAGACTGCCAAGATATACATTATGAATACCCTTAAAACAATATTTAAAAATCATTAAATGTGACTGGGCCCCAGTGACTTACTGAGAACCCTGTAATCTTTCTGGGTGAACTTCATTTGGTTGTAAAGGCATCAAGGAGGACATCATTTCAGCCAGTTCTGCTCTCAGGTGTGGATTCTTCATTCTCTTGGGTGAACTCATGAAGACCAGAACAAAGTTCATGAGGTAATTCAGTCTGTAATGAAAAAACATTTTTAAACCCCCACTAAAAAAAAAAACAGATTTTTCTCTGAACTGTAAAAACACCTAAAAATTGCAAAATAAAAAGAACTTCCTATAACAAACCAAACAGATTTAGTTTATATTTGAATTTTCACAACTAAAATAAATGTTTGTAGAACAAACATGTCTGTTTATTTATTCAGAATACATCAACTTCTTATAAACAACTGGTCTAGAACTTGATCTTGATTCTCAAGTTTCTAAAAATAACCATTCCACATAAAACTTTCATTGTTAAAACCAATAAAATAAATTCTTTCCTTTATATAATTGTGTAGATAAGAATCTAATAATATAAACAAAATAGTTGTGTAAATATCTTGTAGACATTTAATGTCTTAAAATAAAACTGCAAACACCAAACTCTGTCAAACTGATCAAACCATTACCAGTACCTAAGGCTGATGTTATTACCTAGTTTCCACTGATTCTAAAACTGTATCTTCAAACCGATGTATATGGTTGACAAGATGGCAGATGTTTTCAGCTAAAAATTCTGGTATACAAGTTAATGTATTAGGTACTTGATCTGACAAGGGGAATTTCAATTCTGGCACCTATGTTTTATACAAAACAAATGATAATATTAGTCATAATTATTATTTTTTTTTTTAATTACGTTTTAGTTAACAATTCTAAACTAATTCTAATTAATAAATTTAAATGTTGCAACGTTACATTTTTTAAATTTTTTTAATCTGATGTTTTTTTGTTCGCATAATTATATTCCATAATAGAATGCATTTGTTGTCACCTGTGTTTTAGAATCCACCTGATCTGCTTTGGGCAAGTCAGTGGTAGCCACTAAACACAACCAAGCAACTGAGGCAATCAGGAAGTTGAAAGAGAGAGACAAAAGTCCAGGCTGAGTCAGTGCAGTTTTACGATTCAGGTAGAAAGTCATGGCTGGAAGTAAAGGATTTGAATACATTATAACAACACACAGCAATAACTATAAATTATGAATCAAAACTACAATTTTGTAGAAATGGAAATGTAATGGAACTTGATAAGAAAATGGACTGCCAGAAATGAAATGTACAAACAATTACAGTAAAGAAATGTAAAAGAAAACACTTGAACAGTAAGCAGTACTAAATGATGTAGGATTTCTCATGCCTTTTTCGTGATATCTATTTAACTTTTTATTTTAAAGTCCCCTCAACCTTTTCTAAAATTTAGCCATTAAAAAAATCATAGTAACTGAAATGTATTTAGAGTATATCCTGTTTAGATATGTGAGTTACAGTATGATAAAGGCTGATTTAGTGAAAGAGCTGCTTACTGTACAAACTTTCAATAATGGAGCAATGAATGAATGAGTAGAGGCAAAGCCCATAGTGGCATAGGTATCAATTCAAGACAAAAAATGTTCTGTCTGGACAAATTTATGCTAAATCTTAAGTCTCATACCAACAATAAAAGTCACAGTGTAATACTAATACAAAAAAAAATAGTTGACAGACCAAAAAAATGTTAAAACAATAATTGTTCATCTCATTTCAAAAATACATTTCGTTTCAATATTGTTAATGGCACATTATATTTACCTTTCTTCTTACTTATTTCAATCTGTGCATAAATCATATTTACCATTCTTCTTACCTAAAACTGTGCATAAATCAATGTGATAAAAGATAGTGTTTGATTGTATAATTGAAGGTTTTACCTTTCTCCATTCTCTCTTTAATATTGAGAACTGGCTCCTCATTCCCAGCAGACTGTTGTAGCACTTCATTATACAACCTTTGTATTTGATGTAGATCTCGATTAACTGACAAAAGTCGACCAATCACTGGTTGTACTAAAACCTGTTTCCACAGAAAAATTGGTTTCAACTTTTATTTAAAAAGGTCTAAAAAAAAAAGTAATATGTTAGGTTTTTTTAATCATTTAATTATCAGTATTTTTGAAAATTCTGCAATTCTAATTAAGCATAAATTGAAGTGCAAGCTTCTAAGAACAGTTTTAAATGTGTCCTTTTAGAAAACTATTGCCATCAGAATTCCGCTCAGCAATAGAGAGGAAATAAATAGGTGTAAACTTAGCCCATGATGGTGCCAAGTATTGTTAACTCAGAGGTTCTAAATCTGTGGCATCATTGATGAGAACTGATGAATTGTGTGTAGTATTGGAGACTTCAATAGTGCATGGATACATTAAAAAAAACTGAAAGTGCATATAGTAATAAACAGATAATTAGCAAATGAATATTTAAACTTTTTTAAACTCAATTCCCAGAATTTAGTGAAACTAAACAAATGAAACAGTTAATAATTAAACAGGTTGCATGATCATAAAATTGACTGACAAAACTGACTTGAACAGAGACTGACACTGAGACTTTGCCTTTTTATGGTTACCCAAATAAAATCTTCTACAAGCCATTGTGATATTTATTGGTCATCTTAATTGACCATATTATTTTGATAAGGTCAAGGTTTTGCTTAAACCTTTTCTAGAACTATTCTCTAAAACTTCAGACTCCAACCAAGTGTACACTTAAGTGTGACATAGGCAAACAATTAGGATGCACTGTTAGTACTTAGTACATTGAACATGATGAGGATGAAAGGTACACTAATCTCCAATCCTCAAATCACAAAAGCAATTGACCTAACAAGTTATTTTACCAAGGACAACTCTTCCTGGGAACTAACACTATGTACAAACATGAAGGGCTCTCTCTCCAAGTAATGAGTTCCAGCCTCAGTCAGGGAAACTAAAGCTATTTAAAGTGCAGAGCTCAAGAAAATGTTTGTTTCCTTAAACCACTAGCTTTAGTTTCTTCCTACATTACTATGTGTTTTTGTTGTGTCAGAATATCATTCCTTAACAAACAATAAGCTTAAATAAGCATTCTGACAGCACATAGAGAGAGATTTTAATCACTCAATATAGCGCTATCATTAATAAGAAAACAGGCATGTAAGGACAATTTAATTTTTGTAACAAGATGTGGAGTTAAGAAACATACTAAATCAAATTGTATCTGACAGGTGTGTGAGGTCAGGTCTCTATAATAATGCTCATGACAGTATGTGAGATTATTAGACCTACTAAATCATGTTGCATTGAAATGGGTGCCTGATGTTAGACTCTTACCATATTGACATGTATGTTGGTTCAAGAATGTATACTGAACTATGAAGAAACACTAACCTGAATAGCTTTGTGTGTTATAAAAAAGCATTCAGTGATAAATGTATAGGTGTCATCTTCTTCTACTGGGATAGAATCACTGGAAGGAATCAGACAGGTTTCCTTCTGCATACCTGGAAATACAAAAGGCTGGTTTCAATAAGCATTCCTTAACATAGACATGATACTCCTACTATAGATTTAGGATGACATCAATTGTTAATTAAAGTTATTAATAAGTCATTTAAAATAATTGACATTCAAAAAATATTCAGCTTATGATTATGTAATAGAAGAGTGGAGCAGATGATAAAATTATTTACTAATCATGAGGGAGTCCTCTCCCCTCTGATTTTCAGATCAAAGGAGAAAATGTTTCAAGTCTCACTAAGATATAGTATTTAGACTAGAATCTGTCATGTTAAGTCAAGTCTGACAAGGAAATAAAAATTTAATAAATAATGATCAAATAAATGCATTACTTTATCTCAAACAAAACCAAAATATCAAACCTAAGAGATGGATGGAACGCCGCAACATTTCCTTGTCTCCGTTGGCTACCGCCTTGGTGTAGGAAGCTTGGATTTTCAGAATTTTATTAGAAGTTGGGTCAGAGAATGGTTTGCAGAACATCAAGAGCACATGAGTGAGATTTACTGCAAATGCATCACTAACAAATTTATCAGATGCAATATGGTTGTCCCAGATTTTAGCCCTTCCTGCAACACCAGTTCACAAATAACTTGACTTTGAATCACTTATTTTAAAATGTGTATTAGGTTGATATTACTTCTGATGTTATTAATAAGATGTTTAATTATAAAATGTAGCTTGTAGCAGCTATATGAACAAATTTAAAAAGTCAACTTTTAAATACCATCTTTTATAAATAAACAAATGCTTTCTTTAATAGATTAATTAAATTTACTAAAATTAAAATATCTGAAATCAAATCCATTAAAAAAAATTCAAACAATCTTAATGGCTTGTTGAATCAACCATAAAGTATCATTATAATATAATGTTATGTTTTAAATGTAAAAACACCATTACACACCAGCATTTCCTTGAATACAAAGACCTAACCAACGCAGTGTGTAGTGTTTCATCTCAGGAGTTACTTTCATTAAATCAACAAAAATTTTGTGAATGGCAGAGACAAGTTCTTCAGTTGCCTGTCAAAGAAATTTACATTTCACAATCAATAAACAAAATAGAAGACAAACATTTTTTGTTACATTGTAAGCTAATAGTTGACAAAAAGATTGTTTCAAATATTTCTCTTAGTAGTCTCAAATTTAAACTCTGAAAAATGAAACTTCTCATAAATTCATCTAAACATTTTTTCTCTTATTCAAAATTAGGAGTTCATTTGAACAAAATGAAATCTTTAGCATATACTAATGTTTTGTTGTAGTTATTAAACATAGGGAAAATGAGAAGTAGAAGTAGTTCCCACTTTCACTTACCCACCAAACACTTTGTTCAACTACATCAATTTCCTTTTTACTCTGTGATGAAGGTTTTGAAAAAAAATGGAAGGGTCCATTTTCTCCACGTGGAAGAACACTGAGACTAAGAGCTGCACCAATTGGAGTCATTTCATAAACTTTTCCATGGAAATTTTGGGAAGGTTCAGGTGTATTCAAAGATAAAAATGTCTGAAACATAAACATTAATGTTTAAAGTAATGAAAATCTTGAGACGATTAAATTTAATATCTATCAGCAGGATTATATACACATTTAAGTGACTGTTGAAGCTATACATACATACATATTCATAATATAATATACATATTCACACTTAGATAGGTTAACAATGCCAGTGATAGGTGATAAGCTTTTTTTTTTATCTAAATTTTCTAATGGACATTCCTAAATGAATGTCAGCACTCTTTCTAATACACAACAGTAATAAAGTAGTTGATGCGCAGTAAGTTTCTAAAGCATTTCAATTACTTTTTTAAATTCAAGCTCTGCTGTTTGAAGAAGAAAGCAAATGTTCTTAGGTAAAAAAAAAATGCTCTAAAGAAGTTTCTGAAGTTTGAATTCCTGGATGAGCACTAAGGTAACCAATGACATTTTACAGAGGAGTCTCAGTAGCCTGAAACATTGGGACTGGACCCATTTCCTATTAACAAATATTTCAGATTAAGTAAAATTACAACTAAAATAAACATGACTTAAATAAACTGGTCCAGGATATAGTGATAAGCACAGTTAATTCTATTTCATCTCTCTGAAACTGATTCTGTCTATGAAATGTGGGAAAAGAGAGAAAAATGTTTCTTGTTTGCCTCCTTCAGTCTATGACTATGGTGCAACACTTTTTCATGTGACTTTGGATCCCTATTCTCGAGAGACATCCAGATGTCTTGCTGGTTAAGCTGTCATTTGTTTTGATGGTAAAAGAGCCAGTCATTTTTCAGTTGGCATGCGTTTCTTCCTTGACAGACACCAATGCTTTTCGCTGTCCATAGCATTCTTGGTCACCATCTCTTTCCACATAGTGTGGTCTAGGAGTATGTCTTCCCAGTAGTCAGCATCAATGCCACTGCTTTGAGGTCCCGTTGGATTGCATACACGCATTGGAGGTGGGATGACCAGTTCTTCTTGAACGAATCGCAAATTGTTGATGAAGAATAACTTTCAGGATACCATGGTCCTCCATCAAGCAGACATAACCAAGCCAGCGCAGGTGGCAATGTTTGAGGATTGTAATGATGCTGGGAAGACCTAATAGACTGAGAGCAAGTATCTCAGTGTTACACACTCTTTCTTGCCATGTGATTGAAAATCATAGAAATGTTTCTTATATTACAGTATCAGATTTTAAAATACCGGTACCTGCACCATTATCATACTGTTGCAGCAATGCAGTTTATCACAAATCACTGAATAATATTAACATACCCATCCTGGAACTATTTTCCACAAACTTCCAAGCATTTACATATATAATTTATTAAAACAGTATTCTAGTTGACTGACTTAAGGAATGGTTTATATGATGTACAGAACTAAAGATCTATGTACAGTGTAATGCAAAATGCTAAAAATATGGTATAGTACAGAATAAGTATGATAATTAATGTACTGTAATTTTTAGTATAAAATACTGTTATTTTTTAGGATGTTTTTTATTCCTAAAAATATCATAATTTTGGTTTCCGACTTAGCAGACTTTCATATTATTGGAACTCCACTGTTTCACTTAACGTTAATACTAAAGTTTTAAAAAAATATAAAAGTTTAATGTCAGAGTATCACTTTCTTACATGATTCTGAATCATTTTGTATTATAAAATTTGAAATTTATATCTTAACTAAATTGACATTATTGTTATTTTGTTTGCCCAATATTATAAGTACCTGGCAGCAGATGGCCTCTGAAAGAGACAGTTGGAGAGCTCTCATAAAGGCAGTAAAAAAAATTGGAGAGCCAAAAGAGAGCATTTATTGAAGACAGACGAAGAAGATAAAAAGAATACTTAAATAGACTGCCTGCTAACAATGGCTTTGTGTACGAGATACTGAAAAATATGCAGATGCAGGTTGCAACTGGGTTTGCGTAGTCATGTGAAACAGGGTACTGATCCTTAATATTTAAAATTGAAGACAATATCATTGCCATTAATATTATTATTATAAATCAATAACACTAAAACCAAATTTAAAAAACTAAAAATACAGTTAAAAAAACAAACATTACCCTTGCCAGAGCTGGCGTGCTGGTAAAGAAATGAAGAACTTTGACATATTTGATGGCATCTTTATGAACAATTGTCATTGACGCAGAGGTCAACCTGTTCTGAACCTCCCGAAGAACTGGCTGAAATGACTGGCTAAGTGATCCTTCACTGCTGTTCATCTCAATGGCTTTAGAGACCTCTTGTAGGAACAGACAAGGGTAATTGGCTGGGTCTGAACACAAAGAAAACAAGAATTGCTAAATGACAATCATTATAGAGATTTTTTTTAATCATTTTTTTTCCAAACGATACAGAGAAAATAAAATAATCATAAAGTTTTGACAAATTTGTCTGTCAAAGTTTTAAATAGAAAGCTATTGCTTATTTCATCCATAATATAATAAAGTTAAATTCTTAAGGACACTTTTCTACATGTATCACACTGACCTTGAGGAGGCAGATCTTCTTCGATACACAGGTTGATGAATTGACTCACAAAGTCTTGGTACTGGTAGATTTCAGGGTTTTGTAAGCATCCTCTTGCATTGAGCAATATAACTTCTTTACATTCTTTCAGAAATGACAAAACATTTTGAGACTTGGATTTCTGGGTGGAAGACAAAGTAATTTTAAATTATTTAAAAACAATTGTTCCATAAGTAAGTGTATTAAAAAAAATCATAATAGCTTTTGCATTGTATAATTATTGAATATGCGTTCTGCACATTGAAAAAAAAAATTACAGCACACAACCTAGTTTATGTAGTGGATCTTATGATAAAGTGCTTCAAGCTCTAATGAAATCATATAGTCTATGTAGTGGATCTTATGATAAAGGGCTTGAAGCTCTAATGAAATCATATAGTCTATGTAGTGGATTAATTATGATAAAGAGCTTAAAGCTCTAATGACATCATATAGTCTATGAGATGGTTCTTATGATAAAAAGCAAACTACTTAAAATCCTTTAGCCTATGAAGCAGATCTAATGCTTAAAGAGTTCAGTGCTCTAAAAATATCAAATAGCCTGTGAGGCAGATCAGAAGACATTCCCTATGGTACTGAGTGTCCATAATATGGCTATCCTTTTTATTTTCCTCAAGAACCTTTTAAAAGCTATGCACATAAATTTCATATATGATGAAAACCTATGATCAGCTCTGGAGTGTAGTATGTGTCATTTGTGCAATGAATACAGATACCTCTTCCAGATCTCTTAGCTTGGAACACACTTAAGAGCAAGAATTCTCGCTGTATAAGCCTAAAAAATCTTTCAAACTATGAACTGCTAAAATATTTTATTCACTTCAAAGCAATGCGTAACTAGTTACTAACCAAATAATTGTCCATCTGCATCAGGTATCTTCTGTAAGCACAGTAGAGGTAAGTTAAGACCTGAGTGCTTTCAATGTTTTCATTTCCAAAGATTGATTCCCTCTCCTCATTGAGCTGATGGCTGAGATGAAAGTCATCCTCATGAGAATCCATCATAAGCACATCAAACACAACCTGAAACACACATACACATCAAAACTACTATAATCCAACTCTCAGAAAAAAAAAATACAAATTCATAGCTGTTTTAAAAATGAATGAGGACAACTTACATGCTTAACATTCGAGATGTTTAAGATTGGGTTTTTTTTATAGTCCTCTGCAACATCAGGAAAATATCTCACTTGCATTTGCCTCTTTTTAGGATCTGTTTTCAAAATAAATATTTTAGAGATTTCTTTACTTATGCTACTTCAAGGAATATAATTAACAGAAGTAATACTGAATTACTTAACTGTAGTTTATTATTTATCTTTTTTGTTGGTGGAAGATGGAAGTCTTTGCCCTTTGTTTTTAATTCTTCTAGTATTGTATTTTAAGTCCAGCAGCTGGTCATGGGGTTAAGATAAATTTTAAGAAACTAAAACTACTGACAGTTAAAGAGGTGAAAGAGGATACCAGATGCATCTGAGAATTGGAAGCTTTGGGCAGATGGAAATAGTCAACCTAATAAGGCCATTCACACAGGATAAGGGTACCTACATTTCAAACGACTGCAGTCTTTCAGTGCTAAGGTTACAAGAATTGGCCTTGAAGAAAAATTAAAAGTGGAGCCTCTTGGCAGAATTATGGTAATCAACTATGGTAATCTCTGAATGACATTTCTTGCAACTCAGTTGGTGGTAAAAGTATTGCTTTCAAACTCACAAACAACAAATGATCCCTTTATTAGGAACAATAAATGTACCTGTCACCACCTTAAAGTTGGTGCCATTGGGTGGACACCCCAGTTAATATATTATGAACTCAATTCACTACCATGTTGTGAGAATGTGAACACTTTTAATCAGATGTGAAGAGTCAGTTGAGAGAGAAACTTTGATAGAGTCACTAGTATGTAGTTGTTACAAGAAGTTGATTTGATAAAGTTGTTTAAGATTTTGTAATGGACTGAAGTTATTTACTATGAGTTATTTGTGAATCATTCGTTTATGGATATTTGAATCATTCTGAAGTTGTGTATCATTTTCTACAAGTGGTGTATATATTTGTACTTATTAAAGTATTATTTGCTATCTGCTGCTCATTTCCTCATTTCTTCAAGTAACATTTATGGTGTCAGAAGTGGTAGTTTCTTCGTTTTTTCAAGTGATTTATGGCGTCAGAAGTGGTAGTTTAAACCATTGAACTCTTTTTATGGTGTCAGAAGTTTTGAAGTAATATTTGTATTTGACATTTATTCCGTCAGAAGTAAAGAAGTAATATTGTATTGGACATTTATAGTATCAGAAGTATCGTCAAAAGGACATTTTTTGCCAGAAGCGGTCATAGATGTAATATTTGTAATATTTGTATCTGACATTTATCGTATCAGAAGTGCCAACGTATCGTATTTATCAGTACCTAAGAAGAAGAAGTCAAGTAATTTGTATTGCCGACAAGTAATTTAAAAGTAACATTTCAAGGATAAATTTGATTTGGAGTTGACAAGTATACAATCAAGAAAAAGTAACTCTATGATATTTTTTGTACAATTGTAAACTAGATCGAGAATGCTGGTAAACAAAGCCAAGTCCTGTTTTATTGGACTCTTTATTTCATTTGTAATCGTAAAGATGACCTAGATCTACAAACATTGAGACCAGCCCATATTTTTTCAAAGCGAGATTCACGTGAGAACACAGGTGATCCTATCCAAAAACTAGAGAGTAACATTGTATTATATTTTGCTAGCCTAGATCTATAATTCTATTTTTGGTAACAAAAGACAAAAGAGTTCTAAACGTAACAGACTACTAGAATCTAGATCTATTTTATCCTGTACTTCAAATTGAATCCAGTATTGCCAGTATTTTTTCGACTACATTTGACTACACACCTGATCGTCTACGTGTCACATTGACCTGCCATGACACACTACACACAGTTGCTACTTTAAGCAAGCTATTATTTTCATCGGTGATGATCTGAACAATTTTATCTGTTCCTGTTAGATTATTTTCAACTTCAACATATTTTTTCCAGTTGACTACTGTCCTAAGTGTCATATATCTGGAAGCCTGATATGTGGTCATACATTTACACCAGTTGAAATAGCCTGAGGAGCCCATCATTGTTCCAGTCACTATTATTATTATTATCATCATTGTTCCAGTCAATTTATCATCCTAACAAGTGAGATGCTGAGACAACCCTGGTGTGAAACCAGACATGCTGAGACTACACTAGTGTGAAACTAGCAACCCTGATACTACAACCTATTCGTGTGTGTGAAAAATGCAAGTCGTCGTTTGAAGACAGCTGATGGACTTTGGATTATTACTATTTGTTACTCAAGGACTTGTGTATTTTACCATGATACTGTGGATTTAAACTGTCAAATTGGATACTATTTTTCAACGACTAATGAAGTACTTGATCATTTTACCGTGGATTATCTAGCAAGTTGGATTATTATTATTATTATCGTGCAAGTACTTTGAACTTTAACGAGTAACGAGTGGATTATTATTAATATTTTTGAACATTATGAACTATACTTGTGATCTAATTGAATAAGGAGCATCACCGGAACTTTGATTTATGAACTGTACTTACAAGTCAAGTGGACATTTAAGGGAAGTAACTTATTTTGATTACCCTTTGATATTATGATTGATTAGTTCTCTTTGAACTTCACCACAATTTTTTTATTGTTTACATACATGTCTATCTGTAATATTATTGACCTTTAAGGACTAAATTTCATTATCTATTGAGTCTGAGCATTTATAATTTTTTTCAAGTAAGCATCCAGGATTGGTAGGGACTCTTTAGATAAAGTAAATACTTAATCGTATAGCTGTCTAGTCAAGTTAGTATTTTGTCATCCATCCATAGTGTTGTCAAACTCTTATAGTGTCTTTATTTACATTTGTTAAACTCTTTTTGCGTCACTGTCATTACTTATTGTAATTCTTTTGTCTACTATTTCCACTATCTTGTAACGTCCTTTAAAAGCAGACTGTCTAGTTATCTATAGTGTATTTATATCTGTCTAATTAACTATTTTTATACTCATTCATACTTTTTTTAATTTAATTTTGTACTATTATTACCACAACACATCTTGATACACTTATGACATATTTTTGAGTTCAGATTATAATTTTTGATACATTGTGTGATAAATTTTAAGTTGGAATTGCGACAACATTAATTGTATATATATACATATTTTTTGACTACAAGTAACTATTTTTCACATTTAAGTGGGGAAAGCACAAGTAACTTAATTGGCATATATTGATTGATTGGCATACATATAATATTACATTGATCACTAGTAAAGACTAAGGATTTATTTGTAGCAATAAATTTTTTGTATTACAATTTGAGCTACTAGAGACATATAAACACATAATTTAACAAAGTACATATCTACCATTATTATTATTTCATCAGATCTCTTATAAGGGCTTTAATCTATATCAACATTTGTATTAACTATCTAAGGCACACATATTATATATTATCCAATTGAATTGTCCACATTATTGATTTAAATAACTAAAATGGCTGAATATGACAAACTTATAGAAGTAGCTGACAAATTGAAGTTAAAAGATGAAGATAGAGCAGCATTTATTAAAATTGAAATAGAAAGAATCAGAGCTGAAAAAGACAAGCAACGGGAAGAAAGGCTACAAGAAAGAAGATTTAGAGAGAAAGAACAAGAAAACATAGAAAAAGAAAAAGAACGTCAGCATGAAAAAGAACAACGCCAACATGAAGAAAGAGAAAAAGAACGCCAACATGAGATCAAGTTAAAAGAGCATGAAGAGAAAATGGCCAACCTAGCTAAAGAAAATAAAGAAAAAGCAGAGAATCAAACTTCAACTCCTCAGCAGTATCGCAGCAAATTTAGGATGTTTGATCCAAAAGAAGACACACTAGAGAACTTTATTATCCAATTTGAATTCATTTGCCAGACATCAAATATGACTAGTACACAAATGGCACAACAACTACTTGCAAATCTAAGAGGGGAACCTTTGAATATCATTGATACACTAACCACTGAGCAAAGAAAAGACTACAACACAGTAAAAACCAGACTTATAGACCATTATGGAAAAACAGAAGAGAGCTACCGTAAACTATTCAGGGAAATTAAACTCACCAAAAGTTCAGATATAAAAAGGACAATCCATGAAATGAGACAGAATATGATCAAGTGGCTACAACTTGCCAACTGCAACCTAGAAGACCCCAAACAGATCCTAGATTTTTTTCTAATTGAAAATGTGCTAACAAATGTAACTGATAATGTATTTTCTTTTCTGAAAGAAAGAAAGATAAAGAATGAAACTGAATTAGTGGCAAACCTGATAACATATAAAGATTCCCATCCAAATATCACATTAGATAAAAGAGAACTGTACAACATTGCAGCAACAGCGACAGAAGATAACTCCAGAACTACTAACAAATTTAAATATGCAAGGAACCTTCAGTGTTTTTTCTGTGGCATTTTGGGTCACACCAAAGCAGAGTGTAGAAAGAGACAACAACAACAAAATCAATATAGAAATAACAGAAATTTTCAGAACAGAAATTTTGGGAGCAGAAACAGCTACAGTCCAAATTATAACAGACCTTATCAACAGCAATATGAGCAACCAACAAACAGAAGAACATGGCAGAGCTACAGTCCACCCAACACTAGATATTATCAAGAGAACAGATGGCAAAATAACAGAATGTCACGAAGAGATCAATTTCAAGATAGACAACATGATTACCAATTTCAAGATAGGCAATATACTCACCACAACAATAATTACACTAGATCAAACATAGCAGCAGTAACAATTGAAAGACCTATTCAAAGGGAAACAGCAGCATACGTACAAACAGAAGAAATTAACACAAATCACTATACAGATCACATAGTTAAAGTTGAGAATCTTTCGGTAGACACTAGATGGCAAGACATTATGAACTATTTTAATGAGATTACTTTTGTAAAGTGGGTAGATATTGAACAAAGTGAAGACAAATTAAATAAATCAGCTTTAGTCTATTTAAAAACTGAAAGAGACTGTGATAGAGTTATCAACACATTTGATAATACTGTATTTCAAGGAAGATATATTAGAGTAAAACACTTTAAACCTAGCATAGATTCAAGGTCACAGAGTTAGTCACAATTGTAAACTTCAGAGATTAAAGTACACACTTATTTTTTACAACCAACTATGATGTCATTGAGTAAACATTGAGCTTTATTGTGTAAACATTGAACATTATTAGCAAGCATTGTACTAGAACATTTTTTTCCAAGTGTATTGTAAACAAACATTGGAATGTCATTACTATTTTGTAACCAACATTTTTTGACATGCTTTTGTAAACAAGAATGAAAGTTTTTGAACTCAACAATGTAAACAAACTATTGAATTTTTTCCCACTCATTCAGTACTTGTGTAAACAAATTTTTCTCATAGTATTGAGAACTTTGAATTTTTCTACAACTGTTGTAAATAAGATGGAATTTTTTTACTACTTCTTGTCATTCATCAATGATATAACCTAGTATCAATAGTATGGAATAGTCATCATGTAACTGATTTTTTAATGTCAATAATTACTTTATTTAAATATGGACATAGACTTGTATTTTATTTGAAAACATTGTGCAACTATTTTGAATGAACTATATTTTTGTAACAATTATTCATGTAAACAAGAAGATTATTGTACACACATTTTACCTACTTGATATTTGAGAAAGAAACTTGATGATATTTGTATTGGACTTGTACATTTTTTTCAAAACAAATCAATGTGAATAAAACTAAGCTATCATGATGTTATGCTTCTACTTGTATATATATATTCTCATGAGCAAAGTAATGTAAACTAAGATTGTATCACAACTGACACAATTTTCTCAGTTGAATTTGTTCGGTTAAGATTTTTTTAACTTTGCACAATTATTATTTGTTGAAAACACAATGTATTATTGAACTTGTGCTATTACTACTTACATTTATGAAAAATAATTATTGAACATAAGGTGCATGGACAATAAACACAATGAAGGATACTTATTATTTGAATTGATATTATTACATTTCATTAAATATTGTGATAATTATATGTGTACATATTTACTTGTGTTATTTCAATGCACAACAATTTTCTTATGGAGATGTCAAACCTAATATTGAAGG
>JADKLZ010003886.1:22600492-22611664 GCA_021533235.1 Biomphalaria straminea
CACTGACGAGCTTTGAGATATTTATAAAATTATAGTTCATTTTTTTTTATTTCATTAGCAACTCGGTCGTTCCGATTAGCGTCCTTGACATTGGATAGTTTATATTGAAACTCTCCAACACTGAAGTTTCATACCAGACAGCTAATTTAAATAATAGGTGATGCTAACCGTGATCTCCAATCTTCATCTACAAAAATATATAACATATTAAATCGTTTTTTTTTTACAAGGCTAGAAATTAAGTCACTCTGTCTGTGTGTATGTCTGTCTGGTAAAAAGTTTGTAGATGTTATTTCTCCCACCCAATCTCAGATCAAATCGAAATTTAGCCCAATTATTTTTTGTACCCTACAAAACTAGAATCAATATTTAACAAGATTACAAAGAGAATTTGTGTTATCACACAAACTCAGAGGCGGCCCCCGTAGGAGTCGGATCCCTGTCGGATTCGCCTATTCGCCTATTCGCAAGAAATGGTCAAGACGTGATTTAATTTTGATGGACAAAGTAATAATTTTCAAAGACTCTTTTGCCGTTGTTTTACATGTTTCTGATGTTTTACATGTTTCGGATGTTCTTTGAAAATAATTTAATTTCTCGCTGGATGACGGAGGATAACAGCGAGCAGGGTATAAACCTGCCTGGTCGTGATGTTTGCGAACTAGATTGTAGTTCGGATTTATCGTTGGTCCCTGGTTCAAACCTTGCATGCTCCCATTCCCCTCATGAGGAAGATTTACGTAAAATAAAAAAAAAGCCAAAATAATCAATAGAATGAATGCAACATTAAATTTAAAAATAGAAGATTAGTTTTAGTTTATTATGACATTTCAATGTAGATGTAGACAGGGAAATCAAAATATACACTTTAAGTCTCGATTTAGATCTAGAAATTGAAATTCTAGATCTTGATCTTGTAGGCTATATATATTTCCAAACTAGACCTAGAATTTCTAGACCTAAAATCTACAATGATTTCAATTGGAACATGAAACTAGATTTATTGTAAAAACATTCTAGATCTAGTGTTAAAAATCTAATTTAGTGTAAAAAAAAATCTATATCTAGTGGAAAAAATCTAGATTAAAAAAATGCTCTAGTCTACGTCACACGTCCTATTTAAACTAAAATGTGTTTTCATTGCGAGGTTTAAAAACAATATCAGGTGGCCGAGCCTTGCTCGGTTAAATAATTTCATATTATTATTATAGCTTTTATATAGCGCTACTTTCATGCTTATAGCATGCTCAGAGCGCTTTGGTCCAATCTCATTTGTGGACCAGTGGGGGGGAGGGGGTATCTAGGAGTTGGTTTTCCGTGCTGCCTTTGGGCGCTCAGTAAACACAACTCTGCCCGAGTCGGGTGTCGAACCTCGAGCCCCCTTCTAGGTAGCCAAGCAAGCCAAGCTCAAGCCGCACTTAGCCTCTCGACCACGCTTCCCACTTTAATATACCCGAAGTCATTTTTGGATTTTTTTTTATAATTACGAAAATGAACGATTGGATAAAGACTACTAATTCGAAAAATTTCTTTAGTATTCTGTTTGTTCTATATGTAAATTGGTACGTTCAGACATTTAATTTTGGAATTAGTATATTCAATTATGGCTTTAGTACGAAACATCGAGTGACGCAAATTTCTACGCTATTGGGGAAAACTTCAAAGACTTTCTTACAAGCCAATAATAGTAGGCCTACGATAGTTTTACGCTGTCTAGACTGTAGGAGGACTTAAGAGACTTGATATTTAATCGCCATGTACAATTACATATAGAACAAACAGAACACTAAGACTGTCAGACCATAAGAAGTTCATACCGGCTTTTGCCATCCATCTATCCCAGTGGTGCTACTGGTGCTACAGCCCATGGAAGGATATGGCCTGCTTTTACACATCCCTCCATTCAGATATCTTCTAGGCCTTTCGTCACCACACCCTAACCCCAAGTTTTTTACTAAGGTTTATAGTTAAATCAAAAGTGGCTGCAGCGTACGCAAACTCGTTGACCGCTTAGAATATTGTGTGTTGGTTTCCTTTTCGAGTCGATGTAAAGCTCGAAGTCGCAGATCCTCAAGTTTCCTTAAACGCTCCTCAAAATTTTCTAGCTTGACGATATTACTAATGATTGCATTTACGAATAATAACGTTATGTCAATAAAATATTAACTTCACGTCAATAATAATAATAATAATAATAATAATAAAATTATTATGTTTATATAAATAATGTTTGTCTAAATGAATCTATATAAAAGACCTTCTAAAAAAAAACAAAGATTTAGATCGAACAAAATTATAATAATATTTGTCTTCTATAAATTTAGAGTGGAATTGGCAATGCTGTTAGGTACATCTAGATCTAGTCTAGGAAAAAAAAGCGATTGAAATCTGGCTGAAATCCTATAGCTCAGACGTAGACGTCTAGATCTATTTGTTTTCCTGAAAAGTTGTGAACATCTTTTCTTCTAGAAATTACAACAGAAAACCTATTAGATTATTATTAGATCTCTTCAACGCCGCAAACCTCCTGCTATTAGGGAAGAATAACGGCGAGCAACATGGCGGTTTTTTCGACGGAGAACTGAGAATCTAGTTGTAAGTCTAGAATCAAGACCTAGATCTAGACGTAGATTGTTTGTTTGTTGTTTTACATGTTTCGGATGTTCCTTCAGAATTGAAGATAGTTACTTCCTAGTCCAAACCTCCCGCAGGACGACGGGGGATGGGAGCGGGCAGGGTTTGAACCCGGGACAATCGATAAATCCAAACGACAGTCCAACGTGCAAACCGCTCGACCAGGCAGACATCCAGATTCCAGATTCGGCGTCCATATCTTTCTTTTCGGCCTACATTATAGCTAATTAAAAATATACAATTAATCAAATTCTTATTTTAACGTGCCTTATAATAAAGGGATCAAGCGATTAATTTGTAGAAACACTTGGAAGCACTTGAGCGTCTTCATATAACCACGTGCTTGATTGATGTTCACTGTTTTAAACCTTCAACTACGGTGCGCAAATAGTTTTGTCTATTCATTCAAACGCGATAAAACTTGTTGCAAAGAAATGCTTTAGTGAACGGATGTAAGCCAGTGACGTAGGAGGTGTCAAGTTTTTTTTCCCTTTGACGCCGTGGGAAAAAATTTCATTCATAAATTCTCCATGTCATTCATAAAACCTTCAAACCAAAATAAGTTTTTCCATAATGAGACATTTTTCAAACCGATATAACGGTCAAACTCGAGTTTTCCCGATGTGGCCAATGAGCTGAGATTTTTTTTCTCACTAACATTTAGATACGTTGAAATTTTAAAGAAAATCGTTAGAGCCGTTTTCGAAATAGAAGAAATATAAATATATATATATATATATACAAGAATTGCTCGCTTAAGAGTATAGGATTAGTGCACCGAGTTCTTATTAACATTTCATTTCAAGATATCATTCCATGAATCCATATGACGTAAGAGGAAAAAAAAACTTTACGTCACACGTCCTAGTTAGACTAAAAATGTCTTTAACAATACGAGAACGTTGGCGAGCTTTATAAACTTTAATGCATCGAGTTCTTATGAACACTTCATTTAAAGTATTCATTCCATGTGACGTTAAGGGAAAAAATACATGACGTCACACGGCCTATTATATAGTTAGACTTATAATGTCTTCATTACACGAAAGAGAGAGAGAGAGAGACAGAGAGAGAGAGACAGAGAGAGAGAGAGAGAGAGAGAGAGCTAACGAGGGTACATACATGTGGAGGAAACTGAGTATAATATTTCATTTAAAGATGTGTGACCCCCCCCCCTCTCTCTCTCTCCCTCTCTTTGTATATATATATATCAGGATAAAATCCGCATTTTTTTTTCGTTTTGTCTGTCAGTTTGTCTGTCCGTCATGTTTATATCGAAAAAAAAAGACTAAAAGCTATTGAAATTGAGAGAGAAACAGAGAGAGAATATCAGATAAATCAAATACCGTTAATTAAATTTTCGGGTTTTATCAAGTATAAAAATTATATGTACCATAGCCTTATGGAAAGATTTTCATACCATACTTTGTTGGTAAGAAGTTGTTTTCCTCAAATATTCTGAACATATTATTGAGACAAAATTAGATTTTGTAACGTTTAAGCAAGACAATTAATTGTAGTGTAAGAAAGAAGTGTTATTTTAAATAAATAGAGTTAAAATGATTCTCATAAAAATCCGGAACAACCAATTTTTGTAAATGAGATGATTATTTGTTTTATTTTTTAGAAGATGGATTTCAAACAGTTTTTTGCGTTAGTAGATTTTGCTAATAAAATTCGGAACAATTTAGGCGACGATTTGTAAGATAATAAATGTTATGTAGGTAGATTTTTTTTCAAAACAAAATTCGGTACATTCTTAACTGATTTAAAAACTTTTGCTATATTTCAGCAAGAAAATTTTATGTAAAATAGGTCTAACAAACCCAGTAGCAGCTTTTCCCCCTACATTAGCCACAAAAAGTGATTTTCGATAATCGTTTCTATTAAATCTCTTTCTTATTTTAAAAATCCTGAACAACCTATTGTCGATACTTTTGAAAAAAAAAAGTCATAGGACATACATTTTTTAAAGTTGAAAATACGGAGCAGTTGATACCGATAAATAAACTATAGTGACGTATTGTCAAAGAATAAAATTGTAATATTATTAAATTATCCGGAACAACTTTGTAGTTAATGAAATATAAGTCAGTATAGATATTCTAATTTAATATTTATATGTTATTTACATAAAACAAACCCGAAACAACATATTAAAGATCATTTGGTTTTTGCAACGTTTAAGCATGGTAATAAAATTTAATATAAGTTAGAAGAGCAAACAAACATTCTTTGACATTGATATTTTTTTTCACAAAACATCCGGAACAATCTATTATACATACTTAAACTAACGCAATATTTCTGAAGGAACATTAAAGGTAAAATCAGAGTTTCAATAGCCTTTAGTATTTTTTTTTATCTAACTGACAGACCAACAAACAGACAAAAGGCACAATAACAAGATTATTTCATTCTAATTGGGGCACTAATAAAAAAATATATAAAAAATCTGATTAAAAAAAAGTTGAAGAAATTAGTTTAGATTTAAGTCATGGCCGGGCTTTTCGCTAGTACACGAAAGAAAAAGTGTTCTTCTTTGTTAGCATATTGTAACATTGGCTCCCTTGCATTTACGTAATTGTTTTAGAATTGGTGTATTGTTATTAAAAAATCGCTTGCATAATTAATTTTATCAATTAAACGGTTTGCTTTGAGAAAACTAAAAATATCCGTTGCACCTAAACTTTTCAAGCCGCATTTAATGGGGAAATACTATTTTTCGTTTCTCTTCTAGTTTTGGCGCCCTGAGTGTGACAGACGGACAGACGGACATTTTGCACAAACCTAATAGCGGCTTTTCCCCTTACGGGGGCCGCTAAAAAAAACAACTAGTTAATTAACTTTAGGTAATTAATTATCTTGTATGGTATTGATCTTGTACTTACATCCATTGAGTTAGTCCCTTTTATACTTTGTGTAGATAAGTTGGTCATGGCTTTAAAAATGGAAAGAAACAATAGATAATTATAAAACCTTCCATTGTCATAACCACTTCGCTGGCAAAGGGCTTGAGGCCTGGGCTTCGAATTCAAGTCGTGCAACTTTTTTTTTAATGTATAAAACGCATGTACTTTCCTCTTCCTGCCGAAGTTTAGCCTACTGGTTTAGGCGCCACTTACTCGCCTTGAAGCTATTTAAGACGCATACCAACCAAGTATAAAATTGCGCTAAACAAAAACGGTAAAAATGTTTTTAAAAGCTAAGATTTATCATTATTAGTCTACTCTAGGTCTATTACAAATTTAATTACACGACTGATCCAAACTAATTGATACAATTACTTTTAATATAAGCTATTTTTTAAAGTATTTTTTTTTTACTTTGCTTGTTGCTTCGTTTGTCTTTAGGCCGAAATGGTTAACTTCTGCACCTGTGTCGCCATCTTCATTGGCCTATTTGCTGGGGCGACTCCAGCGTTCCTGAAACCGAATAACAACCAGAGCCCAGGAACTAACTCCACTCAATATTACTTGGAGAAAACATTTGATGGGCTGGAAAGAGTGCTACAATTTTTTCTCAGAGAGTATAAAGATGTTAATCTAGATGCCGTTATTGGAACAAGAATTGTTGAAGGTGAGATATTTATTGTTTCATTAATCAACGTTACGTATTAATAAATAAAAGCGAGTCTAAGTTGTTCTGCTCAATGTTGTTGTTTGATATTTCCAATACATAGGAAAGGTTTTGTTTAGCTTACAGTTTTCGGTTATTGATTTGTATGGCTCATTGGAAGAGAACTTTTTAAGATAAGACAATAGACACAAATAAATATAGACTGGAAAAAGGAAGTAATTTCATGTAACTTGAAAACATGTAAATCTATTGTATTCGGATTTCCGAATTATGAAAAATTTAAAAATTGCACGATCTTCAGGCTTAGAGATTAAACAAAATTTATAGACATAATTAAAGTACACACAAACGCAATTCACAAATTTTCATTTCATAAAACTCTCTTATTGGCCAGTCTATATTTATTTATGTCGTCTATGGATAAGACTCAAAGTAGATTCAAAAAGAAAGAATGGTAGGGGGTCTTAAAGAGTTATAAAACAAGTTGAAGAATAAAACGAAATCCAAAAACGAAATCCAAAAAGGTGCGATATGTTTTGGGGAATCAATCAGCAAAATGAATAAATGTGGAAGAAACAAATATATAAAAGTGTCAAAAGTATTAGTCTCTGTGTCAAAGTATAGAAGTGTCAATTGTATTAGTCACTGTGTCAATTAATAGAAGGGCCACTTGTATTGGTGTACATTGTATTAGTCTCTGTGTCAATTAAAATAAGGGTCAGTTGTATTGGTGTAAATTGTATTAGTCTCTGAGTTGTTGTTTTTTCCTGCCAGATGATTTGTTATAGTTAAACAACCGTTAAACCAGGGCCGGTCTTAGGTTACTGCAGCCTATGCGGTCGCAGTGTACTCCGCGCTTTCATAGGCACCGCGCTAATACTAGGTGTAATTATCAAATTGCAGAATATATACGAAAAAGTCATGGAAAACTTATGAATTTATTAACATCTCCTGAAAACTCATAACAATGTCCCGAAAAACAGTCAAAATTGTCATTTTTGGGTGTCATTCATTTCTGAAAACGCCAATCCTACGCGCGATAAAAGATGAAAAGGCATTGTCAGCTTTTATATAATAAAATGCAATAATCGCGCAAATTTTGAACTTAATCGGAAGTTACAATTCTTTACTTACTTTATAGTCCCTGAAATATAAATATACCGTAGGTCTCAAGGTTCGTAAAGTAAAGTTAATTTGATCTCAATTTTTTTCTTAGTAAAGAATAAAAAAAAAATTCAAAGTCGATTTTTTTTTCTAGTACAAAATATTAATTTTCACTTATTACCCAGACTATAGGCCCCACGCAAACAGTTTCGCAATTGTTAGGACCGGCCCTGCGTTAAACAACCAAAAAGAAAAAAATAGAAAGATAAATCTAAAATGTTACTTATAAGATGAGCATTGCAGTGTGTGTGTATATAAGATAAGCATTGCAGTGAGTGTCTAAAAAATGATCATTGTAGTGTGTATCTAAAAAATGATCATTGTAGTGTGTGTCTAAAAAATGATTATTGTAGTGTGTGTCTAAAAAATGATCATTGTAGTGTGTGTCTAAAAAATGATCATTGTAGTGTGTGTCTAAAAAATGATCATTGTAGTGTGTGTGTCTAAAAAATGATCATTGTAGTGTGTGTATAACCCATGTTGTAGTCTGTGTATCATAGAAGTTGGTTTGGATATGTTAGAGAGAGATAAATAGCTTTAAAAAAAACAAACTAATACCCCACACCAACATAATATTATTTACTTTAAATATTGTAAAGCTAATGTAAAGTTTCCCTTTCAGACCTTGTGATCTATTGGGCAGATGATGTAAAGGTCATCTGATTCTGTGGCCTACGGTTAACGAGGGTGTCATGTGGCCAGCACAACGACCAACCAACTTTACTTTTCCCCAACTTATGTCAGGTACAGATTAGAGCTGGGTGGACTCAGGGGTGCCCAAAGATCCCGAAGTAAAAATCTCAGTCTTCACCTGGATTCGAGCCCGGAACACCCTATTCAGAAGTCAAGCGTTTTACCGCTCATCCACCGCGCCTCCTTTAAATATTGTGGGAAATATTTAATAGGTGAAAAAAGAGAACATTCAGACATCTATCGATACATAATCATGACCAGGTTCTTGATGAAATGCCAACCTAGCGTGATACGCCCCCCTCCCCCCAAACAATAGTTTCACATGAGAACGTGCATCATTAAATGTCATCTAGTCTGAGACATTTAGAGAAGACATTTTCCTGATTCTGAGACACTGTCGTGTTCGTTAGAAAATAAGCTGAATTAAGTTGATCTTGAGTCATCATATTTAAATAGATTCCACAGACCATGCTATGCCAGTTATGTATGTTGAAATAAGATTCAACAGGCCACTATACAGTATTTGTGTATAAGAAAAAATTAACTGGAGAATTTCATTTTTCTAAAGTAGATCTAAGTACTACTAAGTAGTTACTGTGAATCGATTTCTCCCATAGTTCCCTTTGTGAATTTTATAAAGCTTTTTTTTTTCTCTTAGGAGCAGAGAGACTTTTTATTAGTGAAATTATAATTTGAATATGACATGTGTCAAATGTGAAATGATGTCTCTGACAACCTGATCATTGTATGATATCTTGAAAATGAGAACTGATATCGTATTTACACTCTAGTTCTGCAAGCTTTGTAAAATTATTAACATGTTTGACTTTAACGTCAGCTAGAGATTAAAAATTATAAGATATATGCTAATTAGCTCTCAATAGCTAACTTTATATATAGAGAGAATTTTCTTTCCAAATCCAAACTTCATAATTAAAATTCAAAATATGATTATGTGAAAATTTTGCTTATCTAGTATTTGTTTTGTTTTGTTGTTGTTGTTTTTATTTGTCACTTTTTATCAATGTAGCTTCACAAACGCACCAGCAATAAAATTAGCGCTCATCAGTTATCGATAATCAGCAACCATTAAATACAATCAGTCTGTCCTGTTTTATGACCAGGGGCCTTGTTCATTTTTACATTTGATGCACCTTGAATGTACGTTCTACGTTATCAATAATTCAATCCTAACTTGGGTGAAAATACCAAATGAAAAAACCGAGAAGATTTTAAAACATTATATTCCACTGGGTTTTACTGGATTACATTGCGCTCAATTATTTGTTTCATTACAAATGTTCAAAGAGGATTTTGTTTTTGTTTGGATTTACATTTCAATTTGCCACTTATTAGATTGCTAGGTAAGACTTTACTCAAATATAAGCTGAACAAGCTACAACAGAATATCTCATCATGTTAAAAATCTTAGTTTTTGGCCATCTGCATGACCTAAATAAAAATATAGAAGTTCCGTTTTATGAGTTTTTGTTTCGTCTGTTATTAACTCTTGATCGGCTAGTTCCGTGGTTTGTAAAGTATTACTGAAACCTACTTTTAGTTTCTCCACAACTCCTTCACAAAAAAAGGATAATAATTTGACATGCTCTTACTTTCAAATGTACACATTTTTTTTCTTGATTGAATCATTTTAATCTTCATATTTGAGACTCGAGTACAGTAAGAGTTAACTATTTGGTCAATCTTAGTTTAATTTACTTTAAATAGTAATCAAATAGTAGCCACAAAAATATAAAAATATAGAAAAAATATCGTATCAGTGAAGAAAGTACCTTTTAAAAAATACGTCCTATGTAATAAGAATAATCTCTGGCGTTGTTAACTTTACCGCCTCATAAGTAATCAATGAATGCTACAAGAAAACACATGAAACTTTATGTGTACTATTTTATTGTGGTCTTTTGTTGACTTGAATTATGTTCTTGTTTTTTTTTTCTCACAGCTTCCCTGAATGTGTTATTACTTCAGTTGAACACATCCAATCTACTTGCACAACTTCCGCATAGCTTTGTACATAACATCATACGCTTGCGTAACATGGCCAGAGAATTCAGTGAGGATGCTACGCCATACATCATTCGTAATGATCCAGAGTACTTTGGACGTAAGAGGATTTGAAATTGTATATATGTAATAGAAATCATTTGATCATTTGATTTGATCTGCATTTTTCAGAACATCACACTGAAGAAAGTTCTATATAAACATTTTATAAAGTAGATCTAGAGTAGCAGTTGAAAAATATCATTTAGTAAACTATTTTGTAAGTCTAGACTTTTCAATGTTGAAAGTCAACGTCCGTTTCAGACCTTGCGATCTATGGGGCAGATGATGTAAAGGTCATCTGTTTCTGTGGCCCACAGTTAACGAGGGTGTCATGTGGTCAACACAACGATTAACAGCCTTTACTTTTCAGGTAATCATTAGATCAGGGTGAAGACAGAGGTGCCCTAGAGATTCCGAAATAAAAAAAATCCAGTCATCACCAGCATTAGAACCCGTGACCCCACGGTTAAGAAACCAGGCGATTGACCACTCAGCCACCGCGCCTTCCCTATAATAGTGTTAAAAACCTAAAAACGAAAATCTCAATCTGACAGTTACAAATGATGTTGAAAAGTCGGCCATATTTCGTCCAGATTTACTCGGAAATCACAAACTTTTAAAAAGTTAAAGTGCGAAGTATTTAATGTACGGAGGCATAATATCGGGAGTTTTTATGATTATGTTGTTGATTTTTTTCAACAATCTTAAAAATGGAGATCACATTTTATTTTATGTGAATTCTTAACCACCATTGCTGTTCACAAAACTATATAAATAGCATAAGAAAATGATGGATTAAAGATCATTAAACAAACCAGTTTATACATTTTTTTGGTTAACATCGCTTCAAAAATTAGGACATCACATAACTCTTTTCGTCAGATATTATTTATTAAATAATAGATAGAGAACAACAGAACAAAAGCGGAACGGTATACAGTGGACACTGTGGAAACAGTTAGATGATCTCGACTTTTGGATGACTTAGCTCTTCTTTTACACACACAGCAGCAGATGCAGGAAAAGATAAATATT
>JADKLZ010003886.1:22646021-22680334 GCA_021533235.1 Biomphalaria straminea
CCCCCCCATTTTCACTAAGCCTTGGTGTGACTCCCTTACAAACCTAGTATGGAGATACCAAGTGTGGGAAACCTGAAAAAGACGTGTGTTCTTACTGCAGGTGTAAATGATTTATATATTAGATCTTAAATTAAAGATTAAAATATATTTAAAATATTTTGTGGTGGTTTCTGTTGACCCTTACACAGTTTTCGGTGTTCCTGACACGGAGGAAAATTGTTCGGTTTTCTTTACGCGCGACGATACCGACCCTACACCTCTTTGACCTTATTTTTAATTTTAACATGGCGTAGTGATACAATACGTTGTATCTATTTTTATTGAAAAAAGGACGAGGAATCCATTGACACTATCAGTTTTTTCATAGGTCTGATCATTACGAAGCTATAACAATTCAAAGTTGAAAATGGTCGCGACTTGCCTTAGGTTGTTCGTCGACCCTGATTTAGTATATATTTCTTCTGTGCAGGCACTTTTACTTGACACTTTCACGCGTTTATTTTTTCATTGTAAAGGTACAGGCAGTTCACTGTGAGGTCAAACTCAACATGTAAAGATTTTTCATTTAATAATCATTAAAAGGGCTACTGGAATCAGGAACTTAATATTTGCATTGACTTTTTTAAGGCACTAAAATAATTTCCACAGATGAATTTAAAAAAATAGTCATGTTGGTGTAATAGCTAACTAACGGTACCACTCTCAACGTTTATTTTATCGACTAAATCTAATTGCTATCAAGAACAAATTGATGTATAGGTTTGGTTGTAATACATTCACATCACTTTTTTTTTCCTCCACCTGACAGCTTAGCGTGGGTGAGCGTAATGTGACAGGTTAAATTCGTATTTCCGTACTGGCTGACATTTTGGGGAGGTTTTGGATAACGGTTGGCATGTCTGGTCTAGTGGCTGCCATTGTCATGGTTGTGAAATTACCATATATATATATGTGGGAGAATTATTGTTAAATTATTTATTGATTTTTTAAAACTTAAATTTCAGCCTAATTCAAAATGCCGGGAGGTGTTCCCACTCTTCACAGTAAGACTTATACTGCCCCACGTCGTCCTTTTGAGAAGGAACGTCTTGACCAAGAGTTAAAACTTATTGGTGAATATGGTCTTCGTAATAAGCGTGAAGTTTGGAGAGTCAAGTATACATTAGGAAAAATCAGAAAAGCAGCCAGAGAGTTGTTGACACTTGATGAAAAAGATCAAAAGCGTCTATTTGAAGGTATGGAATTAGAAAATTTTAGCTATGGTTTTGTTTATTAGACTCTTTGCAGTTTAGCTGTCGATTTGAAGACAAAATGCTTTAAATTTTATAATGGTTACTTTTTCATTTACATAATTTTTCTCTTGTATAAAAATTATATAGTAAATAAAATATACATGTTCTTTACATTTTTTGTATGTATATACAGGTAATGCTCTCCTCCGCCGTCTTGTTAGGATTGGTGTGCTTGATGAGGGCAAAATGAAACTTGATTACGTTTTAGGTCTTAGATTGGAAGACTTTTTGGAGCGTCGACTTCAAACTCAAGTTTTCAAATTGGGTCTTGCAAAAAGTATCCACCATGCTCGTGTGCTTATTAGACAGAGACACATCAGGTAGGATTTAATATTTTCTTTTAAATTTGCAATGTCTAATGTCTATGATTTGTTGTGACAATGTATTCTTTTTATTCCGGTTATATTAGTCAAAACTTTTGTTTGTAGGTATGTTTTCCTATGAACAGCAAGCCTCACTCATTAAATCAGTGCAAACTGGGTCTGTGGTGACTGCCTGAACGCTAGGTTTTGATAATTATAAACATTAAGACCACTGGGGCTTGAGCCTTAATGCATTGGGGCTTGAGCCTTTATGTCTATGGATAAAATACATTAATTTTAATTAATGTGCAGGTAATTTTTATTGAATCAGTAGACTATATCTAGTAGTGTAAATGATCACATAACATTCTCAACTACTGAATTTATTGCAATTGTATAACAATGTGGAATTAGACATTGCATATTTTCACATTAAATAGTACAGTATTACATTTTCGTCTTAACTTTCAGGATATGGGGTAGAATTAGCTCACCCAAATAAGCCAGTGGGTAGCATGTGAAATTTTAAGAAAGTAAAGATGCACATGGCAGAATCGTTTCAGGGTGCCAAAAATTTTTTTTTTTGACATTTTTTTTATGTCCAATGCAATTGTTTTTAAAAGAATTACAAATATTCCATTGCTCTATATCTTCAGAGTTCGTAAACAGGTTGTAAACATCCCAAGTTATGTTGTTCGTTTGGACTCTCAGAAGCACATTGATTTTTCATTGAAGTCTCCTTATGGTGGAGGCAGACCTGGTAAGTTCATTTTAAAGTATTTTGTAATACTCAAAGTGCACAGTTTGATATAAGTTCCTTTGAACTTATTAATACTGGTACTTTTTAGTTGGATAAATGCTTAACCTGTAGATTCTGTTAGAATTTCATGTTGCTATAAAGATACTGTTGGCTTGATAGCCTGAATTGGTTTAAATGAAACAATAGCTTGAATTATAGAGAATGGTACTATGTTATTGATATTTTTTTATTTTTTTTTTTAACAGGCCGTGTCAAGAGGAAGAATGCTAAGAAAGGTCAGTCTGGTGGAGCTGCTGAAGATGAAGAGGCTGAAGATTAATTTACTAAGTTGCATAAAATGTCTACTGTGCAAAATAAATTTACTTTCAGATACATTTTTGTTACATTTTTAAAATTACCATAATTGATAACATAAAAACTTAAATGTTTAGAAAAATGAGCTATGCTGCTTGTGAGCTAGCCAGGTAATTTTTAAGTCTTTGTAAGTTTTAAAGTATCATATGATAAAGGGCTAAGAAACTCATGTCAAGGTTGTTGTTTTTTTTTTTAAGTACGCACTTCCCCACAAAAGCTAAAATTGATAAAAAGTTAACCTGGTAGTAAATGTCTTTGTATAATTGAAAAAAAAAAAAAGATTAAGATATTTAATAACATTACTGTATAAATTCAGTAAAAGACATAAGCCCTGGCCAGTATGTATTCAATGCTATGGACAACTGTGTTGAAAGAGTTGGGTTGGCTTTTACAAGATGGTAAGGGTAACAACTGATGGAGCTTTGACTGAAAAAAAACCTTTTTAATTAAATAAAGAAAATATTCCAACCATAAACTAGTAACTGGAAAGCTTACACAGTTACATTGAATTCACAATTAAGGGGAATCCTAAATAAAATTACACTTGCTTGTAGGGTCGTACTAGGCATAGTCAAAGTATGCAGTTGCTAAGGTCCAAGATTATTAAAGGGCTCGCTAAATGACATGTATGATATCACAGAAAAGGAATAGCAAAACTTCTCAATGTTATTGTTGGAAGTACTGGTACACTTGAGGGCGCGGTGGCTGAGCAGTAAAGCGCTTGGCTTCAGTACTGGAGGTCCCGGGTTCAAATCCTGGTGAAGACTGGGATTTTTATTTCGAGATTTTCGGGCGCCCTTGAGTCCACCCAGCTCTAATGGGTACGGTACCTGACTTTAGTTGGGGAAAAGTAAAGGCGGTTGGTCGTTGTGCTGGCCACATGACACCCTCGTTAACCGTGGGCCACAGAATCAGATGACCTTTACATCATCTGCCCTATAGACCACTAGGTCTGAAAGGGGAACTTTACTTACCGGTACACATATTATTCGGAGCCACCAAAGTCATTTCGCTATGGCGTCCAATTATCCAAGGCCGGTCCTGACTGGCAGTTCCGAAAAAGTATGTGAAGAGTTGGAATTAAAACATTCTGATGTTCGGTAACACAGTTGTATTCACTGGCCAATCATTAGAACAATATGGCATCTATGGGGAAATTGTTAGGTTCCTTGGTGGACAATAACTGTGACCTCTTCCTAATATCTCTAATGAAGAGTTGAAGACAGACTTCATGTTTATCATCGGAAGCATTGTAATTTGTTGCTTGCACATGAAATGTATGTGCATCCTAAATGTTTTCAAACGAAGCATATATATATATACGGCCCGCCTAGTCCCCAAATTTCATTGATGCGGCCCTCGGTTGAAAAATGTTGCCCACCCCTGGTGTATATGGATCAGTGCACACAGGTTGTACATATAAAAATGCAAAAAATAAATAATTCTAAATAAATAAATAATTCTAAATGTTAGTGTTTATAAATATCTTAGAAAGTTCTCATTCTTACTTATGAGAAAGAGGATTAAGAGACATCTCTACATGTCATTCTTAAGAAAAGAAAGTTTAAGTAAACAAATACTTGTTAGCATTTCATAATACGGTATTAAAAGACATGAAACTCAGGCCAGGTGCTATGAAGAACTATGTTGGCTTGAAACAAGATGGCCAGTGTAACAACTAATGGAGCCCATGCTTTGACAGAAAAATAAAACAATATCCCAACCATAAACTCTTGACGGGAAAGTTTCTGCTAAGTTGCATAGAGTATCCAACATGTTGTACTAACAAGTGTGAAACCTTTTAGAAGGTGTCTTTAGAGCAAACTGGAAAAACATTCTGTTGATATTGTTTCTAAATATAATCTTACATTTAAAGTTGTGTAATAATTGATATGTCATGAGCAAAGAATTTTTTATGATTCGATGCCATTTTACATACCGGTACCGGGTATTTGTAACAATCATTGTAAAAAAAAAAATTAATTGTATTATGATTTAATAAATATAACAAATAGCAATCCTACATAGTGATCAAAGACAAAAGAGCTTTGGCCATATGGTACCGGTACATCAGAAGAGGAAGATGTCGGGTGGAAACATTGTCTTGTTGCACAAAATGCTTCTGAAAGAAAGTTAGACATCACACAGGTTTTTATTAACATACCGGTAGTCTGCTTGTTCAAGATTGTCAAACTGTTATGCATTAGCAAGAACGGACTAGATATAGGGTCGAAGAGTGGAATCCCAGGAAGGTGATAGTACAAGTTCTATCAGTGTCAGAGAGTAGTCCAGAAAAAATCGATGCCGATATCACAAGGGTCGGTCAGTTACTAGTCTTCAATGAAGTTACATTGTTCCATGTGGATTTTTGTGTGTATATTGTTAACTAGATCGACTAATTTCAATGTGTTAATATTTCTATATATTGTCCTCTATTTATCACTGATTTATTATTGATTTATATCCATTCTGCACATATTGTGTTGACAAAACTCATGAAAATTATATTTAACGCTGAGTGTATCCTAGCAGAGTTGAAATAGATTTAAAGGCTCCTCTGAATCTGTGCATGCCAAATTATGTGGAGACAATACAAAGCTCTCTCCTCAAAACACAACTGTGACATCTACTTCCACTTAAAGATGTTTCTACCTAAGTCCATGTTGAGCTGGAATTACCTTGGTGTTTGTCTTATTTCAAATAATTCAAAACACAATTCTATATACCTACCGGTAATTCAATATTCATGAGGAGGAGATAATTGTCAATCAAAATGGTTTTATGAATGTGCAATTTTTTTCAAATCTTTATTTAGTTTGATAGGTTAAAGACATTTAATTTGGTTTGCATCAAGCAGTTTTTAAGTTCTGGTTTGGTTCAATCGAAAGTGAGGTTAAGTTCTGTTTAAATTTGTTTCCCATTTCTATTCTACATAGCTAATATACACCTATGTGGTACCGTAGGCCACTGAATCAGATGACCTTTACATAATCTGCCTTACAGACCACAAGGTCTGAAAGGGGCAACTATATAGTACTGATAGCTTAATGGTTTGTTGCCTGGGAATAATAGAATTAGCAATAACATTCAGTCATAGTAGTCAACGAGCCAGTAAATCTTGTTAAAAAGAAAAAATGAAACTTCAAACATTACAAATCAACTGAGTACAATTTAAGTACAGTAATTTAGTCTGTTTATTAAAAGGTTTAAAAACAAATTGAATACAGTACAATATTTACAATAATATTACTGGATAAATATTACATTGCTTATAGTACTGTATAGTGAATTGTTACTTTTTTTTTTTGGATTAAAAAAATATATTTATAAAACATAATACAGTAAAAAATATAATAATAAATCTCTGAGCACTGAGTTTAAATAAAAATTTAATACACAATAATAACTGCATATAAGGTACTCCATTAACTCCATTCAAAGACCACATAATAAAAAAGAGGAAACCCTGCTGGACCCCTCTGCAGATAGAAAAACTTCTTACCAATTCAGAGACAGATGCCCTCCATTCATATGGTGTCATAAAATGCGATGGAGACATTTCCCTTCATCTGATACCTTTTGAAATTGTCACAAGCAACTACCCTAGTGTACCGGTAGTTCATAATCTAGAAATATCTTTTTTTTTTAAACTGAATACTGTTTTTTTACTACCTTGATAACTTATGGTAGATTGAAATAGGTTTTAACTAACTTTGTAGTTATGTTAGTTTTCTTTGTCAACAGCTGACAAAGGAGTTCCTAACCTTATAATACCCGATACTTCATTTTAATTATGGTCCAGTAGGGATTTCTCTCTGCTATTCTCTTAAACAGTACCTGATGTTTACTCCTGTAGCAGTTATCTTTTGATACCTGTACCGGTATTCATAATACATAGATTTAGTTTGCATAAACAAGTCTAAATATTCATTATTAACTGCATACTATGTTCTCAGCTAACTGCCAAGGAACAATATTGTTAGTCTGTCAAATTTCTTTCTTTTTGAATGTTTTTCATGGTAAACTCTTTTTGTCTGGTTCAATGAATCTGTTAAAAAAATAATAAATATGAAAGTTTGGTCATTTTGAAATAATTCCGGGTAATTATATTTCAGCTTATTAATACTGATACACTAAGTTTCAAAATAGCAATCACACTATATTGACTGCATAGGCATAGAAAACTAAAGCCATGATGAATTAAATATGATGCACCAATTATTGGGTAAATTCACTAAGATGCCAACTGCACATGTTATTAGGGGGTACATTGTAGAAGAATGTAAACTATGAATTTCATTCCTCTTAAGTTTTGTACAATACCGGTACCTTTAATGTAAAAAACTATGAATTTCATTCTTTTTTTAAACAATATACATTTTGCATGGTCCAAAACCTTTTCGCTATTAGCAGATGATGGTGCAAGATACAATGTAAGTGGAAGGTGTTGTAAAAGAGTAATTAGTGAGTAAACGTGTTGAGCCAAAACAAACCTGTTTCTTGCATCTTCCTGAAATAGTGTTTCTTTATTGTAGTATTCAAACAATAAGTCCTTGTCCATTAGATGTTGGTTACGGATCAAAAACTCTTCAAATGATTCATTAGCACTCACACTAGACACAATGGCGTCTGATACAAGATGAATGAAGAACATGGTGATCGTCTCATGGTAGCCAGTTTTAATCTGGAATATTTGGACCAGGGGTTGTAGTTTTTTTTTTAATTCTTGTATTTAAATGCCAACAAAGAAGATAAAAATTGTAAAAACAATCATCAGATAAAAAAAAAAGGTACCGGTATATTAATGTCTAGTGTTATTTTAAGATGTTTTACCTTATCTCTATTCTTTTCATTGTACTTCTGTATACCTAGCCTGCAAGAAGAAATAAGATGTGAACTGACAACTTTATAATAAAAAGACAAATAATGTTAGTCATACATTATTATTAAAATACAGTAGAATTCAAACTAACATTCTGCTTAATTTGAATACTTTTTATTGCTTTTTTTCTTTGTTCCTGATTCTGAAAAATTTTAAGAGAAAATTCCAATCTCTTAAAAATAGCATTGTTGACAAAGAAAAAACATTGCTAAAAAAAAGCTGTTGCAAAGAAATACTTTAATGAAAATGTTTTACCCAAAAATTAAGAAGAAAAACTAATTGTCAGAATTTTATTCAAAAAGAAAAATTATCAAAAACAGATTCCCAGAGATAGTCGGACTTCAAAGAAATTAGCCATATACATGTCAAGAAAATAAAGGATATTTTCTTAGACTTTCAATGGTATAAAATAAACAATAAACGATAAAAAAAAAAGTTTTATTGATCTAAAAAATGCAAAAAAAATTTTAACTTGGGAATACTGGCTCAATTTATGTTATTTTTTTCTTGGTGTGGTCTATTTTCTTACTATTTTTCATACTGTCACAATTGGTAGGTCGCCAAATGTCATAAATGAAGAAATGGCAATGGGAGTTTCACCACAGTCATACCTCTTAATAATTCCCTATTTTTCAGGAAAAAATAATGTTTCATGCTTACATTTGCCAACTTTGCTGGCCATTATACAAGACATAACAAAAGCTTTAACAGTAAAAAAAAATATGGCAGGTAAAGACAAGAATTTATCCCCACTTAAAACAGAAAAAGCATATAAGAAGAGGCAAGACTTGGGTGTCAAAACATGCATGAGCAGCTGAAGCATAAATTCTCACTATGTTGCCACAGCATCGGATTACTGAGTGTGTCAATTAAAAGGTGTCAACTGTAGTTAAAATACCTACTTTATATATGGCACAGCCTTTTCTTTGCCATGTTCTGTGATATAGTTCCATGCCATCCTTAAATGTGCTTCATGAGTCCAGTTTTCAAATGGTAAAGTTGCAGTTTCAAAAGCAGTAATAAATATCTCATCTCCAACAGATCTAAACTTTCTGTAAAACAAATATCTTCATAGTTCAGTGACATTCTGAGGAATCTAAGACTTGAAAAATATTTAGGAATTTTGAAGTGTATGAATTAGAAAGTTTGAACCTAAATGTAAGCAGAAATTTACAATGTAACTTTCTAAATAATTACTAAGCATCACCTGAATACTGAGAAAGTATTTTGATTGTAATATAAAACTAACCTTACAAAGTATATAAGTGGATCATGCAATGTTTCTGATACACTGACGCCAGTAACATTACCATACCAAACAGTATGGTCACCAACCCCATGATAAGAATGAGAATCACAGACAAAGACAGCTAATGAGCCAAGTATAATTGGAAGACCCTGGAATGCATTTTTAATAAAGTAAAACTAAAAGCTACTATGTACAAATCACAAAAGGTAATATCAACAAACTTCATGGTACAAGTTGTAAATATCTTCAAGTTTGATAATGAGAAATTCAAATGTTTGTACATTTAAAACACATCTCTAACTAGTAAATACAACTAATAAGACATAATCTTCAACTGATGACATTTTGTGAAACTACATTTATTGTTCTTTTTTTTTTTTTTTTTATTGTTTCTTCTTTTGGGTTGAAATTTGTATTTTTACTAAATTTTTTTTTTAAACTTTCTCCCCACATACAAAACAGTGAACTTCAAAATCATAAACAGGATCAAATGAATCAAGTAAAAATAGTGGAACTTTGTTTCAGCAGCATCAATATTTAGATATAAAATGCCATTACCTACCTCCTCTCCTTGAACATGAGGAATTTTGAAAAACTGACATTCACTGTCTAGTGCTGGCTTAGAGAAGTGTATACCTTGCTGCACCTACCAGTGAATAGATTAGCCTTATATAACTCACTACTAAGAATCATCTCTTTATTTTAAACTTATTCCATCCTATAAATGCTAAAAAAAAATTACATGAGTTAGGAGAATTTTTTAAATTTGTATTGGTTGAATTTCAACAACTATAAATACAAATACTTTTATTCCTCTTTTAACAAGACGATGTAATGAAGTAAGTAATGAAAACTTATTAGAACTTGTTAAATCAGCTAGAACTTGGTATTACAAATAACAAAGAGTTAAGCAGCACAAGTTGTGATTACCTGATCTTGAGCCAATACATGAACTGCAAACTTTCCAGTTGTTTTAATTAATTCATGAAGTCGACTGAAATAGAAGAACAGATACAATAAACTTTTTTGTCCTTTGTAGTATATGTAGATACAATAAACTTTTTTGTCCTTTGTAGTATATGTTTATAAACCATCTATAAAGAATGTAGATGATTAAGAAACTACTGATGTAAAAACCTATAATGTTGACAGAGTTCTTTGGGCAGGAAAAGGGAGGGAGGAGGGGAGATCAAACTTTTTGAATTCAAAATTTAAAAAAAAAGGGTTAAAATTTATTTTCTATTACAACAGAACATAGCACAAGCTCTGTATATTTGCTAGTGTCCTAATAGAACAAGTCAAATGTTCTCTTCCAATACCAAAAAGAAAAATAAGAGCCTCTGCATCCATGTCTTATGTTTACATTTTTATATGTAGTCTAAATCATTATGACCTAGCCAGCTCAGGCCATGTTTTATGAGGATTGCAAAGATGCTGGGAAGACCCATTTTCTAGCCATTTGATTTTCAGGATCCTCCGGAAACTCACTACATTGACCTAAATGGAGGTCTACAAAGCATGTGTTTTGAGCATGCTACCAATTGGTTTTCAATGTCACAGAACTATATTAGGAATCAAGCTTTTACCGGTATTGCTAAATAGCAAAATATTAAAAATTAATTTAAAAAAAAAAAAAGCTTAATAAGAGAGAGAACTGCTCATATCTCTCAATCATCATCTTTCCTTTGTGTTTCCTATGGAATATAGGGCCTCGGTATATCTCTAATTACTGTAATATTTATTTTTCATATCAAACAGAATAATTTGGTTATTTTTTGGGGTTGGGGGTTCATGTTTTGTTAGGAACAAAGAATAATTGTGTAAAGTTTCAACATTATCTTAGAATAGGTACTGAGAGAAATAAAGTTTAAGAAAAGTGTACCATACAGAGTGACTTGAAATAAGCTTTCTTTAAAAAAACACCACTAATATTTAAGAAATCTAAAATTGACAGAAAAAATGTTTTTGATTATAAAATCCTTTTAGATATTCATCTAATTCATGCATAATGCATAAACAAAACAAACTATACCTACCTTCCTTGATTTAGACAAAATGATATGATTGGTGGATGATATGAAACACTGGAGAATGTGCTGCATGTCACTCCTCTCTTCAACCAGGTGCGCAGTTCAGGTTGGTACAAGCCAGTTGTTACAACAACCACTAAAGGAATACATATTACAAAGATATTAATATGTTATGAATCATGGATATTTAGTGTGTGGGGATGTTGTTTTATTGAATTAAAAGAATCACTTTGAAAAATGTGGAATCCCTGTGTTTAAAAAAAGGCCAAATGTACTACTAGTTAGCCTACTGGTTATAAATAAAAATGAGTCAAATAAATATGTAAGAACATTGCCAGACAGGCTTTTGACTGGAACCCACAGGAGAAGAAAAAGTATGGGAGACCAAAGCAGACATGAAGGAGATAGACCAAGAAGCCAAATTGGTAGGATGGACATGGACTGAAATGAGGTGAATAGCTCAGAACAAATAAATAAAAAAACAGTAACTTTCTTTCTCTTCCATGTGTCACATTTTTTAAATTACATTATGTTTGTAGATGTCTGTTACAAGATAGGTAGCAGACTGATTTAATTTTAAAAGAAAATTTACCTTGTTGGGGTACTTTACGCATAGCAGACTTGAATGCTTCACATGTTTCAAGGGAGGACAAATGTAGATGTTCTTTAAAAGGTTGCTTTCGCAGAAGTACTTCTGGATGGTCAGGAGGGTCTGGTGGAGCTACAGAGAGAAAGACATAAAATATGTTTAGGTAATGTGTTCCTTTAGTCTCAAACATGGTGTCAGGGCTCAAGATTCATACAATGGTGGGGAAAGGGGTGTGAGGCCATTCAATATATTTTTCAAAGGAAAAAAAAAAAATTATATTTTATAATAATAATTATAGTAGAATTCTAGATAAGAATTTGAAATAAATAAAATATTTTAAGTACCAAAAGTAAGCGGTAAGAATCTTTTAAGTAGGACCTTTGAAATATACACTCAAAACTTTTTAAAGAGGACACGTCAAGACATGATTCTTCTCAACTTTCCAAAGTCAGAAGAATCGAATTTCTCCAAACTCTCATGCATCATCATGTTGATGTAAGAAAAATGCAAATCTGAGACAAGATGTTGTACTTAACACAAAGATGATCTTACTTTACAGACATATGTGCTATTTCAGTGATGCCCAAACTACGGCCCGCGGGCCGGACGTGGTTCCAACCGGCCTGCCAAAACGTCGGTAAAAAATGTAGAAACTTAAAAAAAAATAATTAAAAAATGTATTTTCTCTATGTTAGAACTCTCACTTGTTCTTTGATGAATGTCATTGTAATATATTGTCTTGTAATATTCATATTAATTTTTTTCTCTATAAGAATACAAGGCTTTTATTTTCGGCGACAAGAATTATCCGTTGTTTTAGAGTCTATTACGATTCCGCAGCTGTCTTGAGCTAGCCGTGTCCTTGAATCTCATATGTGTAATGCATCGCATCTTTTCTGGTTCGTGTTCTTCTGAAATAAACATGATTGGTGTCGTACAATCCAAACTTTGTACGTTAATGAAATAGGAGTCGAAGAAACGAAAATTGGATGTTGAAACTTCCAGGAAAAGTGGACAGATCTTTTTTGTGGAACATAAGACAACATTATTAATTTGTAATGAGAGTGTCTGTTTTAAAGAACATAACATAATAGGCATTCTAAAACAAACCATTACAAAAATATGGTGGTATTGTTGGTTTGAGCCGCAAAGAAAATATAAGTTACGCCTAGAGTTGAGCAATTTGCGAAAATATTTACCAAGAAGAAAAATGAGTCGACTGTTATGAAGGCTACAGATTCGCTCACATTTTAAAAAGAGAAATAGGGCCTAAAGCATAAAAAAGTGCTTGCTAGCTGTGATGGAATAAAATCGTCCTGAAAAAAAAAGTTGTAGCTGTCAGCCTTTCTGCCATGACAATTGCAAAACGAGTAGAGGATGTTGGTGAAAATCTCCATTCAAAACTAAATGACAGAGCAACAGATTTCGAAATAATTACTACTGCCGCTGAGGAGTGACACCAACAGGAACTGATTGACTTACAAAGCCAGACTTACATGCTTGAGAAATTTCGAGCAATATATACAATAGATTTCGAGCAATGCAGGCGAAAGATTTCGAGCAATGCAGGCAATAGATGTCTACATAAACCTTGCACATTTCTGAAAACAATTGCTGGGTATAATCACAATTTTTACAAGCACTTAATTTAGTAGAAAAATTTTAAAAGACACCAGTAAGTAGTCGGACTGAAGCCAAGGGATGGATTGTAATAAAACTATTTAAAATGGTTTATTCTCTATTTAATTTTATTTATCTTTTTGTCAATGTGGCCCGCGACACTGGGGTCGGAACTCAAAATGGCCTGCAGGACGCATAAGGTTGGGCATCACTGTGCTATTTAATTGGGATATTCTTTGCATAATAGTAATTGGTTAGTGTTGCCTGCTCTATTAGACTTAATTTGACATGCATGTTAGCCACTCGCACCCTTTTCAACACTTTTTTTTATTTACTCTTCTTACAATGGATAAAGTGAGTTGTAAATGCCAGAAGGATGAATTTCAAAAGCTCAGAATGTAGGAAAATCCTTGACCTGTGGTTAGGGGACTTCCATACACCCTGGCTGTAGAAGGGAAACCAGCTGTTTGTCCAATACCATACTATCTACAGAAAGATTTTTTTCTAGTATACAAAACTTTTTTTTTAAAACAAAGCATACATTAAGTGTAGTTTTGTCAGTTAGTTTGGATTAGTCATGTAATTAAACTTGTAATGGATCTAGTCTAACAATAATAAATCTGTGTGATTAGAAATATTTTTACCAATTGTTTTTAATTAGCGCAATTTCAAGCTTTTAGCTTTCTCAATACGTTATGATTCTATCACTTGTCTGGACCAGTTCGAAAGGGGTGGTAGGAGAAAGAACGGGGTATCTGGGTGATGGCTTTTTAAATGTATTTATTTTTTTAAAAAGGTGAATGGCCTGAATTCAAACTTGTGGGCTAAAGCCTTCTCATGCTTCTCAAGATAACACGGTAACCACTCTGCTATCAAGTACAATTTCATTTTTTTTTGTTCGAAATACCAAACAAAATAAATAATTACCGCTACCAATAGTTAATTACCTAATAAACTTTTTTTTACGATTGATTCTTGTGTTGTCAGGTAAAAGAAATAATTGTGCAAAATTTCAACTTGATGATCTGAGATTAGGAGTGGGAGAAATAATGTGTACAAACTTTTTCCCAGACAGACATAGACATATAAGCTTTGTAAAAAGACTAAGTGGATTATATTTAATGAATATTTATTGTGTAAAATTGAACTCCAAACATACTGAAGATAGATTTATGTATGAAAAAACAACAACTGGAAAACTGAGTTAAAAATAGTGTCTTTAAGTTTCTTTTCTTTTAATTACATCCTTAAAACCCTCAAAAAAAAACAACAATATATGAGCTTACAGTGCTTCCCAAAATCCCAACTGGATAAGGGGAGCCAAAAAGAATTGTTTTCTTGGTGAGAGAGGAGGGAGGGGCCCCAATAGTACGTTTGAGAAACACTGCTTTAGTCCAATACATATAGACATAGTACATACATATAGCATACGTTTTTTGTTTTATTGCTGACGCTCGATAAAACACTCATAAAATGCAAATGACTCTAAAATGTACATTCCTAGTTTATCATAGAAAAAAGTATATTTAAAAAAAAATGGCAACCCTTATTTATTATTATTTATTTATTAATTAAATCAATTAAGTATTCATGAATGTCATTTATTAAAAAGCGTTTCGAAAAATGAGCTTTTTTTTTTAAATATCGTTACAAGAGCACTTTTCTGTATCACTGTGTCATAAGTGACATGACCTATATGCACTGAATAGAAGCTCTACTAGTTGCAAGTCACTCCAGTGACACCACGATAACAAAACAAGTAGGCTCTTTAGTTCTAGCATAAAGCTCTGATAACAAGAGCAATACAACTATTCAAACCAACTCGTACAAAAAAGAAAATCTAGTTTGGTAAGAGAAGATACTTTTTTTTTCCTTATGTAATGCTACAGTGCCGTAGAGTCGGCTATTATATAATATAGTGCGAAGGAATAATCAATGAATAGAATAATATAATTAGATAACTCCCCCCCCCCTCACCCTCCGAATCAGCACTTCCAGGCAGACGATGACCCACATAAAAAGGGTAAGATAAAAAAAAAAGAAGATTAAAGCTAAAATCTTAATAAGCCTAACTTACGAGAGGACGACATGTTAGTAATGGATTGCTCCTATCTACATCCAAATGTACACAGCTGCACTGTGTATAGATCTATCAGTGCAGAGCTTCCAATACAAAGTCAAACCCCGTAAGACGCACACAGCTGTTTTGGCCAAAAATACGCAAGCCCCACAAGGTGAATGTCAAGGTCAGGCCGACCCACATTTCATTCATTCAGCTAACCGTGACATCACACTCTGCCGTACCGCCGTAACAGTAACCGAGTTCTGAGCGTGCTTCGGTGGAAAGATTTTTTTTTATTTGGTTGGGCCGGGAGGGGGGGTAAAAAGAAAGAGGAGATGTAGTTAAGTAATGTAATGTAATATCTGATTATCAGCCCGTATAATTAGAAAAGATGTCTGTAGAGATAGAAATTGATTCAAACAAGAGATGGATCAATGAAAGAGATAAAAAGCCAGTTTTAGCTTTGCAACCGCTGTCGTGAGCAAACTGTGGACAATCTGAAAAAGTGACATCAGCTTCCAGTGACGCGTGGTGACAGAGAGGTAGAGCGGTTGGCTTCCGAACCAAGTTTGAATCCTGGTGAAGACAGATGTTTAATTTCGCCATCTTTGGGCGCCTCTGAGTCCACCCAGCTCTATGGGTACCTGACATTAGTTTGAGAAAAGTAAAGACGGTTTGTTGTGTAGGCCACATAACACCATCGTTAACCGTAGGCCACAGAACCAGATGACCTTTACATCATCTGCCCCATAGACCACAACTGTTTAAGACACTGAACGCGGAGGGTGAAAGAAGTATTGAAACTTTAGAGAGTAAATGGGGCAATTTTTGGGCATCAAATACCAGGAAAAGTCAAGACTCTGGCTGGCCAAAAGGAAGAACCACTCAATACTGTGAAGAGCTGAGCTGGTTTGGTCTGATTGTTACAGTCTAAAGTAATCCTTCAGGGTACAGTGGAGAGATCACAAAGAAAGGGTCGACCAAAGACAAGCTGGCGGAACAATGTCAAAGTATGGACCGACATCTCTCTTATGTCCAACTAAGAAGAGCTGATGACAGGGAAAGATTGGGTCACACAAACTTTTATAGCACCCCAAGACGAAAGTCAGGGGACATATGATGATAGGTTTCCGAAAGACGTCCCGATTTATTGATTACAATCAAACAATGCCAAGGTGGGTTTCGTGGAAGGGACGCCGCAGTGTTCCCACGTTTTGAACTTGTTCGGTTTAAGATCTCTTTATCTAAAAGCTTTAATGCACCGAACCATAATATTTTACTGAGTTTTATATCGTTTTATTGCACCTTCCATTTTATATATATATCTTCACTATACTCTCTCTCACTTTTCTCCCAGACGTCATCATATAACTGTTTCAAAAGCATTAACTTTGACATCAAGACAGAACTAAGAAAACGTTTGGTAACACTCAAAAGGCATACCAGTACGTGTAAATGGAAAGATATATATCTTTAAATAAAATAGGGTGGTGCTATTAATAAATACCTGGTAAATATTTTTTTTTAAATAAGGCGGTAAGTATTGATTAGCTCAGCTTGGTATGCGAGTGGATTTCCATCCTAGACTAAAGTTGCCTTTGGATATACCAGCTGCGTTGAGAAGGGGGTGGGGGGCTGAAGTGTAGGAGACATCGTTCCGTCCTAATTAAATTATTTTTTTAAATTATTATTACAGCCTAAGTCAGTGTTTACCAAACTTTTACTTGTGGCGTTCCCTTAATGAGAAAAACATTCGCCCCCCCCCCCTCTCCTGTAGCAGCTATAGGTTACCACAGTGGCCAGTCCTGGAGGGGTTTAAGAATGTAATGAAAATGATAATAAACTTAAAGACATAATTATGTCACTTTTTTTTTGGATATTTATATTAAAACAATGTTTAGAATTTAGAATTAAAATTTTGATAAAAATTTCACCAGGGATTATTGTTTTGTTAAGAATTTTAAAGTGTTTTGTATACTAGAAAAAGTTCTTCATGGAGATAGAATTAAAGATGCAGCAGGTTCTTCCAAGAGGGTCGTCCTGAGCTTCTACAGCAGGGTCTGGGGAGGAAACTCGGCACCAAGAGTTTTCCTTCGTTCTGAGCTTCAGAACTCTTGTAAAAAGAAGGGCGCAAGTATAAAGATGGGGCAGGCCGGTATTGAAGTGTTTTCTTGCAATAGAGCGCACCGGTACTATTCATACTAGTAAAAAAAAAAAGTGTAGCAAGTCAAATCAATTAAGTCTAATGAAGAAGGGTGCAGCACTGGCCAACACTATAATGTGAGTTACACATATAAAACATACGAACATCGTACTATCCTCTTCGTGTAATAAGTAACAAGTCTTTACTAGGACCGTTTTAGATTTCATTACACAAAAGTTATCAACATAAAGATGCGTATTCCGAGGTTGTGAGCTTCAGGAATTGTTTCATCTGGAGTCTAGAACGCCAGGGCATGCTACCCTTCCCGGGTGAAACGATCGTAGGAGGGGACGATTAGGCTAAAGGGCAAAACAAGACTCCTGTGGGGTGCCTAATGGGGTGTGAGAGCATCCTCACTGCAATGTGCGGAGTTGTAAAAAAGCTCCCACAACATTGTCACAATCCAGGCGCTCTTCCTCAAGGGGCCGTTACATAAATGGCGTGTCACGCACAGTTAGCCTGGTATAGAAAAGGAAAATGGCGGGGGTCTTAGAATACGTGGCCTCTTGCCGCGAGTCTGACCCACCCGCCAGACAAAACAGTGTACACTGTTCTCATTCAGGCTGGTGAGAGGGAGCTCTTGTTCACTTTTGCTGGCCTGAGTTCCAAGAGCCGAAGGCTCAACTCTACCTGACAGTTTAAGAAGAAGAAGAAGAGTATAGAACGCCATTTCCTCGAAGTAATAAGAGAATATGTCTTCACAAACCATGAGGCATATCTTCCAGTCGTTGACCAGATAACACACACATCCACTGACGACGCTCATTTCGTTATCTAACCCCAAGCCTCGACATTAGTTCTGTCCCAAGAGGTAATGCTCTATTTTTCTACTTTGACGGAAATCAAGTATCTCTTTTTCTCATGTCAACATCCTGTCCATATTCAGTAATCAAGTTTCTCTGGCGCAAGGCAGGTTAGAAGAGTACAATAGAGGATCTAATTGTGAGAAAGGGTCATAGTTGAAGATGAAGAGGAAATATGTCTAAAAAGTTACAAGTTAAGATCAAGATTCTAGTTTATTACACGTCGCATACATTGGGATTGTCTCCCTTTTCACAACGACACAGTCGACATCCTCGAAGATTAAGGAAAAAGTGTCCGAAGCGCACTAGGGGATGTCTATTACGGCATATGCAGAACATGGCCATTTTATTTTAATCAATCTTAAGGTAAAAACCTCTGTGATCGTATGGGGGGGGGGGGGGTGTGCTCATGCTAAATAGACCTCGCGATTTTAGGTAGGCCTTTGAACAGCGCTTCAATAAAAGCGCTTCTTCAGTTCGCAATGCAGTACCGGTACATCGAATGGCTCACAACACATACATACATATGTACATACATGTTATATATATATAAATATGTGCTATCTGATACAAAATTAATGAACTAATTGGTTAATTTTTAGATTGATTTGTGTATTTATATTGACTATGAATAATTATGCAAAATTCAACATGATCCGAGAATGGGAAGCAGGAGAAAGAAGGTCGTAATAAGGGGACAAAATCCATAAGTATATATTACATTATAAATCAAATCAAGTTAGGTACAAGTACTTACATGCTGAAAAAAATCTGGATGATAAGTATAAAGAATATTTTGAAAGTCTTGTTCGAATGAAAGTGATGGATCTCATTGTCTCCCACTAGAAGAGAGATCATGAATGCTGGTCAACACTAGCTGGCCTGTTGTAACTAATGCATAAAGAAAATGGACAAAATTACATTTTAAGGAATTGTCTAATGGCAGGAATTTTTTAAATTGCTTTACTTTACCCAACTTCGCAAACTATAGCAAGCTCAGTACACTAGGGTCCAATCTCATTTGTGGACATGTACAGAGACAGAGTATCTGGAAGAAAGTTTCTTTGCTGTCTTTAGGGGCTCAGCAAAAACAACTCAGTATTGGAACTCCAGCCCCCTCGTGATAGCTAACACTGCAATGTTTTGGCACACAATCTACAATTTTCAAGCTAACACTTGGTATAATTTTCCAGTCATATTAACTTACAAACATGAGATCAATTTAATAAGCATAGGCCATTCATTAACCAAACCTGCATACCATTTTGTAATCAGAACATGCTTGTAAAAACAAAAGTGACTTTTTTTTTTTACTATTTTCAAACTTTGCCATTTTTACAGAAGATGCCTAAAAGTCATCTGCTTTTTTGTAGCCAAAGATTAATGAGGATGTCATGTGGCCAGCACAATTGATCAACAACCTTTATTTTCACAAACTAATGTCAGGTACCCAATAGAGTTAGGTGGACTTAAATGGCCATATTAAAAAAGATATAGAAAATCTTTCTGCTTCTTAGGTTGACCATTTTCTATGTACTCATTATTGATTAGTAAAGGCAACAGTCATGCTAAACTTGAATAGAGATAATGTTTATATCTATCCCCTCATTCATTCATCCTGTATCAGAACATTTTTTTTTCTACCCATAGAAATAATTTATTAAATTAAGGAATACGAAAATAAATAGAACAGAAATTTGAATTTTAAGACCAGTGTTAGTAGCACTTTTCCATGAAAAATTTTAGGAGGTTTTTTTTACTGATGAAATGTATGATACATAAGTAGATTAACACAAAAAAAAAATAGAGAACTTCTTTACAAAAGCAGACATTTTTTTTTAGCTGTGACAGTATCTACCTACACAAAAATGCTTATGCACATTTAATATATAGATCTAAAGTTTGATTAAAATTGCATAAAAATTTAAAAAAAAAACGTTCAGGTTGACAAAAGGAAGGGGGAACATAAAGGATATTTGTTTTAATGGACAAAAAAATCGGCTTTATTTGCATGATAATTAAAAATCCATATGTTAGTACAGTTGAATGCAGTTAATGAAGTCATACAGCAACGCAATTATTGTAATCCTTCTTCCCAGCTTGTGTCTGATGCTCCATGAAAATGTGGAGCTAATTGTATACAAAGACCTATTAATATACCTACATTACAGTGTGTTTTGATCCTATTGGCTTCCATGTCATTGCAACTATTGGTAGGCATGATTCATTCGGTTGAAGGACATGTCCCACAAACCTCATGCGACACTCTATAACAAACACGTCAAGTGACCCCTATGCTAGGTCTACATAACTGGACAAGCCATTTAATTAATGTAAAATATTAAATGTTTATTAAGCCTTTATTGTGGGATACACAGTGTATAACGTAAATATAGATTTATTACAACTGATGCATAAAAAATTTATTCATTGACAAATTATAATATATGAGCAAACAGGAAACGGTCTACAACACAACGAATAGTTATTTAACATGCAAAGATTTATTTATATAAATAAAAAGAAATTCTTATGGAATTCCTGCCAGCTTTTTCTAATCTAGTTTGATCTGACGTTTTCTCTTGGGGGACTGCCACTAACTAAACTGTCTAAACAAAAAAGTTATTTTTATTTAATTATTTAGATCTAGAATCTAGATAGTACAACAATCAGTAAATCGGTCAAATCAAAGAAAAAAAGACTAACCTAACTTCACTAACTTATTATTTATTTTTATTACATATAGATCTAGTGTCACTACATGAGTCATGACAGTCCAGACAGTCTACACTTACACTCAGTCAGTTGAGTCAGTCTACAGAAGTACAGTATTTTTTTTTACAGTAATGACTGAGTAAGTTAAGTAATCTAGATATACATGTAATTATGTAATTAATAGAATTCTAATCTAGATTTAGACTAATTAGACTAGATCTAGGTCTGAGTAGGTCACTAGCTAGATTCTAGGTGTAGATCTAGTAACTAATCTATATTATATAAACTAAGTATTATAATTATAATTATAGTATATATAATAGTATTTATTAATTTAATTTATAATTATATAGATTTCACATCATTTTTCGCACTTATTCTATAAGTATAACTTAGACTCTTAGTCTTAGTCAGTGGCGTAGCTAGAGTATTTGGGGCCTGGTGCGGTACCTCATCTTGGTGCCCCCCCCCTAAAAAAAACAAAAAACAAATAAATAATAACATTGCAAAACCTTACTTTTTTTGATCAAAATAATATGTATTCATTAATCAAATAGTGTTAATTCAAAAAAAAATACTTTTACATTTATAAACATACTACAAGAGAATTTTACGCGCTTGTTATAAACCTGGTGGTTGCACATATGTGGGTAGTGGTGCGTGTAGTCAGCCGACACAAATCGCCCCAGGCCAGACGAGCGGTCAAGCGTGACGAGTTACGATGGTCAGCCGAGACGAGTCAGTTCGCGAAAAATCGGCGTCGTGAACAGATCTCAAGAGCGCCACGAGAAGTGTAGTCATCTGACCACCTAGAAATGTCGAGGGGCGTTCTGTCCGGTTTGAGAAGTCTAGCAGGGACCCTATATAAAGAGCGAAGGTATCAGAGACGAGTGAGTCACAACTTCCCGATCTACAGTTCTTTACAACGTCTTAGAACAAGTCCGAGACGAGGCGAAGAGACCAGTGCAAGAGTTGATACGGCTATTAACGGAGAGATATTTGTACAGTCTTATGTTACGTGCTGCCAATTGTACAGTATTGATTGTTATTTATTCAACTATTAAATTATTATGTTACTTCAGAGCCCGAAGTTGTCAAGTTCTTTAAGTTGGTGGTGCATGTTACAGTTTGCATAGAGCCTGGATAGTGAGATTATTAACAGTATTGATAATTTTATCGAAATCAATTTTCCCCACCAGCTCTTGTTCAATGGACGAAATGGCCAAATTAGTGAGTCGTAAATTTGTTATCTTTGATCGCAAGTAATTCTTGATCAGTTTAAATTCGGAAAAATTTGCATGTAGCGACGCTACCGCAATAGTCAAAAATATGTGAATCATGATGACGATATTCGGGATTGAATCATCTAGCTGATTTTTTTTAAAATAAAATTCAAGAGTTCAACGGTTCATTTGTTTTGGAAGTTCAAAAATTCATATCTATCTGCTACATCATGAAGTTGCTCGAATCGGGTGATTATTTCTTGAACAATCCTGTCCAGGGTAGAATAAATTTCCCTTCGGAGCTCTTCTTTGTGTGTAAGTACACAGTCGTCACTTTTCTCTGCAGGCATCTTTTTCTTATGGTCAATACGTTTTTGAGGTTCTGTAATGATTCTCAGATCTGAGCACACACTTTCAGTAAAGGTATTGCTGGCTTCAGCGATGTCTTCTCGATTACTACTTAAGAATGTCTCTGTTTTTAGTTTGAGTGAGCAGTCTCGAGTAGACAATCCTTGTTTTTGAAGGTAGACTTGCCCTTCATTAATTTCAGTTAAAGACTGAATAGCAACTATTAATTCTCCTGCTTCAGATCTAGTCAATGAATTTTCATCTCTGCTAGTTAATGTCTCCAGTTTCCATAATTGTAGAAAATGTATCCCTAACCATCTTGACCTCTTCTCCTCTGGCACTTCAGCGGGTCTCAACTAAACGTTTAAGGCTAGTTCCGTTTTTTTTTATAAGGTATCTCCCAGCGGTGTGTTGAAGTTAAGAAAAAGGCGTGTAAACGTTTCAGTGTACCAAAAATGTTACCGAACTGACTTCAGCTTCAGCAGCTCGAATTCCTTCTAAATTAAGAGAATGGTTTGAGCAGGCAATCACACCGTAGTTTTGACCTTTCATGAACGCAGCATTATCATAGCTTTGACCCCTGCAGTCCATTATGTCTAAGCCATCCGAACACAGTTTCTCTAGAATCATCTCAGCGATTCCAGCAGCATGCTTGTCCTTTGTGTCGATGAATGCAATAAAAGACACACGAACCTGCACCCCGCCATTATTTATGACAACGTACCGTAAAATTTGGGAAGTTTGATCCAGCTTTCAGATGTGAGGTGAACTGTCAAAAATAATAGAGAAATATTTGGCTTGTTTTACTTGCTGTATGATTTGTTTTTTTAACGTGATCCCCCGATATTGTAATAAATTCATTTTGTATTTGTGGAGACATGTATGTATTCGGTCTGGAACAAAGCCTAAGCACATGCTCCATCAAGAGTGGATCGTACTTAGATAGTAATTTTACTAACTCCAAGAAACTGCCTTGATTTTGCCCTTTCAACATTTCTTCAGTTCGCTCGCGACGCCCACGAAGTGCCAGATTTTGCTTTCAGAAAAAACGAATGATGTCCAAGATTCTCTCAGGTAGTCTCTCAAGGTTTTCGTCTCTTGTATAATCAAATCTTGGGCCTTGTTGTAAATACTTTCCCTACTCTCAGGCGAACTTCAAGTTTCCTCCAAGCAAGCGATGATTGAATGTGAGCTCTGTTGGTCTCGTGTTTTTCTATTTTCAGGGATGACCACCACCACTCATTAAATCCATCTTTGGATTTAAATGAAGATTTGATACTTGATCTTGTTGAGAAGAGTATGCAGGGGAAGCAAAATAAGAATTCTTTTTTTTTGGCGAATAAAACGTCCATTTTCTAAGAACTTTCTCGCCGTTTGACATTTGCCGAAAAAAACAAGCATTTGAAAGCTTTCTAGCCTTTCCTTTTGCTGATTCTTGATGTTTCTGAATTGACTGGTCATACGCTGAACTGTTTCAGATCCTAGAGTGACAATGTGGATGCGAATATTATCAGTGATGACATCAGGCCAATCTCCAATGTCGTTCAGTTATTATCCTGCTGTTTTTTACACTCTCTGATGATTCAGCTTCTTTAGTATGAATTTTTTTGTAGTGCACTAAAGACATGCTTGTGTGCTGTCCTTTAGTCTCTAGAACCTGCGGTATTGAAGTCTTCTTTAGAATCATTCAGTATGTCGGCCTCATCATTTCTTCTAAATTTAATGATAACGGTCAACAAAATAGCGACATAACTAAATTATAAATCGCTAGTTCATGTTTAAAATACAGTAGTTTATGTTTGTTTGTGTCCATACACTTAGTCGTTTTTACTGAAAAGCTCAGGGAAATAGGAAATCAATACAAACTGAGGGATTTTGGGGCCCCTCTCCAGTTGGTGCCCTGTGCGGCCCGCACCACCCGCACATTGGTAGCTACGCTACTGGTCTTAGTTAAAATAGTTACTAGATCTAGGTAAAATGCTAAAATTTAGTAAAATTACCATAGGCATAGGCATAGATTCTAATTCTAGATTTGTAGATCTAGTCTACAGATCTAGAGTCTATCTTGCCAATCTTGGACCAAAGTAGAGAACTAGAAATATAATTTAGATAGACTATATATTCTTGGTAATTTATTCTTACCTAGATTCTAGATATATCATATGATAACTATCATATACTCATTACTGACATTAGTCTCATGTAGTTGATGTAGTGATATAGACTCTAGTCTAGTCAGTAGTACTGTAGTAGTAGATCTGGGTCGAACGTGAGGATTACAACTCTTTTGATTGAAGATTCGTAAAGTGTAAAGGTTAAGCCATTTCCGCTTTCGGTTTCTAAAATAAATGACTTGTAGTTGTACTGATCAAGAAAAGATCTGAAAAAATCTGATAGAGCATTATTAGATTATTTAGTTATTTCTGCTACAAAACCTTGTCGACTATGGCATTTTCATTTGCACGGTCTCTTACCATTCTAGTAAAGGAAGATCTATGTAGATCTAGTAATAGTATTGTTTTGAAATATAGATCGAGATCTAGTAAATTGACTAAATTTAGATCTTGTTTAAATTTAAGTTGCTATTCTAGTACAACTATTTCTAGTTGTCACAACACTAGTAGCAGGAGGTCTTTAACTACTTCTGTATATCTTTTAAAAGATAAGGTTAGCTCCAATATTTGGTTAGAAAGGCAAAGACGGGACATCTTTGTCAAGCAAGCTGGAGCTGAAAATTATCGATGTAGAAGTGCTTTTAAATTAAAACAGATAAATGAAAAATTTTCAATATTATGTCCTGGACATACAGTGATTGACTGCGGATCAGCACCAGGCTCATGGTGCCAAGTGGCAGTGCAAGAAGTTAATGCAACAGGAGAAGGTAAGACGAACTCAAAGATCAAGTACAAGTGACTGAAGTGAGCTTTGTTTAGCCTGGGTGGTTTCTTTTTCATCTCCATAACATCATATGATATCAAATCAGCATAAAATCTATGTAGATATCAAGTCAAATTATTTTAATACTAGTGCACATCTAAAACATCAAATCAAGTTATAGTTACTTCATTATCAAAAAGTACTGCACATTATTGTTGTGCAGTGAGAGCAATATAATAATACATCTTTCAAGATTCAAGGGACAAAAAATAAAAAATTATGATTTGCTTGTAATACTGTTGGGAACAATTTAAAAAAAAAAGGATGAATGAGATCTAGAATTAAAGATTATCAGTTTTATAGCTGAGCTTAGGCATATATATAGTATTATATTTTCCTTTGGGAATACCTGTACCTTGGATTTTTTTAGCTATCATTACAGTTTTTAATTTCTATGTAGATCTAATTTATATTGTTAGCAGCCTTTAGAAATTTAAAGGAAACATTTGTTTAATTTCATCTGTCCCTTGACTGTCATCATGGGGTGCTGCAACAGTTCATGTTACCAAATTCCTCATTTTTTCCAGTCAGCCGCTCTTAGTAGAAGAGAAATGTCGGTCCATACTTTTATGTTGATCAGCCAGCTTTTCTTTGTGCTCTCTCAACTGTAGCTTGAAGGATCACTTTTGACAGTTTATCTTGTTTTAAAGTATGACCAAACCAGATTAGTTTTTGTCTCTTCACAGTTTTGAGGAGTTCCTCCTTTTTACCATCCATAGTGTTGACTTGTAACAGTACAAACTCATTTGTCTTAATTTCCTGGTACTTGGAAGCTGATGTAACTCTTGATTTTCCACAATTTGCTCATGGCAATTAAGATGCAAAGCTATGGTAGGGGGGGGGAAATTTGAAAATCTCCCCAGGCCCCCACTTGAGGGGAGTCCCCAAATGAGTGTTTTTACATTAAATATTACACAAAATGCAGGGGCCCCCAAATAACTTTTATTGATCTTCTATCTTTTGTTATGTATGACCCTAGATATTTAAATAATGAGTCAACTTCTAATGTTTGACCATTCAACTGTATGCAACATATTGTACCATTCGATCACATACTAGTATTTTTTTTTTCTGCTCTGATATCCATGCCAACTGCTCTAGATGAAGCATACAGTTTTGAAGTCAGATTTTGAACCTGGTCTGCATTTTCTCCAATGACATCTATATCATTTGCAAACCCGAGATTGGAAATAGGGAGCCTATTAATGGTCAGGCTAGGAGTAAGTCTTTCTAGAGTTTCCATCATAATGTGCTCCAGATTTATGTCAAAAGGAGCTGGAGAGAGAATGCATCCTTGTTACACTCTTATTGATGTTGTGAAACTTTCACCAATTTGGTGGTCTAGAAGTACTGAGCTATTCATTTTTGTATAGGGCTTTGATAAGATCAATAATGTTTTTATTACTAGCCACATGCCATACCCAATCAAAAGCTTTTTTGAAGTCTGTGAAGTTGTGTACCAGTTTCTTTTGGATGACATTCTATAGAGTTTTGGCAGTCTTAAACTTTCCTTTTTTTTGGCAGTGGAAAATTAAAGATTGGGTCCATTCATTTGGCCATTTGTCTTGAAACTCAACTTCTTATTGTAATATTTATCCTCTTAAAACTCTACTACTTATTGTAATATTTATCCTTTTAAAACTCAACTTATTTTAATATTTATCTTAAAACTCAACTTATTGTAATATTTCTTATAACACATCAGTTTTAAGTAAGGAAGATTGCTTGTATGCTAATTCAAATAATATAATTACAAACTTAGCCTCTGTGAGCTCAGTCACCATATCCATAAATTGTGAACTAATTTTTGGCTGATTCAAATCAAATACATTAAAATATTTGTCTCCTATAGATATCAACAAGCCAAAGGGAACAGTAATTGGAGTAGACCTGCAGTACTTTTCTCCAGTAGATGGTGCAACCATTTTACCACAGTGTGATTTCACAACTGAAGCAACCCAGGCCAAAATAAAAGATCTACTTAGTCATCAGAAAGCAGATGTTCTACTCAGTGACATGGCACCAAGAGCAACAGGCGACAGGTCACACAATCACGAAGCAGTCATTGAACTCTGCTTCTTTGTACTCAGATTTTCACTTGTGATACTTAAGCCAGGGGGGACAATGCTGTGCAAACTGTGGATGGGTGGTGATCAAAGTAGGTTAGAAAAGGCTATGCAGACAGTTTTCCAGCATGTAAGAGTTGTAAAACCTGAAGCTAGCAGAGATGATTCAGCAGAAATATTTTTGCTTGGTAGAAAGTTTACAGGAATTAAAAGCTGATGTCAGAAACATGATGTGCTACACTAGAAGGAATTGTTTTGATATTGATAACACGACACTCAAGTTTTTTGTGCTGCGATACTTGGCTGGTTTTTTAATGTACCAGTACATGTTATTTACAAAGTAAACACTTATTAATATATGTACCATTTAGTTGTTTTTTTTATATACATTTTCTCTGGTCAAGTTTACTAAAGTAAACATTTCTTGCAAAGAAAAGAATAAACAGTATTTTATTTATATATATATATTTTTATTGTCAACAAAATTTGTTTGAAAGACATTTGTTTTTTCATAAATAAATTTTATATACATATAACTGAGTAAATAGATGTATTAAAGAAATATTTGCTCTTTTATCAAATGAGATTTCATTAGCAAAGGAAGAACATAATGTCTTTTAGAAGAAAAAAAAATATAGAAAGAAGATACCAGTAATTGACATAAACTAGAGAAAAGAAAACGAGTCCATTCACAACCTGGAATTAAATCATAACCTAAACAACTCTTAAATGCTAGCTACTTGTATTGTGTCGACATCTTAGAACTGATTGTATTCTAAATGTAATTTCAAACATGGGTGACTTGAGCATGAAGCGCATGGGAAGTCTTTCTAATTGCTAGAACAAAAGGGGAAAAAAATGTAAACTTAATTTGTTATGCAGTGAAAAATGGACCATGTCATTTGAAGAAAAAAAATTACTGCAATAAGAAAAACTGGAAACAACATTAACAAATATTAAATATATTAAATAATGTTTTTTAAATTTTTAATGTGTCTTATATGTATCCTTTAATTACACTAATCACTTAAAAAAAAAAAAAAAAAGAGGAATGCAGTATTTCCCATGGCTGCACAGCCACAGCTGTGACCTACATATTTTGCCACACCCAGGGCAAGCATAACCATTGTCCGCAGGTGGTCGATTTAGATTTTCCTTTCACCATCTGCATATGTCCTCAGCAACAGATTTTCTTTTGGTATCAAATGTGTATCCCCCAGCTTTTGTGAGTGATCTTCAGCTGTCTCATTCCAACTAGTTGCTTTCTTCTACGTCAGTAAGGCAAGTTGTTGCCTAAGTTGGTCTTTGAAGCTTTTTCTGTGGGGCGTCTCTGATACGTCAAACACCTTTTAGCTCACCAAAAAAGACCGCCTGTGTTTTGTCTACCATACAGGATACATGCCCTGCCCAGCATAACTGTCAGACCATAAGAAGTTCCTCTATACTGTCCATACCGGCATTCCCAAGGACATACAGGGACTAATTCAACTTGTATCGTTATCAACTTATGTTCAATGCAAAACAAAAGCTATTTTTTTAAATTGATTCTTGTTTTGTCTGATTTCATTTACAAGAAATAATTGTGCAATTTTCAACTGATCTGAGATTGAGTGTGGGAGAAATAAAATGTTCAAACTTTTCACCAGACTGAGTTAATAAAAGTTTTGCATCAAAAAAAAAAGTTAGCCAAGAATTATTTTTTTTAATCAAAAGATTAGAATTAAATATGAGCTTTTGGATAGCATGCAAAATCTTTGGTTTTGTCTCTGGCATATTTATAAAAAAAAAACTAGCTTAAAATGCTTAAAGCTTATGCTTTTCAATTACCTCTTTAAGTCTCTCCATTCCTGAGAATGCCATTTCCATCTTTTGAATAATTGCTTTACCGCAAAAGATCTGTTTAAAAAAATGCATAATGATAGTCAAGTTCCCAAAAATCTAACCTTGACCCAAGGGTACCAGATTGTAAAAATGACAGGTCACTGGAAATGTGATTTAAAAAAAATAATACAGAAAACACACAACTGTACTTGTATGCATTGTTTTCTTGAGCATAAAGCATAGAATGATCTACCTGTACCTAAATAGTCTCAAATAAAGGAAAAGTGAGTACTTTAAAAATATAGAACTTTTACCACAATAAAATAAATGCTTACAGTATAGAGTGTACACTAGTTCCCTGATAACACTAACCTCAGAAAAAAAAAACTTTATGAAAGCATAAAACTGTCTTTAAAAAATTAAAAACAAAAACCTTTTTGTTGCTACAAATATAAATATTCAATTTAAAACAAAAAGTTATCCTTTACATCATCTGGCTTTGAATTGCATGGTCTGAAAAGAGCACTTTGTTTTACCCAATGATTCCATGTACAAATATAATTTTTATTTTATTTAAAATTATGAAACATTTTGATTACAAAAATAGGGAATCTCAGAAATAATTGTTTTTTCTAAATGTCACTTTCAATAGGCAGATTAAAGCTGTGAGTGTATGTCAACCCATTCAACCATACTGGTAAAGTACTCTTACCATCACATTACATAGTTAAACTAAATGTGTCAATCAAATCAACATTTTTAAAAAAATCTAATTATCACCTGTAAATGGTGTTTTCTCATGTCGGCTTTCAATGGACAATTGGCAGTGACAAAAACATCTGGACTTGGTGGAATATTATATGGTATAAACTCTACAATAACACTGTCAAAGCCTTCACAGCAACCAGGGTTATTAAACACAAAGTTTCTACCATGCCTCAGTCGTCCCCTGAAAGGAATTAAAGAATACATTTTTAATCTTGAGAGATGTAACAAAAAAAAAACAACTGATATAGCTTTATTTAGCTGCATTGATTACCATACAAGTCATTGATAGGAAAATAAAGTACTCACAGAACTGCCCAATTCTATGGTTAAAATTCAGAATTTCATAAAAAACATTACATTGATCAAAATGTGAAAAAATTTTAGAATGCAGGTAAATATTGAAACTAGTCTCAAATGTTAACCAGTGGTCATACCTCATTCTCTAAGTACAGTACACCTAGATAATGCTTGTCAAAAATTAAGATTTTAGCTTTAAGCATTTTAATACATGTCTGTTAAAACATAGGTTTTTCACTTGTCACATATTTAGCTTGCCATTATTCACACCGTCTCTCAATGTTAGTCTTGAGTTGCTATTTAGTTTTTATATAAAATCTTCACATAAACCGCATAAAACATGAACACTGCTAAGGAGGCTCAAGACTCTATTGAACTCTTGCTGCTTTCTCATGTCCTTCATTCAATTCAAACAAAACTCTGCAAGCTATGAATTATCCCCCACCTCCCAATTCCTTCCAAAAGTTGAATTTCTTTTCATATTTATTAAATACATCTAAAAAAAATTAAATACCAGTAAATGATGTATAATTTTGTTCTTATCACACACAATAACAATATTTAATAAACCAATAATTGAAGAACTTTGAAATACAATAAGAGTTGACACAAATGAAAGGGGAAATGGTATCACAAATCTACTGCAGACTAAAATAAGACAAAAGTGCAGATTATCGGTATATATAAATATGGCTGCATTACAATGATGACCATTACAAATATGACTGCATTAAAGAGATAACCATTACAAATATGACTGCATTAAAGAGATAACCATTACAAATATGACTGCATTAAAGAGATAACCATTACAAATATGACTGCATTGCAAAGGCAAGATGCAAAAGAGTGACCTGTATGGTGCAGGTGGTGAAAGAGGGGTAAGGTTTATAAATAAAACCTGTTATACCTCCTAATCAAAGTTTGGAGAATTTACAGGATCACTGTCTTCTTCCATAGTTATTTTACACCTGCTTACAATGAAGCCTATTAATGTAATAAGGATCTTAGACATACTATTCAGACTGTTCCCATCCATACAAAGGACTTATGAACAGAACGGTAATCCAAAATCCCAAATCATTGTTGCTATCAAACATTCTTTATTAAGTTCAGTACCCTCACTGAGCTGGTTGAGTTGAGTTAAAAGCATAAGTGAAAAAAACAAAAAATGACATTAACCAGTATCCAGGTTTTCAGGACAAAACTTTGTACAAATGTATTTTTTTTTTTTTACAATTTTTCTTAGCATGCAAAATCTTCATAGATGGAAATTTAAAGGAAACTGGATGGGTATTTAGAAAAACAGCTCCAACAATTTTACTAGAAATTTGACAGTTTATGTAAATCTTAAGGAAAAAAAAATACTACCGCATTAGCCACACAGTGAAAATTATTTAATTGATTGATTTTTCAAAATATATTTCTCTCAAAATTAAATTAGGCTATTTTGAACATGCTTTCAGTGGGTATTCCAGAACTCAACTAATGTGTTTCTTTTAGATATTCATGAACACATTAGAAATGAGATGGACTACTAGAAACACTTAATTGTGCAAGCTCTGTGGAAAGACACCTTGCAATATTAAAGCATTACAAGAAATAAATAGAATGAGAAATTATAAGACTACTATGAGGTTCTTATCTTATAAAATACAGACATTACTTCAAAAAAAAGAAGATTACATCCTATGTGTGATTTAGGTCAACTAGTCAAGCATGTTAACTAATGACTTAAATTCTGCCAAGTTATTGGTTTTCCTGGCTGACTCAGGCAAACAATTCCATGCTCTAATAGCTCTAGGGAAGAAGGAGCAGTTATTGTAATTTGTTCTAGTATACGGAACAAGGAATGTGGCTTTATTTTTCTGTCTTTCTGAGTATTTTATAGGTTTTGTTTTTGTACTCGAAGATTATGGTTCAGTGTTTTATTATAATTGCTGCTCTACTTGGAAGTCTTCATAAAGGAGAGATTGATTTAAAAAGAAAAAAACACTTTATGTTACTGGTTTGTGGTGAGCTTTCTATTAAAGGTTTATTTTTTTTTTCTTTTGACTGTTCTTGCCTTTTGTTCTTTCTCACTTCATAACCTTTGAATTTCTTCAATTCTGTTGATGATTCTGACCTAAACAGAATCTGATACAATACTTGTTTAAGTACATTACAGACACATGGACACTTCTTGTGCCTGAATGTCTTTAATAATTCACTAAAGGCTTTTCCCATTCCTTTCTATTTCTTCAGCATTCCTTTTACTTTTAAAATGTGCAATTTAGACAGCTGCAGAATGCATTTCTGAAACTCAAAATGCCGGAGTTTTTACCCATATCACGATTACAATGCTTTAACTGGCCCCCTGGCTGGCCAAGGTGGGCATGAAAGTACTTTTTTTTTTCATGGGGATGGGGGGTCTAGAAACTGAGTTAAATAAATGGCATAATTTAATCTTTTCAATATTTCTATGTTGAAAGAATATACTTTTCTTTCAAAAATATTCAGAGATTTTCCCAAATACAAAATGTTCAAATTTACCATAGCATTATTGGCAGAAGTTCTCCTCCAGTGGCATCAAAATCCAGATGTACACACCTCATCTTGCGAAATTCATCTTGCTCATTTAAGCTCACATTCTCTGGACCCCTAACTGTATCTGTTCCACTAAGATTCAAATTATTTCTAAAGTCAATCCTCATTTTTTTTAATTCTAAAAATTATCAACAATTTTGTACTAAAAAAAAAAAAAATTTAATATCATGCATTGCAATAGTTGATTAGTACATTTTATTTAGCATTGTATATATATATATATATATATATATATTTTTATTTTAAATATTGTGAAATTAAGGCAAATCTAGCAGTTCAAGTCTTGAAATTTCATTCCAAATATACAAGAACCGATACTTACTCAGTGATTTCCTTCCACATAACATGAGAAGTCACTTTATCTAAACACGTACCCTCGGATTCGATTTTAGAGAATATTTCCACGACTAGTCTTGGATTGAGATCAAAAACTGATATTTTCCGTGAGATATCAGTGACTAGCAAGTTGCCTGATCTGAAAGATGATGTCATCTCATGATTTTAAAGGCTTTCTATTATTTATTAGGTTAACGTCATCAATATATTTTATATGTTTACATCAAAAAGGCCTACACTAGAAATCTTTATTGCTTCACAAAGCTTACTGAGGGTGTATTTCAAGCTGGTCTATAATACCAGATGTTTTCCATGACCTTGCGTAATGAAATTCTTCTTTGAGCACACCAACTAACTATTGAGAAAAAAAAAATTATTTGATTGCACCAACTAGCTATAGATAGAGACTTACCACTAAATACAGGTGAAAAAAAAAACAAAAAACAAATAGAAAATGCAAGAAAAGCCATTTTTATGAGATTAATAGTTGTTTTTTTAAAGAGGCAAGAAGAACTTTAAAAAAAAAATATTTAGCTTGCATTCATTTTACTTATCTTAACTACCGGTACTGTAATAGCAATGATTATAAAACTTCAAATATTAAAGGGAAATTGAGATTTGTGATGATGTATGTTTGACTATTTTGTATTAATATGCCAACCTGTAAAAAGTTCACTGTCCCAGATGCAGAATCTAAGCTGAGCAGCTGGGGGTCATTAACAATTACCATATGATTTATATACGAATTAGGTGGACACTGTCTAATAATTGGATTTCTGGATCTTTCATTTCCAGCTCTATTGAGTGCATCATACCATGGTATAAAATCAAATGTACAAAGTTCAATACCTGTGCATGAGAATAAAGAACTATTTTTATTTTTCATAAAAATAAAACAAAAATGATACATTGTAAAAAATTCTATCTTGACCTCAACATTTTCAGCACTATTTCAATCTATGGGTGAAAAACTGGTAGGTAAACAGACGAACAAAGGGAATATCAAATGGCATGTAATTATAAAAGTGAGCAACAAAATAGTAAATTACAAGATGATAAAGGGTTACAAG
>JADKLZ010003886.1:22686199-22698117 GCA_021533235.1 Biomphalaria straminea
TAGGACGAGGAATGTGCCTTTATCTTTGTGTCTTTCTGAGTATTTTATTAAGTTTTGTTTTTGTATTTGAAGACTATTGTTCAGTGTTTTGTGTATAATTGCTACTTTACTCTTGAGTCTTCTATCCTGAATGCTTTCTAAATTTAGTGATTTTATTAAAGGTGTTACTCTAGTCAAATGTGATTATTCATTTGTTATAAATTTCACTGCTCTCACTGCTCTATTTTTGTGTCTGTTCCAGTTTCTTAATGTTTTCTTGACTTGAGGGGTCCCAAACAGAGGATGCATATTCTATTATTGGCTTAACCAAGGTTAAATAGCATTTTAGTTTTATGTTCTTATTTGATTTATTAAATTTATAGAAATTTCTTTTAATAAACCCTAATGCTTTATTGTTTGATTTTTTGATATTTGATATTCCTCAATTTGTGGATTCCATGACAAGTTTTTCATTTATTATGCATTTTTAGTCTGTGCTATATGAATAAGAAATGTGGAATTAATTTGTTTTAGTTTTTTTGTTACTCTTAATAACTGATATTTTTCTGGGTGGAAAGACATGCTCCAATTTGATTCCCATTTCTGTAATTCATCTAATTCTCTTTATAAAATGTCTGCATCTTGTGTTGTTTTTATTGTCATATATATATATATATATATAATATATATTATGCAATCATCTGCAAATAATCTGACTTTTGTTCCTGAACTAATGCAATTTGGTAAATTGTTTATGTAAATTAGAAATAGTAGTGAACCTAAGACTGTTCCTTGAGGTACACCTGAGTTTACTGTTATTGGTGTTAATTTAGAACCATTTATTATTACAGTTTGTCTTTTTCTGATAAGAATGTTTCTTGAAAGTTTAATGCAGCTTGGTGTAGTTGTGTTAGGTTACATTTGTTCCAGAGTAACATTTTTCTTTTGGGTCTTATATTGGCTACTGCTTTTATCTGATTGAATATTTTAATGATCTCATGGTCTGATATACCAGGGATAATATAATCTACTACTAATCTAGGTCTGTTGGTTAAGAAGATATCTAATGTGTTGTTCAATCTAGTTGGTTTTTTAATGATTTGATCTAAACTTTGGTTGTGTAAAGTTTCTATGAAAAGCTCATTTATGTCCTTGAGGTTTTGGTGTTTGTCTATGGTTAGTGTTTTCCAATTTATATCAGGTAGGTTGAAATCACCAATAATCCAAAAGACTATTTTTATTTGTCTCTTTAAGTGTAGTACTGATTACATAGGTCTTGCATGTAGTCTAAACTAGAGTTTGGTGGTCTATAATACTATAAATACTGCCTATTATTAGGGATGTTGATGTGGTATTAATTTTACTACTTACTAGTTACTAGAAGACTAGATGTATAAATAAATATTGATATAGACAATATAGTTATTATTATTACTATTACTACTATTAGTATTACTATTAGTCTTTAGTTAGACATTTGAAATCAAACTATAAATGTATAGAATATTATAGTATTTATAGATCATAATAGATGATATATTCTCATATATATAATATACTATATACATCTAGTCTAGAAATATATAATTAGATCTACATATTATTATATAAATTATTATATAAATATATATGAGTGTTTCTCCAGTACTGGTGACATATTGGTATTGGTTCACTAAAAAGTCTATAACTCAAAAACTTCTGATTAAGGGGAGGTTTCACCTTAAAACCAAAGTATGTCTTAGAATGGTACCACAGCCATGAAACTTTCCAAATAGTTTGATAAACACATAAAACGAGTAAAAAAAAAGTCAAATGTCAATTTTGACATTTAGTATGACGTCACCGCTGCCTGTTACTATAAATAGTAACAAACATTTGGGAACAAATTTCTCATAAAGTATAAAAGATTTTAAGCTGAAACTTTGCAAATATGTTTATACATATATTATCAACTTGCCCTACTAAAATTATTATATTCTGATGAGTTTTACCCTTTGAAAAAAATTTTTTGTTTATGGTGTTTATTTTGTACGCAAAAAAATCAAAAAAACATTTTATAAATGACTATAACTTTAAAACTTTTTATTTAATTAAAGCCAAAGTAGTAGGGTGAGTTCAAAACATATCATTCTTGATATGTGCCAATTTTCATGAAGATATATAAACAACTTTTTAAATAATTTGATTCCATGTCAAGAAATTTGTCAAAAAAATTAAAAAGGAGAAAAATGAACTTTAAAGGGAAAAAATGTTTTTTTTTCAATGAATACTAACCTAATACCCCCAAAGAGATGTAAATTTTTAGCCATGGCCTTCGCTTCCACTTCTATTCTTTTCTCCTGTCTTTGTGATGTTACTTTGAACATTTTTCTATGTTTTGGACCCTCCCCCCCGGCCCTTATCTGTCTTTTGTTCAACAAGTGAAGCTCCGTTTATAATTAAACCCTTTCTGATGAAAGTCTTTTTTTTTAATTTGGTAAAACAATGATTAATTAGACCTAACCTTAACATGGCCTTATAAGGATTGACAGATAAAACAGTTGCTATTCCATTTTTGCTTATAAAGCCCCTTCTCTGCCATATATCATTACATGATGCGGCTATCTGTTCATGTTTTATTTCACTTCTTTAGCTGCTGACAACATGCTTTCACTAGCAGTTGGCCTACTTTCAGCTGTATGTAGAATTCTGTTCCTATATTTACAAGGTTGGGCTGCAGTATTCATATGGGCTAGGGATCTGTGACTGTATCTCTGATAATAACTACATTATAGATAGCTAGTTAAAAGCTCACATTTATATTTTCATACGAAGAAAATTCACATAAAAATTCATCTGAAGAATGGCTGCAATGTAAAACTATCTTACTTGACAAGCCTCACTTTCTTTTAGTCACTGAATAGTCTTGTGATAATGGTTTACTTGTGGTTTTCATCTACTTTTAACCCTAAGGACGGGAGATAGTCTACACTTCACCCTAAGGAGGGGTAATACTAAGTAATAGTTGTATAAAGGAAATAAGGGCTTAAATGTCAACAAAGAGATATCATCCTAAATAAGAACGTAGTAGGTCTACTCTCCTTAGCTATAGATACACTATATTCCAGTGTTGAATTAGATGCAGAAACATACAATACATCAATAACATCAGTTTCACGATAATCTAATAGTCTAATTCAATAGATCTAGACTCAGCTTTAGGTTCCATACCGGTACTAGATCTAGATCTGGATTGTTTTCATCTTACAGTACATTTATTCCCTCTAAATTTACGCTTTTATTGGCTTCTTCCTTCTTTTATTAGATCACACTTTGTCATTTTATCCATAATATTGAAGAAATAAACACTAGACTAGCGATATAAGCAAAAGCATGCGCCGGAACTGTTTATGATAAAGCTTCCATAAGCTTTTGCAAAGAGATCGCTGATTGGTCGGAATAATAGTTATTTACAGGAAATGAGTTTATTGGACCAATGGTAATTCATTTTACAACTAGTTATACTGTTGATACAGATAAGATTCTAGCATTTCTAATATGAATGCTAGTGAAAAAATTTTGTAAATCGGACAATAAATAAAAAAGTTACGTTATTTTTTATTCTTTGCATAATTAATGAGCTAAATTAATTAGAACACTTGATATTTTGTAAAATTATTTTAAAATATTGTAAAACGTCTAATATAACTAAAAACAATGACAAACTGTAGAGAAATGGATGAATAATCGTTTGAAACCATATTTGAAAAAAGTAAAAAAAATGAGAAAATTGATATAATTGAGGTGAATCCTCCCCTTAAAATGTCACAATTTTTTTTTCATTGCACATAGAAATGGTTTATTTATAAATTGTGATATTTTGAGCTTGAAAGGTGAATAGTGGAATTTTAAAATAGTAGAAAATGTGTGAAATAGTGCACAAAATGGCCTCTTTTGATGTAACACGGAATACCTGGCTTAGGTTGAAGTAATATTCTACTAAAAGCAAGGATTATTGAAGAGACATTTTTGTTGAAATAGGTTAACAATATAATGATATTGCATTAACAATATCTTTATATTTTATATTTACTTTGGTATTACTTAGGTGTCGCCGTAAAAAATGTGTCACAGGTGCATCACAGGGTGTCCCACTTAATTTGAAATTTTAAACCTTTATCAATTGTAAACAAAGTAAAGGATTCTGCTCCCAATTGTGTTTCTGTTACTAAAAGCATCAATGATTAATTTACACAGTGCAATTTTTCTTTAAAACTGTAAAATTTAAAATTTTTTTAGTAAAATAGGTCTTGGTGTCCCAGGTGATGCACCTCTGCACCGCTTGACAAAAAGGACAATATTTTTTTAAACAAAGTTATTAATGTGATGGGAATTACTTCATTGTATCTCTGATACTGCTTAGTACAAAATTAGGTCCATTTTCTTGGGAAAAGGCTACATAGTAATTAACAGGAGACATTAATAGACATGGTGTCCCACATTTTTTCACCGTAGCACCCGAAACACTGCATATTGAATCATACCAGAAAATCTCAGAGGTTAAGATATAAGTAGTTTTCTCACTAAAGTTTTGAATTATAATAAGAATTAAGCTTATTATTCTTAAGTTTGATCTTAAATACATGTATACTTTTTTTTTTATCTAAGTTAATGTAAATCTTATTGTTTTATCATTGTTTGAGGTGCATCATGGGACACCGAACAAGTCTTGTTCTAGATATAGGTCAAATGTAGATTTAAATCTACTCTATATTTCAATTTATATGAAAATCTTGTTTTGGATCATGTTCTTGGTGCATTGAAAGTCAGAAAGCTGCACCTTTTAGTCTATGATTAGGTCATAATTGAGGCAGTTATGTCTAATATCTTTTTAAAGAATTGTTGAACACACCCACACAAAGGCCTAATACATAAATTTGTGGTTATAGAAACCTATTTTGTGAATCACTAATACAAGAATAATTGGTAATGTATTTAGAGACTTTAAATTTTTTTATATTACAGCATGTATTAACAAAAAAACCAATATATTTCATATTGGTGTCCCGTTGTAGCACCCGCAACATCTTATAATATAATAATAATGTTATAATAAATGCTTGAATTATCATTGAGATATTGCAGCAAATAACAGCCTATATATTTAGCTATAATGCAAATATAGCATAAATTCTATTTTCTTATAAAAAATCTTATTTAAAAAACTTTTACCAGTAGTGTCACAGGTGCTACGGTGTCCCATTTTTTAAATTGAGCGCAAACATAACCTAAGTGCTCAAAAACTTAAATTTCTCTATCTAGCTGCTTAATACAATAGAAACATTCAAATTATACTAAAAAGGCAAGCAAATTAACAGTTAGTTGTACTTTAATCATCAAAGGTGTCCCAGTGATGCACCTGAAATGCTAAAGTGGGTACCCCCGTTTGCCAGCTATGCCGAGGAAATGTACATAGTCCTATTCATTTTCTATTGATAAATTCTTAAAGTATAATGGCTGAAGAAGTGAATACACTTAAAATGAAACCAAAAACTTCCATTTTAATTTTTGGCCTAATGTGACACTTTTTGATACCAGTACTGGAGAAACACTCATATAGAATATATTTAATTTTAAGGTAATATAAATAATAGAGATCTAGCTAGGCATTATAGGACTCTAACTAAGTGACTAGTGACTAGTCTTATAGAAGACTCTTTTAAATAATATAAAAGCAAACCATATATTTTTCCTCGGGGTTGAGACTGAAATGAGGTTATGTGGTTCGGGGTAAATTCGTCTGACTGATCGATCAATGGCCTGGACACCAAAATCTTTAGAAACAAGCTTGAACTTTTTTGGTGACATAAAAAGACTACCATGGCCATTATTATTTTGTGTATTCTCGTTGACATGTGTATGGCCTGCAGCGGCCATCACTATTTTCCAATTGAAATGATGAGCCAAGGCTAGATTTACACTAGAGCCTACTCAGTCTAGTCGACTCTACTCACTCCTCAACATCTATTCTAGTGTGTTATTGAATTGGCTGAATTGTATTCAAGGGAACACAATAAACACACATGCTACTTGCTGGGCCTCAATTATCTGCATTTATTTTCAGAGTAAAGTCCCTTGGAAAATTTCTTAAAATAAAGCATGTTGTATTTAATGAAAATAAATAAATAAAATTGATCTAGGATTCTAGGTGTAGATATCAAGACCTAGATCTACAGTGTAATCTACAGCTAGATTCTAGATCTAGATCTAGACAATCTAGATCTATATTAGACTCTAGATGTAGATCTATATATAATATTAATATTTGTATAGTCTGGATCCAATATATTATAAGAATACTAGACCATAGCATAGGAGTCGCCATAGACTCTTTTTAACTCTTATTTCATATTTGTGTGAGAAGCAAGCAAGGTAGCTCATGTCCATGTTAGACTGTTAATAGTGTTAACTGTTAGACTAAGTTAGTGACTGTTAGTCTATAGTATAACTATTTTATTTAAATTTAGGACAGTCTTTAAAAAATTACTATTTAGTACTATTAGTATTACACTACAGTATTACACTATTATTACCCAGTATAACAGTATTATGGTATAAGTATAATATAATGAATAATGAGTGTATTACTATTAGTCTAGATTATACTTATAACTTATAGTCTTATAGTAATAGTATATAATAAATTAATTATAAGCCTATCTAGAATATCAATATTATACTTAGATCTATATAGTCTAGAGTCTAGATTTATTATTTATTTTTTATATTTGTAGAATCTAACATTCAGTAACATTAGTTCGGATTAGTAACAATCATTTATTTATCATAACAATGCATTAGACTACATTTAAAATATATTATTTTTAACAGTTTTGAGTTTGAGAAATCTACAATTTACATTTACATCATTATTATATTATATTATTATAACTATATATAAAAATATGATAATATTGCATGGCGTGAGAGGTAAAGCACTTGGCTTCTGAACTGGGGGTCCGGTTCAGAAGCCTGGTGAAGGCTAGGATTTTTATTTCGGGATCCTTGGGCGCCTCTGAGTCCACCCAGCTCTAATTGGTACCTGACATTAGTTGGGGAAAAGTAAAGGCGGTTGCCACCGGTTGGTCGTTGTGCTGGCCACATGACACCCTCCTTAACCGTAGGCAGAATCAGATGACCTTACATCATCTGCACTAAAGACCACAAGGTCTGAAAGGGGAACTTAACTTTTAACTATATGGCAGGTAATATATCATTTGGCGGGTGGGGTCCCATAAATACTTGTTTCTCATCCAAACTCTTGAGGGAAGAAGAGAATTATAATATAATATAGATATACTCTATACAGATAATCTAGATCTAGAAGTCTAGAATGTCTAGATGTAGAAATCTATATCTAATACTAATAAAGACATTATACTTGTTTTTATTAAAATAGTTTTAATGCCCTTATCTAGAGACTAGAGAGCTCATGCTTCTCTGGATTGGCCATCACTGTGACAAGAGTTAATTATATATGTAGAGAAATTACTAGTAACTTGTATTTTAGTCATAGTCTGACTGTACACTGTAGACCTCTATGAAGCTGTGTGCTAGTTTCTTTTTGGTGTTAAATGCATTTTTCATTAAACAGTCTAATGTTAAATATCTGTTCAACATTGCTTCTTCCGACTCTGAAGCCTACCTTTTTTTCTGCAAGGACGTTCTCAGCTTTTTTTTTAGTCCATAGAGAATTTTTTTTAGCATTATCTTGCTGGCAATAGTAATTGAACCTTAACTTTTGAAGTATTCATTCAAATTTTGAAGGTGCCTTTAAACTAAATTTAATATATATATATGTCATAATATTGTAAAATGATAACAAATCCAATGCCAATACTAGATCTAGATTAATTGTTTCTAGACAAATAGCAATAAATTCTACTATCACTTTACTATTGACTTTAAAAACCCATAATAATTATTCCACTAATGTCAATGAACCTTTTTTAGTAAATAAGTGATGTAGACAAATTAAGGAATGAGCTATTTGTCAGGTATTAAATGTAGCTGAAGTTTTTTTTTTCTCTGAATAAATTGTTCTTTAGAACAGTGATTATCTCTCATTTTTACTTTGAGTACTTTTGTTTGTTGATTAGTGAAACATTTGCTTTTTCTTTGTGTGTACTTAATTGTACTTTAATTTTCTCTATAACAGACTATGGCAGCTAAAAATACTGTCAGTACAGAAAATGGGGAGATTTTTGATGAAAGTGAAGGAGAGTTAGTGGATTCACAGCTACCAATTGCTTGTCATGAAAAGCGTCATTTTGGCAATATAGAAGGATCAAAACTTTGCTTGCAATGCTGGAGAATGAAAGAAAGGGTATTCATTTAGTTTTTTTTTTTTTTGTAGATTCTAGTACAGTAGTATAGTTATAATATGGGAATTGAATTATTTTAAAAAAATTTTGAGGTCAGCTTAAATCCCCAAATAGAAATTACATGATTTAATAACAAAAAATGCTTTTTTATTACATGTAGGCATGCAAATAAGAACATTTTTTAAAATTCTGTATATCTTATCAAGTTTTTTAGAAAAAAAAAAATTTTAGGCCAATTTTTAGCTAAAATGATGAAAAAATAGTTCATATTCATGTCAAGATTTCTTGAAAACTACTGAATCTAGTTTAATAAAACTTCAGTTGTTGATTTTTCAATACATACATTATTTGTGCAAAATTTCAAGGCAAAATATTCATGTATAATTTTTTTTATCATGTCATCTCTGAACAAAAAAAAAAAGAAAAATATATAAAATTACAAAATAAAAAAAAAATATTTAAAATACTTCCACTTTGAATTAGGACGAGCTGTATACACCATTTCTTTCAGAAATAAATGTACAATATTCAGTTATATATAAAAATTGATAAATTTGACCAATAGGTAGGTTTAAGCTGTCAGTAAAACATAGTTTAAATTATGGAGCTGCTATGTTTTGTTTTATTAAGTCTGTCTTACTTTTTTGTATCAACTTGTGGCATCATTCTCAATGAGTGTTAACTGACACCTTAATGGTTAGTGTAGCATTGGATGAAATAACTAATTTTACTAGTCTTATCTGAAACATACTATATTGTTCTAATTTGAACAGATGAAAACTGTCAGCGTTGCTCTAGTACTTTGTTTAAATGTTGGTGTTGATCCTCCAGATGTGGTCAAGATTTCTCCCTGTGCTCGAATGGAATGCTGGATAGGTTGGTGTTAAGCAAAATATTTCATATTTAACAGAGAGGCTTATTTTTTAAAGTAATTTTGTGATTTAATTATATTTTTTTAGCTTTGATACAATGAACTATTTCTCTAGATCAAATGGACTAATTTGCACTTAATTTAGATGAGTTGAGAAAGAAGGATTGTTTGATTCTAATTTTAATTAATATATCAAAAAGCTGTAAATAGATTACCTTTTGTTTAGAAGCAGTGAATATGTTTATCCCTTTTGTTAACTTTATGTCACACAGATAGGATAAATTAACAAGTAGAATCATAATTAGTGGGTTAATAAAATCCACTTTTGGTTATAACTTATTTTCAAGAAACATAATAATGAAAAATTTAGAGCAGTTATCAAAACATAAATATAGGAAGGTGAAAAGGGAAAATAGGTAAGAGAGGTTAAAAGGAAAAAAAAAAAAGATTTTTGTTAACCTTATAGAGTTGGTGAACCATACAGCTGTTGAATAAGAACATATCAAGTCACTAATATAATGTTTACATTTCTCAAATTGGTGATTGCAATACAATTTCTATCTTGCACTCACCATTGTCTATTTTCAGATCCTCACACCATGAGTCCACAGAAGGCACTAGAAACCATTGGCTCCAATCTACAGAAGCAGTATGAGAGATGGCAGCCGAAAGCTCGATATAAGCAATCCCTTGATCCTACAGTAGAAGAAATGAAAAAATTGTGCGTTTCTTTAAGACGAAATGCAAAGGTAAAAAAATGTCTTTTTTTTTTAATGTCAAAAGCACTGAAAAATGCAGAAAAAAATCTGCTTTGCAGTGGTATTGTTATGTTTTAAACTCTTGATAATGCTTGAATTATTTATAAATACACATACCCATTATAGTTATAGCTGATATGTCTTTGATTTTTATTTCATTTTTCAGATATAATAATTCAAAAATATTTGTAAAAGTAAAAAAAAAAAGTTAATATGTTTAATGTTTTTAAATACAGAGTGTAATGTAAAACATTTTTAATTTCTGTCAGGAGGAAAGAGTGCTCTTTCATTATATTGGTCATGGTGTTCCAAAACCTACTACCAATGGAGAAATTTGGGTTTTCAACAAGGTAATGTATAGCTTTGGTGTTTTCATTCAATAGGTATGACTGTATTTAGTTTTAAGACTTTCATTTTACTTATAGGAATTAAACTATTCAATATCTTTGTTCTGTTATCAGAGTTACACTCAGTACATTCCCTTGTCTCTGTATGACCTTCAAATCTGGATGGGTAGTCCCTCCATCTATGTTTTTGATTGTTCCAACGCTGGTATCATCATAGATCTTTTCAAAACCTTCACAACGCAGAGAGAACAGGAGTCTGCAGTAAGTGGGTTTTATTTATATCTGAGAAATATTTTTATTGAATTAAATTCTATTACATTTTAGTTCAACAGATAGACCAAATTTTAAAAAGTGCAGTTAAAAGTCTTAAAAGGAAGAGTGAAAAAGATCTGATAGCTAAATGAATTGTTTTGGAGCCAAACTTGTAAATTATTTATCTTTCTTTAAGCATGTGACAGAGACCAGCCAGCTGTAACGAATACTTTTGTTGAAATAGTAAAAGGCAGATGGTAATTTACCACATGACACTCTCATTAATTTTTGACCATAACAGTTAAAAAAAAAATTTTCATGTGAAGACCATCACTTTACAGTCTTGAAGGGAATTTTTCAAGGAGAGATTTAAATTAGTTAAAAGCCTGCTCGGTTTGCTTGTTCAATTAGCATTAATGAACTGTATCTTAAATAATTTTTGAAGCAGACAACAGCTGCACAGGTTAACACAGAACAAAGTGTCCCTTCCAGTATAAAAAACAGCATTCTGTTAGCAGCTTGTGGATCTACAGAGAATCTACCAATGAATCCAGACCTCCCTGCAGACTTATTTACTTCCTGTTTAACAACTCCTGTTAAAGTGGCATTACGATGGTATGCTTTTCAAAATTCAAATTTGTTAAGTTTTAAAACCAAATTATATGAGTTTACATTAATAACAATTTTTTTTAATCATTATATTAGGTATGTTCTTAATAATAGAAGTCTTGTCCCTGGTCTTACTATGGATATGGTTGACAAGTAAGTGAATAACTTTTTCTTAAATTATATAGGTAAACCCCCTATTTGTTTAATGTCTTACAAATATAAAGTCTAAGAGAATTCTACAAATAATCACAATGGTCATTCTTTTGTCATAATTGTATAGTTTAACATTTTTTTTTTCTCAAAGAATACCTGGCCAGTTGAGTGACAGAAGAACAATGTTGGGAGAATTGAACTGGATCTTTACTGCTATTACTGACACTATAGCATGGAACTTATTGCCTAGAGGTATATTTTCACTGATACAAAGCAATAAAAATTTTTTTTTTATCAATGTTACTTTGATACTATGGAATTTCATAAACTTTTTTTTCCCTTTAGAATTATTTCAAAAGTTATTTCGACAAGACCTTTTAGTTGCCAGTTTATTCAGAAATTTTCTTCTTGCTGAGCGAATCATGAGGTCTTATAATTGCATCCCAATCTCCAGCCCCAAGCTACCTTCTTCACATCAACACTATATGTGGTAATTATTAAACTTGAATTTCTGTACTTTGTCATCTTTGGTTGGCATGTTTCAATTTTGATTTATAATTAACAATAGAACATATTGTATATATAT
>JADKLZ010003886.1:22704254-22715313 GCA_021533235.1 Biomphalaria straminea
GGGACATTTTTTGCTTCTCTCATGGAGTAGTCCAATAGGGACATTTTTTGCTTCTCTCATGGAGTAGTCCAATAGGGACATTTTTGTGCTTCTCTCATGGAGTAGTTCAATAGGGACATTTTGTGCTTCTCTCATGGAGCAGTCCAATGGGGACATTTTATGCTCTCATGGAGCAGTCCAATGGGGACATTTTTGTGCTTCTCTCATGGAGTAGTCCAATAGGGACACCCCTTTCTAAAATTTTCGTTTCTCCTCACGTCTCCATACACACAACACACACTGACAATTCTTCGGCTCATCATTTCTAAATCTAGATTCAAATGTAAAATTCCCTCCATATTCAGACATTAAAAATGGCATATTCAGCGATAATTAAGTCCTGGCTTAAACTTCTTTATTACTTTAGCTTTTGTGGAATGTTGAAAAAAGGAGTCCTTGTAATCATGACAAATTTCAAATAAGGATAAAAAAAAGGAGCTTTAGTCTTATATATGTAGTATAGATATTTAATTGTGTAACAAATTTAAATTCTTGGGTGTTTTTCATAACTAAATTGTGAGAAATGTTAGAAATACAGAGACACTATATTTAAAATATTTCTACTAGGAATAGTTTCTTTTGTTTTTTTTTTATTAAGCTACAGTGTTGACAACTTTTTTTTTTACAAAGTTTATATCAACTCACTCAGGTAAAACGTTTGTACATGTTATTTCTCCACACTTAATCTTGGATCAAGCTGAAATTTTGCACAATTAATTCTTTTACCTGTCAACATAAGAATCAATAAAAAAAACAACAACTAATCAATTAGTTAATTAACTATTGGCATTAATCATTTATAAGAATTTGTACTTGACTGAAATGGTGATATAAGCTGAATTAGTCCAATTTTTAGGTTGTCATCTGAGTCTCATTGAACACAACATGAAAATAGGACACGACTATAGAAACAATAGATAACTGTACTATCTTCCATGTTCATAGTCTCTCCACTAGCAGAGCGGTTACCATGTTGGCTTGAGCCATGAGTTCGAGTTCAGGTCACCTTCCCCCCTTTTTTTATTTATTTTTATAACTTATAAGTCTAGATCTATTACAAATTGAATGACATGAATGACCCAAACTAATTGATACAACTATGCTTAATCTAAGCTTTGTTGTTTTTTTTTTAAAGGATTTTTTTTGTTATAATTTCTTGTTTCAGGAGCTTGTTGTGGCCTTTGGTGGGTATGTGTCTGTATATATCTCCCAGTTTGTAAATCTTGTCAAAAGAATCCAAGAGGAAGAAAAAGAGAGAATGGCTATGTCTCTTGACATGGCCAGTATGTTTGCTCCTCCGAGACCAGTTGGTAAGTCTCTTCCATTAATTTATCTAACTTAATTGAATTTTTTACAAAAACAAATTGATTAATACAATGTTTTTCTTTTTTTTTTTTTCTATTTAACAATAAAACATTACTGGGCTGTATTTTGACAAAAAAATTAATTCAAAAATGTGGTAATCACTCTATTGTGTAGGTTCTCTTTCGATCAGAACAGTTATAAAGCAAATTATCCCAAGATTAAATATTAAATGGACACTATTTTTTATGGAATTAATGATAGCAACAAAGCTTATTCTAAAAAAAATGAATTTGTACACAGGTTGAAGACCAACATTTTCAACTTTTAAAATTTACAATTAATATATACATACTTTTATTTATTATGTTGAAAAAGTATTGTACAACTAATGTTAAAAACTAAGTTATAAATGATGCAACTGTCAGTTGTTGTTTTTTTTGTATAAACTGATATCATTATTGATAACATTATTTTGAAATAAAACATTAGATTACTCATTTCATTTTAATGTACATTTTAAATAAGTGATTAATGTTATCAATAAATGGAAATTTAATGAAAATTACTAAACATTATCTTACTGTGTAACTATCTCAAAGTCTTAAATGACATTATTAGTACCTTCACATATTAGATATAAAGTCTTCACAAGATAAATATCTGTTTAACTTATTGATTTTTTATTTAAGCTTTCATTATAATTGTTTCTTGAAAATGTTTTCAGCATAACATCTTGGAATATAATCCATAATTCTATCTTTGTTAATTCAAATTTGTGCTCAGCTGTATTTGTTTTAAAAGTACAAAATATAAAAAAGTTACAAAAATAAAGGGGTTCATATATTTTACGAAAAGGTCTGTTCGTGTCTTTATTTTTTTCTACTCTTCAACAGTAATAGTTGTAATTAATATGAATTTGTTTCAATAGAATTACAATAATTTTTAAAAAACTAAATTTAATCAGCATAAATATTTTTCACTAACATATGCTAAACTATTAAAATTTTTTTAAATAACATTTCTAAGCCCAAAATATGTGCATTAAGTAATCTAAGGGAAAAAAAAAAAGGGAAAAATAAATTCTTACATTTTGAATTTTTTTTTGTAAATCAAGCTTTTTTATTTCTTTTTTTCAGCTTTCAACAAATCAGCTATTTTTGATATTGCTATAAGCAAATATAGTTATAAACCCTCTTGAACCAGCCAATTAAGGCTGAGCATTGCTTTTTTCTTTTATTTTGCTCTTAAAACTGTGCTTTATTTAATGTTATAAAATCAGTTGAATATTTTACAATGAATAATCAGTTTCTTTTAAATATTGATACTTTAAAATGTAGAACATGTTTTTTTTTATAGTAACTCCAAATCTGAGTTTCATTCTGTATTTTCATTCTATATATTTGCCTATGACTTTTTGTATGGGACACTTCTCTTGGTGCAATAGTGCATGGATCTTTTCTTCAAAACCTAATTTCCCATGATAACTCAGTTATATATATGAGAGGTTTGTGTCTGTTCATGCTTTCTTCTCTGCTTATCGTCTTTGGAAGGCTGTATTATCTCTTGACTATTTCAGGATAGAAAAATACATTTATCTTAAATAACTTATTCTATTGTTTTACAATCTATGAATCATCTTGATTTATTTTTACTTCTGATCAGTGTTAGTGGTTGTTGTTTTTTTTAAATCAGTTTAAACAATCAATAAAGATAATCAGTTTTATTTCTTGTTCAAAGATTTTAGTAAACATATTCTTTGTTTCAGCTTCCATATTTATCTACATCCTTCCTAAACTTTATTGATTACTTATTTGTATTTCTTTGTAATATAGCCAGATTTTTAAATATTCAAATGAGTAGAATTTTGCTAGATTTTCTTTTTCTTCAAATTTTTAAAATTGTGACTTGATAAGAAAAAACAAACATCCTAGTTGTTAAATTTAAAACATTGGACATTTAGATATCCTAATTTACCATATGTAAATATCAGTTTGAAAAGAATCTTAAAACTAATTTTTGTAATTTTTCTTTTGACTCAGTTACCAAAAATATCTCCATAGAAAGATATCAATGAATGCAGTGTTATCTTCTAAAAGTCTCTTATTGTTCCACTCAACATGTTTGGTTTGCTAGTATACTCACTGGTGCTGATACATGAGCAGTGAATTCACTCAACACAAAATCAATCTTAAATCTGACTTCACTTGGTCGGAAAGATTTAAATGCTTAATGTATTCATGATTAGATTCTTCCCAAGTTTCACTTTACGTTTTTTTCCAGATAGTTTTGCAAGTGGTGGAATGAGACGGAGTCAATCTCGCGGAAGCTTTAAAAGCTTAACTACTTGTAAGCTCACTTTATCCAACTTTGGTTGTAGTCTTTTGTTGTGGCCTGAAATTTTTGACACTCGAGACATAACTAGACATTTTGGTAGCCAACTTAATTTAGCCACTGGTGTTTTCCATTCAGAACACTCATTAATTCAAATGCATAGTTGCCCTTGTTTCTCTGTTGTCCTTTTATATACCATTTTGTTTTCCTATCCTCAATTTCAGCATATGTTATTGTCAGAAGAAGATCACGGATTTGCAGTCTTTCTGAATTTTGTATACATAACTTAAATATTGATATTTTTTTTTATTGTGGCATTTCTGTTGACAGTCAGTTGATGGCTAACAATATTTTATATTCTGAAATAAAACTAATTATGACTTGATAATTAACACCAATTTGTTTCTAATGAGATTAATAAATTTAAGTAATTTTGTAGTCTGTCTGTACAATAATACATAATTAATACAGTATCATTGTTGTTTATTAATATTACAAATAAGGCAGTGTTTCTCAACTTTTGGCAGTTTTCTACTGGAGAGATGATGACAATCATTGTCTTACCAAGTCCTCAGTTACCAAATAAAGCACACACCAAAGATGTTAAGCATTGTCCTATGTAGCATTTTTTTGTTTTAGTTTGACTTAATGTTATTTGTACTTTTTAAAAGTGTAGTTGAGAAACGCTGTCTTAAGGTTTGCCTTTAAAAACACTAATCAATTCTTATGTCTTTCCTTTTGACATTATTGTAGCCGAGAAATTGGGCATGTTTCGGGGTGAGCCTAGATGTGCTGCATGTTTCCTAACATTGACACTTTATATTGAGTGTTGGATTTTATCTGTATCTATTAGCATCATGTAGCCTGTATTTTCTAATCATCAGATAATCACTTTAAATGTTCTCAATGTCTTTACAATGTCTATAAATGTATTGATTCATTGATATCATATTGAAATATTTCTTTCTATTTTTCACTTTGTCTGGAATTCGTTTTAAAATATATATCTGTGTTTGTTTTTTTTTTGTTTTTTTTTTTTAATAAATAAATTTGAATAAAAAAAATTTAGCTATCTCCTTAAGCATCTGAAACTATTTTTCATGCTTACTTAGGGTACAAATTTTCAAGTTGGCAATCTGTGCTGAAAGGGGGAAAGTAGATCTCAATAATTATTACTAGATCTGATCAGTGATTATTTTTGTCCTTATTAAAAAGGTTGTGTGAATGATAGAGTGATATTTTGAAACTTAAATTTTTCTTCATAGTGATCAGTTTTATACTAGAGCATCTCAAAGCTGTCGTTAACATATTAGGATTAGGCTGAACTGACATTGATTACACAACCTGGACTAGATATTTAAACGTTTGATTACTTCAATTCTAATACACTATAAAACTTCACAGAATTTATTTTTTATCTAGTGATGTCTATTTCATATCAACCTCAATAAAATAGTTAAAAGCAAAATCTTGACGAAGATGATATAGTTCTGAACGTTGTTGTGAATACTTCAAAATGGATTTAGTGATACAGAATATTAAGGAAGTTGTAATTTTTCAATACTTATACAGTAATACAGGTTTTGTTAAGTGTTTCGATGTGATGGATGTTTATTATTAGCTTATATTTTTTTATCTTAATTTTAAACACCCCTCCTCAAAGTATTACTATTAAAAGGAAATATGTTATATCTAAAAATATTTATTAATTATTAAGAACATAAAATTTTAAAACACTCTTAAATAAAAACCTTAAGCTTTGTTGAAATATTTCTGGCCCAGAAACATTGTTTATTAGTATTGAATTTCAGTATTACAAGACCCTAAAATCATTAACATTGAATCTCAGAACATTTGTTTTTATTTACTTTTTTTTTTATTTTATTTTCAATGCATCATTTTTTATTTTAAAATGAATTTGTATTATGATAATCATTGTCATAACTTATGACCTACAGCGGCATCAAGTCATCAGCTGTCTACCATGACAACCTCACCAAGTACGGACAGTTTAGGAGACGAGCGACTTGTGATACGTCGTGTCTCACAAGGGCCTTCTATCGCAGGTCAGACATTTGTTACAGTGTATTCCTCCATGTGGCAGGCCTTGAATGAACTGGCAGCTGATCCTCACCCCCAGGTTGCTGTCATGGCAAAAGCTGTTGTTGATGCTGTCAAGAAGAAGGTGGGTTGACTAGCTGTTTTAATACCCAGCGTCTCTTGATGATTCTAGTATAACATTTTTTAAAGCATCAAAAGTAACATCTGAAAAAAAAAAGTTAAATTGACTACCGAAGGCGCAGTGGCTGAGAGTCCAAAAGGGGGAACTTATGTGACAATACGATTTAACAGATAATTATGCCTACATTAGACATTTTATATGTAAAAAAAAAAGTTACTTTTCCCCTTTTAGACCTTGTGATCTATGGGGCAGATGATGTTAAGGTCGTCTGTTTCTTTGGCCAACAGTAAAAGAGCAGGGTGTCATGTGGCCAGCACAACAACCAAAAGCCTTTACTTTCCCCAGCTAAAGTCAGGTACTCATTAGAGTTGCACCCTAAAAATTCTGAAATTCAAAATCTCAGTCTTTCCAGAGATATGAACCAAGGACCCCAGGTTCAGAAGCCAAGCACTCAAGCCACCACGCCCCCAGACCTATTTTATAATCATATAAAAGTTCATGAGCTAGTCCCATCTGATGTGAAATATCTGAGGTTAAAAAAAATACAAAGGCAAAATACTAAATAAATACTGTTATAACTCTGTTTCCCCACCACAAATGTTATAACTCTGTTTCCATGGAAGATGGTTGTTGATATCAGCCTTGTTTTTGTGATCTATTTTTGATTAAACTTGTATTATTATTGTTTTCCTCGCCGTTGAGTTGATTCCTGTAAAATATTACATTAATGTCAGAAGTGGGATTATAGGTAACTCAACTGGAGGTGGGTAAGAAATGGCTTCTCCTGTTGTGAATCAGCTAGACCAACTCTTGGTGAAAGAAATTAAACAAGGCCGATATCAACAACCATCTTCCATGCAGTTCCTCTTCCTATCTAAATCTCTTCTCCTCCTAACAGTGTTTAATAGTGCACAGATGCGCACCATTATTGTGGTGCGGAAACAGTTATAACAATACATTGTAAGTTTTAAAAAAATATATTTGTATTTTTTTACTAAACAAATTTCCGTACATGTTTTTTTGTATTTTCATTCTTTTATTGCCCAAGCAGCATCCGTTCTAGTGGTTTATTTAAGAAAAGGAAGGAGCATAGGTTGCAGTCAAGTAGAATCTAAGACTTTGATTAAAGTTTGAATCTTTAGTTGGTCTCCCACTTAAGTGTGAAGTAAATGTATAGTTTATATATCAAGGATAGTGTAGAGAGTTACTAGTCAAGTATAGATCCCACTTCTTACCTATACATCTTATAAGCAGAAAATAAAATTGTAACTTTTAATGTATCAGAATACAGAAATACTAATTTTACTGCACAGACTTTACCAGAGATGTCAATTAAAATTACAATCTAACATTTCAACATAAATTTACTATCAATGTAGTTACTTGTGTATCTGCCAATGTTGTGTGCATTTTTCATGACATGATAACTTTCTTGAAATCTAGGCTTCCACAACTGCACGTCCAAGACAAGTAGTCCAAGCTGTGGTCACACAAAACAATCACTCTATAGCATCTAGTCCTTCCAGACCTGCAAATATGCCATTTGGGTTGGTACAAAGTTTGTTTTTTTTCTAATGTATTACACATTTTAAAAACATAGTTTAATTAGTGTATGGTAAAATCTGGTAAAATCTTTTATGTCTTAAACTATTGAGTTATTAATCATTTTTAACATTAAGTAGTAATTGGAAATTGGGATTGCAAGTAATAATCAACTGATCTATTTTAACATGTTATTTATTTGTTATTTGTGAAGAGAATATAAATAATAAAAATAATAAGAAAATAGAAATAAAGTTTACATTTTTTGCTTATCTGCCAGCACTCCGCCTCAAAACATGATGAATGCCAGCAGTAATCAGTATTCTATGAATCATCCTCCTAGAAAAGTTTTTGAAAAAATTCCAAGCACTACACAGGTATATTTATTCTATTTATACATGTTTCGGTAGACTTAGGTAACATAGTAATAAAGTACAAAGGCTCATAACTTCCAAATTGATGGTCTTGAATTTGTATCCTGTTGAATGGTATATTAAGGCATCCCTATAAGTCTATTTATATCTTGTGGATACCTGACATACACATGGCATTGGTCATTGTACTGGTTACATGTACATTATCTTCAACATTGGCTACAGAAAAAATGGATGTCTGGGTCAAATATAATAATATTAGTATACTTCAGCTGAGATATATTACTTAAATGTAATTTATTTATGTCGTTTGAGATTCATTAAACTTAATTGTAACTATTTTCATAGTGTTGTACACGTGATAGTTTTATTGTTGTAAGTTGTTGTTTTGTTTTTTTTACATTGTGATAATGGAAATGTTTTATGGCATACATTTTTTTCAGTTGGAGGAAAATAAAGAGGAAGACAACTCTTCAATTACAGACAAAGTGACCACTCAGTTCTTTGAGTGGAGCTGTCGCTACTTCTCAGAGTCACTCATGTGCTTGAAGAAAGATCAGGATCCAGAGAGCAAAGCATACCATCAAAGGCAGTATAGATTTTTGCGCAACGCCAGAGTAAGGTCACAAGGGAGAGAACAAATGAGGGCAGGTAAGTCACTGACATAAATCTCTTGAGGTAAAGTTTTCTAAAACATGTTTTCAATAAATTTGCTCTCTTATTAAAGAATGAAAGAATTTTGTTTCCTTTACTTGTAGGTGTAAACAGACTAGATGATCAGATGTTTGTGAATAGAGTCAATGCCGTGCCAACTGCAATTAAATTTCATCCTTATGAAAATTTTTTGGCTGTAGCTGATAGTTACAATGTTTCGTAAGTTTAAAACTGTGTATTGGCAATAATAGTTTTATTGTTTTTTTACTGATTAACTATTTTTCTTTAAATTTGTATTACAAGCTATTCTAATGTGTGCACATGCAGTTAAAAGTACATTTCTAATATTGAAATTTTATACATTTAAGACCAAAAAAAGCATCCGGATAGGACATGATTATTAAAATATATTGAATATTTTATTTTGTTTCTAAATCAAGGCATGAGAGCCCCAAACATTGGAAAGAGAATGTCACACTTTTGATCTAATTCAGGAAATTACAGGACAGACAAATATTTGAAGACCTAATGTGTAGACACATTACAAATGACATAAACATAATTTACACTTGGATTGATCTAGGAAATTTTGATCATATGACCCCTTGTAAAAAACTTGTGATTTTTTAAAGGATGTTAAAGAATTTATTTTCCTATTCATGTTGTTTGAATGAGTCAGAAAAACCAATAGCCTTAATTAGTTTCAAGCTCAATTTGGAAAAATATAGGAATAACACATGGAGTTGTCTAGGATATTACAATCTTCATTTTGGAAGGAATGCCTAAAATTTTTTTTTTTTAAATTCTTTCTCTACAGAACAGCCATTGTTTGCTGATGAAGAGTTTACAGGTCTAACAAAAAGAAAACTAAATTAGTCAAAATACTTTAATAAAGTCATAATAAACTGCATCATTTTTGTTTTTGTCTTTGAAACCAGATTTTGGGATTTAGAACAAGGAACAAAGGTTTCTGAATTGACCAATCCTGCTGCTCTTGAGAGGGCCTCTCAGCCATTATTCCGTGCTAGCCGTATTACTTCCATAGACTTCATGAATCCACATGATATAGCACTTTTTATGTTTTGTACAGGTAATATATGTTATTTATAATCATAAAGTAATTACCTAAGGGGATTAAAGTCTTACTAATTAAAACATAAGATGCTAGAACTTACTGTTTTATTATTCTGTTCCTTATTTTTATTATATTCCTTATGACTTAACCTATTGAGACTACAAATCATTAACAATAAACTTAAGCTATTGTACTATTAACACAGTGCATATACTAATATTAGAACAATACAGCGCATGGCCCCTGCGCAAAGATGACATGCTGATTTGTGAATCCTTCAGTATTTTTGAGAGTGCGTTGTGGAAAGCGAATGTTTAATTGCTTGGATACCAAACCTGAGTCCTGGGTTCAAATCTCTGTGAAGACTGGGATTTTTTTCTTCTATTTCATTCTCATTTTACATGTTAGAGGGTTCAGATTAGTAATCCTATATCTGAGATGAACCACGCAGTGGTTTCCAGATCAGGCAGCTCTCTGTATAGTTTTGTTTTCTATAGGAGTGTTTTGGAGCCAGAGTTTGGGACTCTTGATATTTATGCATGAAGAACATGCATGTGTTTTGAAGAACATTGTCAGCATTCTCTGGTGATGCTCCACATGGGCAGGTTTTGCTAGTCCAGACTTTCAGCTTCTGGAATATATGTTGTCTCATTCTGTTGTGTTTGGTTCTGAGTCAAAAAATTATCCATTTGTCATGTGGAGATAGCTTTTAATAGTTTTTCAGGCTTTGAAGGTCTGCTTTGGCATCAGTCAGTAAGACAAGACAATATGGCTGTTTGGTGTACATGGATTGTTTATTAGTGTATCAGATGCTAGTTCAAGTGCTTGCCTTTCTGCTCTATGGCTGTCTGAGAGATTGCCAGTTGCTATTGACTTTTCCAGGTTTTTCTGCATTGGGCCATTCAATTAGTATGTCAGATCCTCTGTGTTGAATTTTTTAGAGGATCCATCTGTGTAAACTCTGACCCATTGGTTGTTGGGGTACTGGGTTTTTAGAAATGAGTTAACTTGAGCTCTGGTTGTGATAGGATTTTTTTATGTAATCGATGCTTGGTCCTGGGTTCGAATCTCAGTGAAGACTGGGATTTGGTTTTTGGGATTTTTAGGTTGCCTCTAAGTTCAAAACCACAGTTGGAGTAAGACAAGGCTGCTTCCTTTCACCAACACTCTTTAATATCTTCCTTGAAAGAATAATGGAAGATGCTCTCGAAGGATTTGAAGGTACTGTAAGCATTGGAGGAAGAAAAGTTACAAACTTCACTTCACAGATGACATTGATGGCCTAGCAGGGACAGAAGACGAACTAGCCGACCTAGTGATGCGCATTGACAAGACTTCAGCAGCTTATGGAATGCAAATCAATGCAGAAAAAAAAAATTATGACCAATAGCCAACAGGGCTTTACAAAGGCCATCAGTATTGGAGGTGAAAAGCTAACTAGCGTTAGCAGCTTTAAATACCTCTGAGCTATGACATTGATGGCCTAGCAGGGACAGAAGACGAACTAGCGGACCTAGTGATGCGCATTGACAAGACTTCAGCAGCTTATGGAATGCA
>JADKLZ010003886.1:22715323-22770229 GCA_021533235.1 Biomphalaria straminea
AAGACTTCAGCAGCTTATGGAATGCAAATCAATGCAGAAAAAAAAAAATTATGACCAATAGCCAACAGGGCTATACAAAGGCCATCAGTATTGGAGGTGAAAAGCTAACTAGCGTTAGCAGCTTTAAATACCTTGGAGCTATTGTCTCGGATGAGGGAACAAAGCCCAAACTAATGGTCCGAATAGCACAGTCCACAGCAGCCCTTTCTAAACTTAAGTTAATATGGAAAGACAAAGGCTTAGCTCTCGGCACCAAAATCAGACTGATGCGCTCCCTGGTCATGGCCACATTTCTATATGCTTGTGAGTCTTGGACGCTGACTGCAGAGCTAGAAAGGAGGATCCTAGCAATGGAAATGAGATGCTACAGAAGGATCCTAGGCATCACATTTAAAGACCGCATCACAAATCAAGAGATTAGAGACAGGGTTACTGAAGCGATCAGACCCCATGATGACCTGCTAACTACTGTGAAGAAACGAAAGATTAAAATGTATGGCCATGTAACAAGATCTTCAGGACTCGCAAAGACCTTCCTCCAGGGAACAGTACCAGGAAAAAGAAGAAGAGGCAGACAGAGAAAGCGGTGGAAAGACAACATCAAAGAATGGACAGGCCTACCACTGAATGAGATTTTAAACAGGGCAAAGGATAGAGAAGAATGGAGAAAGATGGTCTTCAAGTCTTGCTTGGTGCCCCAACGGTCCACCTGACTAAGGGATAGGTAACAGGTAACTAAGTCCACCCAACTCTAATGGGTACCTAACTTTAGTTGGGAAAGTAAATGTGGTTGGTCATTTTGCTAGCCAAATAACATCCTGCTTGTTAACCATTGACCAAAGAAACAGTTGACCTTAACATCATCGCCCTATAGATCGCAAAGTCTGAAATGGGAACTTTACTTACGCTAACATAAATAATAAGTGCTTGTATGCAATAGTATTTTTCTATTTAAACTGTTAAATATTTTAAAGCATAATATTATTCAATAATTAATTTCTTTAATCTGTTTAAATGTATCTAAGATCAAAATAACTTAGAGAAATGTTTTAATTTTCTGTAACTTTCTGAACCAGTTGACTTTTAGATTCACATCCAATTTATTTTGTATATTTGTTGTAGAGGATGGAGCCATTCGAATATATAGAAATTTTCTCTCATTAAATGAGTATGAAAGAGAGCTAGTAACAGCATTTAAAGGACTTTCTGAAATTTTGCCTTCTGAAAGAGGTATCACTGTACTTTATTTATTTTTAATACAAAAATAATTTTTGCCAATCATTTTTATATTGGCAACAAAAAAAAAAAAATTATTTTATTTAAAATATCAATTCATAAAAAAAATAAATAAATGTGACCTATATATAAACTTTTCATTCTAAATTTGACATTATCTTGTACTGTAACTCATGACGAATCATTTCAATTTCTGTTTAGGTTCTGGCCTAGTGACAGAATGGGAACAAGAAACTACTACACTAATTACATCAGGCAATGCCAGGATTATACGTTTATGGGACATGCAAAAAGAAACTAAAATTTGTGTTAGTGTTTTTTATTTTACTCTTTACAATTGAGCTGTGTTGCTAGGGCCTTAAACTCGAAGACAGTATTAGCTCATTGGAAAACCAGTGACTTGGCAGAAGTTAAGTCATTGGTTAATATGCATGACATGTATTACATAATCATCTTCTTTTTTGAAGTAACGTCTGTATGATATAAGATAAGATAAACGCTAATACTTGTGTTCAATAGAATAATATTACTCAAGACTAACCTTTCTCTTTATTAAAGACATTATTTTTAGTGAAAACTTTAAGGACCTCTGCTCATTAATCTCTTAAGCATGACTTATGTTAACTCCTTTTACAGCATGTTTTTAAAAAAGTGATTTGGTGATACATTGATGAAAAAATTGTTTCTGATGTCTAGGATATCAGCACAGGCGCAGACAGTTGTGTTACCAGCTTAGCTTCTGATCCTCTTGGTAAATCCTTGCTTATCGCAGGTTGTGGGGATGGTTCAGTAAGACTGTTTGACAGAAGGCTCAACCCCGCAGAGTGGTTAGTAGTTATACATTCCTTTAGTTAAATAGAAATGCATCATTATATCAGTAGACATTTAAATATCTTATGTTTAATTGATATTCTTTACTTGTAGTCTTGTATGTGTAAAATAGCTATAATAATAAATAAATTAGTTTGGTAATCTGTTCAAATAAAAACTTCTACATTTGTCTTTGTCTAGTCGTGTCATGACACTGAAAGAGCACAATTCCTGGGTACTTAAAGTTCATCTACAGAGAGGATCAGAGGGAAAAATAGTCAGTGCTTGGTAAGATTTATCAGTTTATCCATTTGGGATATTTAGTCTGAAAGCATTTTCTTTGTGTCATAACAAAGAAAAAAAAGTTTTTGTTAAGAATATCTTACTAAGTAAAACCTTGAAACTTGATCAAAATGTTTTCAGCATTTTTTGTTAAATAGACCAATCACAGTGGTCTCTTTTGCACATCTGTTACATGGATTATTTTTATTACGATATAAGAGAATGTCATTATCAATGTCAGCACATTGTCCTTTAAATTTTATTGTCATCTAGTATGAATCTGATTATAAAGATAAAAAAAAAATTAACTTCCTTTGACTAGTCAAGTAAAATGTAATTTTTAAAAACACATCATCATATGATAATACAAAAGAATATTTATTTATGCTTAACTACCTTGAATTATGTAATGATTTGTTTTCTACAGCTGTGATGGAGATATACGTTTCTGGGATCCGAGGTTTACAGACTCAGTTCGTGAATTTAACACTCCAACACCGTTATCATCTGTGGATATACATCCTAGGGCAGACATAATAGCTTGGTAAATTCTCACCTACTTTGGTCATTTCACTTAATGTCTTTATCTCTAGCCATCTTAAAAGTAAAATAAAATTTTGTAGAAATTGTACTAGTAAAAATCATTTGTGACAGTTTGCAAACATTGTTGTTCAAGTTCAATCTACTTAGATTTGAGTTTAACTTCATGGGGAACTTTTTCAGATTAATTTACAAACTGACCACCAACGCTATGAGAAATTTTGTGTGTGCGTACATTCTGAATTGTACTTATTTGTGTAGTGATCTTTACATCGCTCTCTTCCTTGGTTTTACTTATTAGATTTGTGCAAAGTTGAAGAGACTTTTAAACTAATTTGTCTTATGTTCAAAAAGGAGGCACGGTGGTTGAACGCTTCTGAACCTGGGCTCCTGGGTTTGAATCCTGGTGTAGACTGGGATTTTTAAATTCGGGATCTTTGGGCGCCTCGAAGTCCACCCAGCATTAATGGGCACCCTGACATTAGTTGGGGAGAAGTAAAGGTGGTTATGCTGACCACATGACACCCTTAAACCACCCTTAAGCCACAGATGACCTTTACATCATTTGCCCTATATATCACAAGGTCTGAAAGGGGAACTTTTACTACTTTATATTCAAATTGAAATAGATCTTTATTAAAATGCTTCTTTTAAAATGTAATTCCAGTGGCTCTACTAACCAATGTATGACAGCCTACAGTCCAACTGGAACAGTTTTGAGTACTGTTAAATACCATGAAGGTTTCTTAGGGCAAAGAATTGGAAACGCTAGCTGCATGTCATTTCATCCTTACTTGGTAATTATTTTTTTTTTGCTCCCAGCAGTTTCATGTGATAGTTGTTTAGTAGTAGTTGTTTCTTTTTCTCATGACTTTCAATAAATTAAATCTTATTTTAACAATATGTTGTTAGTGTGTTTATATTTAATTTAAAAAATTCACTGTTTCTTCCTCAGGTCAAGTTGGCAACTGGTAGTGCTGATTGTTTTGTCTCTATTTACACCACAGCAAGAAATATTCCACCATTATGATTGGGTTCATTTTAGCTGCTTATTGTAAAATTGTGGATAATAAACACTGAAATCAATGGAACTGTTGCAATAAACTTAAACTAAATAATTTGCTGGCAAATACTATGGAAAACGGGGTAACAATATTGTTACTATATTAGACTTAAAATATGTTTAGTTCGATAGTGTTGAATGTGTTTGTTTAAATACTCTTACGTTATATGTTGATTATTAACTGATTTATTTCATTAATTTTAAAAAAAACTGCATTTAGCTAGTTCATTTATCCTTGATGCTACTGCAGAGTTCTTGTGATGGTTGTTTTCCAAAAGTCATTAAAAGTCTTATGTTTTTATCTGACCACACAATTGTCTATAAATAGAAAGCAAATTATTATGCAATATCTTTTGTTGTGTTCATTTGACCATGACCTATGTGTTTAACATGGTTGACGTCTTTTGTCATAATATTAAGAATGTAGAGTAGAATTTCCCTGTTTGGATTTTAGTACTTTGCTATTGGCAACATTCATGCTGTTGTTTTCTTTGTAACAAATTGTTTTTTTATGTTTTTGATGATTTTCAACAATCTAAAGTTACATGTCAAATAAAATACAGCTTAAAGTCAGCATATTAAGTTTATTTCTCATGTATGAGTCAAATTGTAAATAGAGGGCTGTATGAACCAAAATCAGGAGGCATTAAGTTCTGAAGATTTATGAGAAATAAAAGCATTTAGCATTATTTCTATAATTTAGAGGTGCTGCTTTACAAGTGAGATTTCATTTGATTAAAAAATGTAGCTGTTTTTTTTTTTTCACTTAGTCATAATAGTAAATTGATCATTGTGTGTTCTCTTGTTAAGTAACATGCAAGATTTGTTTATGTACTTTTTAAAACAATATTTTGAATGTCTTCATTAATGTATTGGCATTTGTTGTAGTTGTGTTCAGTTGCATTGTTATGTTTTTGTCACTTGGTCTGACCTTAAAACAAAACAGGAATCTTTAATGAAGATTTGTATCATCAATAAGCAATTAATTTGATCCAGACTTCTATCTTATTAACCTTTCAGAGTGTTGTTTCATCACAGATGTTTATTTATATGACAGTTGTATGACATCTGTCTCTTTCCTTGTAGTTCAGGATTAGTCTTCCATATTGGCATGTTAGATAAAAGGCTAATCAAAACATTTTTTTTTTAAACTTAAGATATGAAGAGGTATCAAAGAAAATGTTTAAAATTAATATCCTGAGAGGATAATTGATTAGTACAAAATTTGGTACTGGTCATAAGCATCTTTTTCTAACACATCTTTAACATTGTCATATTGAATGTAATAGTCAATAAGAAAATTGGGAAGAGTTCCATTAGATTAAGAGATGATCAATCAATGATATTAACTTTAGGATTGATCTTGTCTATTCATTTGTGTGCACCTTTCTAATTTATTGAAAAGTAATACTGAGAAAGTATGTTTGACAATCTTTGCAAGATTTTTTCTCTCTTTGCACTTTTCACTCATTTTGCTTGGTGTCTATGAAAACATATTCTCTCTCTTGAAATAAACACAAATACAGTTTTGTTTAAGCTACTCAAAATGATTAAATAGGATTTACTATGAGTGCTGAGGAATGATTTTTTTACCGTAAGTTGCTATATATCTAAAATTTTAATTAATGTACAATTAGGGTGTGCAACAGTCAAATAACTAATTAAAGAATATCTGAACCTGAAAGAATACCTGTTTATAACTTTTGTATAAGATATTGTCAGCTGTTATATTTCTCATGTAAAATTATTTCTTAAATTATTTTTTTAAATAAGTCCAATGACTTTAATCTTTTACAAAAAAAAATACATGAGCGATTGTTAGATACTTTCAGTGATAATGTATCTTTAGTAGTATTAAGTGATAAATATACTATAGATAACTTTTCTTAAGATTTGTTAGTTAAAGTTTTTGTCCTCACACTGGAAAACTACAAAGATAGTTAGGATGTTAAATGACATCTAATTCACTGTTCTTTATGCTAAACTTATGTTGACCAGTCTGACCTTTGCTGCTAAAGAAATTGTGAGTTTGACAAGTCCTGATTTTTAATCATTACAACTTTTGTAACATATATATTTCACCTATTGAATTTTTTAATCTATATATCCCTTGACTAATTCCAAAGTCTTTTTTTTTCTTTTGAATCCTAATTGCTTTATGTCATCCTTTATCTTGTGTTATCTAGTATTATTTAGTTACACATTCATCTAGGACTTTGTCAAGTCTCCATTGAACTAAGTTGTCAATGACTGTGATATAATTATTTGTAGTAGTCTTTCAACAGTATGCTTACCAAAACAATATGTTTTATGCTCATCACTTCCTAGACAATTAGTAGATGAATTGTTCTCATAAAATAAAACAATCTTTTTTTGTTTAAAAGATACTATCCATTGTTGTATTAAAATATGTATTCCAGTTATCCTGTGGGAACTAAAAGTTATTTTATGTTCTCACATTATGTAAGTTTAGAGAACATTCAATTTGTTTTTCTTTTGCAATAATGAGTTGTAATGAATTGTGTTAAATGAATGGGAAAAAATAAATTGTGTAACAGATGAAACAGTTAGTGGCTTGTTCACTTATTTATTTTCTTCACCAGAGAGGTTTGATTTGCAAAAAATGACTAAATTATTTTTTTTTTTAGTTTCTAAATAGTGTTATGTTGAAAGGTGTCAACTTTAATGTTTTTCCCTTTTTAGCTTTCTATTGAAATCTATTCCTATGCTCTAAGTCAATGATTTAAAAATATTCATTAATAAGAATAAGAAGAAATGAGAATGTACAATTTTGTTCATGCTTACATCATAATTCATGTTTGTTCCTGTAAGTCTTCAACTGTTTTGTCTGTCTTCAATAAAGTATTGTTTAAAGACTAATTTCTGTTTGAAGGTTGATATTTGTTTTTGTTGTTGTTTTTTTAAAGCAAATCAGATCTATTTATTACTCTTTTTTTTTCTTTTAAAAATAAAACTTAGATGAAAAAAAAAAGTAATAATATATACTATCATTCAAATATTCTCTAAGAAAACAGTAAGAAACATATTCTTTATGTAGGCATAAGTCTCTTGTAGATCTAATTAAAAATGAACATGTACAATGGAAACCTTTGTGTGAACTCCCTAGTGTTACTAGAATGTGTCTGTTGGATCATGTTGAATAAATAACAAAGACTTAAATCTGAACTTTTAAAAGGAAATGTCTAATTTCCAAAGATTATGTTGAGCCACAATCTTGCTTATAAGGGTCCCACAATTGTAAACAGTTGCTTCAAGTTGCTAATTCAATTGAGACATATCACAGCACACTAGGTATTAACTTTTCTTTTCATTGCTTTTTTTTTCGTATTAGAAAACCATTGATCACATCTCTGGATTTTGAAAGTTTGTGGACTTTATAATATATAACCTTTATTTTTTAATCATGCATCTTTTTATTTGCTTCACTGGTTGTTTGCAAATTTTGTCACAAAAAAAAGTGTATATTTCTTAACATTATTTATTAAGAATATTGTTTTTACACATAATATTCAGGAAAGATATTGATTTAAATGATTTAATTTAAAGGAAATGAAAAAAATTGTTTATTTACTTTGAATTATGTTGATATTTTTTTTAAAGATTACCATACTTTTCTTGTTTTCTTTTTATCTTAATAAATTATTTCAATGTTGGTAGAAATTTTATTTAAATAAATGCAATATTCATGTATGAAAATTCATAATTATCCTTTGTGCATGCTTTTACTTTCAAGTTCTAAATAATTTGCATTTAAATTAAAATCTTGTCTATATTTTGTATGTTTAGTTTCTTTTGTAGTAACTGAATTAAGACTGAATTAAAGATTATGTGCCAATGCTAAAAATTGTAAATAATAATAACTATTGAGTATAGATTAACTCTAATCAAAGATTTAGTTTTCAAATATTAATTTTTTGATGCATGTGTGTCATTGTTGCTTTGTGAATAAAGTTTTTGATTTTGTTTGTATGCTGTTGCCCCTAGTGTGTATCTTCTGTACTGCCTTCCTATCCATTGTGCTCACATGTGCTTGTTTTTTTTATTTTTTGTAATTTTTGGCAATTGTTTTACTGAGTTTTTAAAGTTAATTTCTCAGGAAACTTTTTTTTCTTCTTTTGTGTCTTTTTACTTCCTAACCACTCAGTGTTGTATTCTTTATTTCCCTATGACTCTTGTATTTATGACATTTTGTTTCCTGAATTTAGAGAGTGAGAGAGTAATAGATTTCTTTAAATGTATATACAAACTTTTGTAGTGTATAAAGTCATGGAAAATAAAACCGGATTCTTTTACTACTTGTTTCTTGGACTTCATTATTTTACACCTTTTTTTTTTTTTTTGCAACAGCCTTTGGTTGTTTTGTTTTTTTTTAACATATCTTTTTTTGTTATTCTACAAAATATTTCATCTCAGAATATTTATTTTGTAAATAAAAGTCAAAATTTTTTGCTAGTAGAATTAAGATGTTTACTTTCTCATGTGGAAATATATCTCAATATATTTCAATTTAATTTCAATTCTGATAACCTGACCCAATGTTACGAATTCAACACCATTGACATTGTTTTTGTTTTACTTTGCTCCATGAAACTTTATATGCCTAATGTATTTGTCACATTTTATTAAAGATGTTCCCCTAAGACTGCTTTTACTATTGACCCTAATGTAACATTATAATATCAAGCTATTCTTAGTATTGGTGACCAAAAAAATCTTTTAAATCATTAAGAAGAGGTAAGCGATTCAAATGTTTCGGTTTGTCCCTTCCAGTTGAACGATTATTACAATCTAGCCCAAATCTCCAGTGGGATGCCGGCATGGTTTAAACTCAGAACTCAATTGAGACAACAGTCCAGAATTCAGAGACCAGGTAGCCACTCTTAAACAGCAATGATAACTCTCACATTGAAATATTTTCTCTTGAAATAAAATGCTAAATGACAAATGAACTGATGTTGTATATAAATCTACCTGAGCTTATTGTAGGCTCTGTAATAGTGTTTCCTTGCTTTAACATCAGCATCTTTTCTATGAAACTATCCAGGTGGGGATGTTTATCTTCTTAATCCTTATCGATTAAATAAATATTGTTATAACCCTGCCATGCACTCATCCTTACAAGCTAATGCAGAAGATGCGCACTCTTAGCGACTAGAATAGGAATGATGATGTTTATATGTATTTGTGATCTCCCCATGTAAATAAACATCTATAACATAGAGTTGTCTCCCTTAAATTATTACAATTGGTCTCTAGAAATTGGATAGGGCGACTCAACGGAGTCCTTAAGTAGGATCTTATTACAAATGACATCTATGAAACGGCCAGACGAGCTGGAATTGAAGGAACTGACAGAAGAATTCAAATGGCGGCGTCTGAAACGCATGTCTTCGGCAGACTCTGGCTGATGATGGAGAGGATCCAGATATCGGCGAGCTTCTGAAAACTAAGCAATGCTCGCTACAAGATATATACGACTCGATGCGTGAACAAATGAAGATGAGAACAAGATAAAGCATATTGCAACTGGAAGACCAAATAGACCAAAGTGATAAAATGGTTTTGCAAGCGAAAGGAGGAAAAGACTCGTTAATGAAGGAGCAGCTACCTGGTCAGGATTGTGGCTCTACAGTGGTGACAGCCTAGAGACGCTGTGTAGTGAAGCGCCATCTGTGACTGTGTTGGGAGCAAGTCTTGTGGGTGGGACATTCAAAACGTGACACCGATTGCTGTGATGATCTCAACGGGATGTTTCGAAAGGAAAGAAACAAGAGAAGTCTGTTATGTGTCTGAAGCTTTACTTCCTAATGTTCCTTGCTGCGAGTACCTCAATGAGCCGGACATATCAAGACAACGTTGGGTCTGCGTCCATGCTTGCTGCCGTGGACCTTAAAGACCTCCATGTATCTGTCGGTTTATTTGACAGAAATTCAAACCACCAAAGCCTGAAGACAGTTTCTGATTCGTTTCATTGGATGTCGTCTGGTAAAATTGTAAATACGGGCCTCAGCAATGGCCAAGACAGAAACAATGAATTTGGCTGAGGCATAAGAGATAACTTAAAGCTTTGCCACTGCATCCAGGCGATTGATAAAAACTGTATATGCGGCGCCCTGCGGGGACAGTGCCCATGCCAAGAAACCCAGCAACAATTAAGGTCTGGACTAAACAGACATTTATACTTCTGCCTACATAATGGAAAGTGACTTGAAAGATGTGGAATTAATTCTAGCGGAACCTGGTGCAATGGTGGATGAACATTTGCTTATGGAACATTACAACCTCCACCTGAACTATCAAACCACTTTTTGTTGTTTTTTGTGACGAAAAGTTCTAAGGGGGGCAATGTTATAACCCTGCTTCTAGAATTGAAAGAATGTTTCCAGGAAGAAGATAACTGAGTTGCGACCAGGTCTAGGGCATATAAAGAGGCTGTGCTCAATGCAGACGTTGTTCTATGTATTTGTGATGTCCACGTGTAAATAAACATATCGTTGAGTTGCCTCCCTTACTTTTTCATCTGTTGGTTTGCTTTTGAGAAGCAGCTTTAGGATAACAAGCAAATACTTCTGATGAAGCTAACATTTTAGATGAAGCTGCGGGACTAAAACTTTAAATGATGTGTCACCTTCCCTTGTGAAGCTGCAATGAAGCAACTTGTGCGTCAAATGTTTTTAAGTACCATTCACTTTCAGTCGGTTGTGCTCTTGAACTCCATTGAGACATATATTAGTCTAAAAATTTTTTAAAAATTCTCTTGTCATCCAACCAGAAGGATGGGCAAGTTCAAAAGGTTATTGTTAGGGTTAGAAAAGAACCTTCGATCTGGTGATCCACTTATTGTTGACAAAAATTTTGAGAACCTTTGAGAAAGAAAGTGACTCAATTGCGACATTTTCATTGTGTTAGAATCGACGTTGACTCATACAAGTCTAAGGCTAAGGCTAGATCTAGTAACTGGCTTGTCTGGGTTTTTATTCAAGGGAAATCTGTTTTGTTTTCTACGCTTGCCGATCTTTGTTTTGTAAGAACAAAATAAATGGCCTCTATGATAATTCTTGATTAGTGTCTAGTTTAGTAGAAGTAACGAAAGCAATTCTCCCTTGGCACTCCAATTAATCTACTTATGCGAAATGGCAGGATCTGAAGGGATGCAAAAAATGCTTCCAGAAACACACCCTAAAAGAAAGCATCCTCTGCATCCATTATGTGCTAGGACAGCATTTAGCTGTAATAAATTATTTTTGTTTATATACGCGCTTCTATTTTTGGTGAGTATAAAATTTATAAATAATAAGTTAAATAACACTACTACATTTGAAAACATTAACTAGGTCTATATGTCTATAGACTAGTAACTATAGGGCTAGATTCTAATAGGAGTATAATTTATAAATCTATAAAACCTACATAAGTCACTAAACAAAAAGTCTAAGTCTAATTATAATTACTTACAATAGTTACAACTTGAATGTCTTGAACTACAACCTACTTACTTAGTTACTAGTTAAGTTATAACTTACAACTTCAAATAGTACAAACTAGTAACGCAACAGTATTAACTAACTAGGCTACTAAAAAATACTACTAGACTCTATATGTTTTAAATTAAATTATTAATAATATATTATAGATTTACTTACTTGATTTTTTTATAATTATATGTATCTAATTTAGTACTAGACTAGAATTAGACTTTAGTGTCTTTAGTAGACTAATACTAGCAAGTTAGTAACTAGTACTAGAAGTTCTGTCTTTAGTTTGTAGACTAGTCCTAGTCCTAAGTCTTTTACTGCATAGACATGATGAAGCTCTTCAAAATTGACACTAACCGACACTAACAGCTGGGAAAAAGTGGCATTGGATAGATCTACATGGAGAGCCAGCATAAAGTTTGATAAAGTAAAAAGGAGGGGTTACGCCACGGTTAGGGTGCAATAAACAACTACACAACAGTAGTAGGGTGAAAATGCTACTGCGCCTGATGATTACTTATGATATGCCCAACCTGTGTTGTTGTATCAAGGATTGGCCTCTTTAGTCACACAAGAAGTTGCAAAGGGAAAAGATTGTCTCTCAATACACGTAAAATGCCACAGAGTTAGATATATAGATTTTTAATATGATTAAATAGTAATCTACATTACTCTGCACAGTTTTATGGCTACAGTTCCCTAAATTATTTCATGTCATAATTTTTTAATTGAATTAAATCATTTTAATCATATATTATTATTGAGATAGAGTTTAAGTTTGATATAGATCTAGATCTAATTTTACAGTAAATATAATCTAACAATTTCAAATGTTGGTCTGAGAAAATTATTCAAAAAAAGTAAAATTTTCAGGCTCACATAATTTAACCCTTTTAAGACGACGCGGCCGATCTATCGGCCCAAGGCTATTTGGCGAAAAAGACGACACGGCCGATCTATCGGCCACGATGTTTCCAAGGATCTGACTGGCTAGCCAGTGTTTGTATCAGCCAATCAGATTAGTTCTTACTATTTTTACACATTAATAGACTGTAATGGCGGCTTCCTTCGATGTTTTAACGCGATAATATTTTTTTAATGATTTTTTGAATTTAGCTAGTGAGAGGTGAAAATTTTATTATATCAGCCGTTGATATTGATGAAAGCAAACTCTCCCTCTCTGATTTTCATGGATGCAAGATCGCTGGCTATAGCCGGCATGCCGGCAAAATCAAAGTAAAAAAAAAAAAGCTTGCCGGCGAATCCCAGTCCGACAGATTGCCGGCTCAGTATCGGACTTTTTTTTTCACTTGCGATAACGTTTTGGTCTTTCAAACTTACAAATAAATAAGTCGAATTCAAAGAAAGACAGAAAGTTACATTTCTTATGTTATGGCGCATGCGCATATCCGTACTTTCACTTTATATTGAAAACGTAAACAAAAGTTAGTAACAAATCCGTAAGGCGCAGCATACGACGTATAAGTTAGTATAAGTAGATCTAATTATAGTAAGTTTGATCTGCCGGCATAACATCTTCTAAAAAGAAATGAAACCAGACCGAATGTGTAGGCTACACCCCTCCGGGCCCTCCTCACCTAAAATCTTCTTGTAAGAGTGACTTCGTGTGGAAAGTCCGTAAATTGCGTAAATCATCTATGAATTCTATGCTAGTAACTAGTCTAGTAGAGTAGACGATAGTACTAATAGTAGCATACCGGTATCTGGAGAAAAGTAGTAAAATCAAGTTATAGAAGTGTCTGAAGGGTCTCAATGTGCCTTGTTTCTCTAAAAACATGTATTAGGACTTATTAAAGCCTAAAACTTCTTAAAATACTCTTACCTTTATAATTCTGTTCTGTTTTGAAAAAATGTTTTAAAAATTTTATTTGCATAAATTATGCAAATTAGCTTGGCTTTTTTTTTTATAAATGTTAATATTTCAGATAAATTCCACAAGATTTAATTAGTTCATTCATTTCACTTCAATAATATATATAGTTTTGTGCATGTAAAGTAATTAGTTTATTTGTTAGAATTTTTTTTGTAAGAGAAGTGTTAAGGCTGGAAATAGGGCTCCGTCTTTCTGGCACAAGACTTGCCAAAATGCTCTGTCTTAAGAGGGTTAAAATCAAAACCAAATTAGTAAATCAATCCTTTCATAGAGTTTTGATTTGTAATCTGTTATTTAATAGCTAGCTGGTTGGCAAGACTTGTTTACTAATCATGTCTTGATGGGAAAAATATTTTCATCATCATTCTCTTCATTTAAAATTTAATCCCTTTCAGTTTGTTGGGATCATTTTGATTGCCATTGGAGTCTTGGTCGAATTTCACAGAGATAGAATAGAGCCTGTCAACAACCGTTTAGCAGTACCAACAGCTCTATTGATAGTGGTGGGTCTACTGATTGCTATTAATGCTTTATGTGGGATGTTTGGAACTATCATGGAGAAACCTCTGCTTCTCAAGATAGTAAGCAGATTTATTTTATTTTTTTGTATTACTTTTTTTTTAGCATACATTTAGTAGTTAGAATTCATAGTTTTGTCATGATAAAGATAGATTTAAATTCTAGTTTTGATTTTTTATTTTGTTAAAAGTAATGTATATGAATTAACTTATATAAATCCTATAACTGGAAACTTTGGTTGCTGCTAAAGGTACACTTTGACCTCTTGGCATATTTTTTTTTTAATTTCTTAAAAATGAAAATGAATAATTATGGTCATTTTAAGTTTTTTTTTTTTTTTTTTGAAAAATTTTGACTCAAAATAAAACAATGGCATTTAAAAACATCAGAATTATACATCATTATAATTTTATGCTGTGTTTGTGTAGCAGTCATAATTATATGTTTTGAACTGTTTTTCTTTATCATCTATCCATTAGAAGCTTGATAAAATTAAATAAATATAGTACATATAATTTCTAATAACTAATTAATGATAAATAAAATATTTATAGAACTATTTAACTTGTTGGTTTGTTGTTACTAAACTTTATTTAGTTGGTTTAAAATTGACTCCAGTTATATTTATTCTTTTTACTAGTTCCTTGTGGTGACAGTTATTTGCTTCTTAGCCCAAATAGCCATTGGAATAATTGCATTCATTTATAGGGAACAGGTAGGTTATTTCTGCTCATCATTATATGTGTGTGTGTGTATATATGTGCATTTATTTTTGTGTGAATTAAAATCAAAGTAGTGAACAGTAAAATAATGGTAATTTTTATTCAATATTCCATTATCTCTATAATTTTAGTCTCAGTAATTTGTTAACATAAATAAATATGCCAGTATATGTTATGTGAGTAAAGAGTGAAAAGAAAAAAAAAATGGGAAAGCAATCCTCACTAATATTGTTGCTTGTATATTATCAAACAGACTGTATTGTTTTACTTTTATGCTTACTAAATTTATTGCACATGGTTCTAAATATTTGTATAGGCAAGTGAGCTTACAAGAAAGGGAGGTGTTTTTAAAGGAATTTCTGATAGGCAGAGTGTAAAGTGACTGATTTAGTGTGTCATATTTTTAAAGTTTATTTCCAACTCATTCTAGAAAGTTGTAAACATGTTGTTATGAAATATTGTTTGTTTGAAGATATTACATTTGTTATGATACTGTATTTGTCTACAATCTATCATAGCAGTTAGCTGCTGTATTTTATTAAATGATTGACCATTAAAAAAAAATCTAAAGTAAGTCTTCATCTTCAAGAGTCCTATCTTATCTTATCTTATCTTATACAATACAGACGTTACTTCAAAAAAAGAAGATGATTACGTCCTACGCGTCATGCATTCAGTCATGCATATTAACTTATGACTTAAATTCTGCCAAGTCACTGGTTTTCCTGGCTAGCTCAGGCAACTCATTCCATGCTCTAATGGCAGTAGGGAAGAAGGAGCATTTGTACAAATTTGTCCTAGCATATGACATGAGGAATGTGCCTTTATCTTTGTGTCTTTCTGAGTATTTTATTAAATTTTGTTTTTGTATTTGAAGATTATGGTTCAGTGTTTTGTGTATAATTGCTACTTTACTTTTGAGTCTTCTGTCCTGAATGTAGCCATTTTACTAAAAGTGTTACTCTGGTCAACTCTGGTCAAATGTGAATATTCGTTTGTTATGAATCTCACTGCTCTATTTTATGTCTGTTCCAGTTTCTAAATGTTTTCTTGTCAAACAGAGGATGCATATTCTATTATAGGCCTAACCAAGGTTAAATAACATTTTAGTTTTATGTTCTTATTTGATTTATAGAAATTTCTTTTCATAAACCCTAATGCTTTGTTTGATTATTCTATCAGACGGTCTGCTGCAAATAGGGTTAGGATAACCAATTTTAATATGTCATCCAAATCACAGCCTCACTGTCTAAAAACTGAAGGGAAAAAAAAAAATTTGGTTGTAAATTAATTTGAAGTTGTTCTTTGTAACACTTTTCTGCACTATTCCCTCTGTCAATTGTCATATTCTGTTTAGATAATTTGGTAGGTCACCTGAGCCCACATCACAGCAATTGAGGAATAGTTGGTCAAGCTTACTGGAAGTGATTACCACCTCCTTTTCCAAACTTCAGCTTATTTTTGGTGGAGGGGGGGAGATAATTGTGTCAGTTGCCCTCCCTAGCTAGTGACACTTAAAAGAAGTTAACCTTTACACTTAGCAGAGTGTCATGAATGTTACATTTTGTTAGGATTGTATTAGTATTTTGTAGCAGGGTGGAAGCACATTTTATTTACTTAGAGTTTGTAAATGAGTTTTTTTTTGTTGTTTTTTTTAAATTTTAATTGAAGTAAGGCTTGGTTCAATTTATGTAGTGTAATAAAAATAATATGGGCATACAAAAACAACTGCTTATTGTTTCTATTTGTAAATATAGTTTTTTTTCGTTTTTTTTGCTGCAGAAATTTTGCTGTAATATTTTTATGTCATCAGATTTATTAGACTTGTATTTCATTACGTTGTACTATATTTAGCATAAAGGGTCCTAACAGCACTAAATATTATGTTTGAGGAATTATATCATACTAGTGTGGAAGGATGCAAGTGAACAGGATGTTATAAAAGAAAGACATTAAAACAAAGACAAATGATTTTTTTTTAAATAATATCCTGAGACATACTGCACCGCAAATAAAATAGGCTTGTGGTGAGGCTTTTAATTATTATATTATTATAGCTTTTATATATCGCTACTTTCATGCTTATAGCATGCCCAGAGCGCTTTGGTCCAATCTCATTTGTGGACCAGTGGGGGGGAGGGGGTATCTAGGAGTTGGTTTCCCATGCTGCCTTTGGGCGCTCAGTAAACACAACTCTGCCCGAGTCGGGTGTCGAACCTCGAGCCCCCTTCTAGGTAGCCAAGCAAGCCATGCTCAAGCCGCACTTAGCCTCTCGACCACGCTTCCCACGCTTCTGCATTGATACCAGAATCTGTAAATGTCAGAACACTTTTTTTTTTCAACCACCTTTTTGTTATTTAATATCACTTGTTACTTGATTCTCTGGGACAAATGAGGTTGAAAGTGACATTTGGGAAAATGATATCTACTTTTGGTATAAGATGATCACCAACCACCCTCTCTAAACTTTACTATTGAAACGTAGCCCATCGGTCTTTATAATTTTCACATTTATCTGTACAAGTTTGTCAATTGATTTATGTTTTTTAGCAACCAATATGAATTTATATTAAATTTGTATTTAAGAAAAAAAATCTAACATTTTTGTATTTATCAATCCAATTATAAGTTGAAGTGAGAAATCTTGGCAGATAGTGTTGAATGGTATGTGTACAGGATCAAGTATCAGCCAAAATATATATTTTTTAAAATAAAAATTTAGGTATGAAAGTATGTGCTCATTGTTTGGAGGTATTAGGCTATACTAGACTCTATAATGGTATTAATAAAAAGAAAATGCAATTTTTTTATTATTGACTTTATACTTATTGCCTTCACTGAAAGTAGACAAGAGCCTACAAAAATGTTTTTTAGCTAGTTAATTGTAATAGCTGCATTTAAATATATATAAATATATATATATATTGTTATGCCTCCCGCGCAGTGTTGAGTAGTTGAAATACACTAAGTCCGACTGAGGTAATGCTGGCAATAACACTGAACACAAACTGCTTCAATAACACCGGCAAAAAGCCAAAAGAATCAAAGGATGCAGTCGACGCTATTTTCAACTATAAAATACTTTTAATCTTCAAAAGGGAACATGTCCAATGTCTTCTGTCGCTAGCCGTTTAGATATTGCCTATTAATTTAACTATTCTAATAAAAACATGTCTTGTTAATATTGTATCATAGAGCCTTCTCCTTTTTAACTAACTTTGCGTCATCTGTAACTAATTAAAACTTTCCCCTTATTATTCCCGAAACAAATCTAACTAAATCCTAATCATGTCATAACAATTTTATTTCATAGCACTTTCATGCTTATTAGCATGCTCAGAGCGCTGTGGTCCAATATCATTGGGACTAGTGGGGGGAGGGAGTATCTGGGACAATGTTTTTTCGTGCTGCTTTTAGGCACTCAGCAAACACAATGCTGCTTGAGTCTGTTGTTGAACCTCGAGCCCCCTTCATAGGTGGCCAAGCCAAGTTCAAGCATACTTAGCCTCTTGACTATGTATCCCATATATCTAGACTCTGAAGGAGCATGTTGGTATTTTTAATTTCTTGTGAACCGCCCTGACAAGAAACTTAACTGTAATGTCTTGGTAGCTCTTAGATCAAGTGATTGAATAATAGGTTGTTTCTTTGATTGCTGGGCAGTTGGCAGGCTCAAGAAAATATGAAGGACTAAAAATAAAAAAGAATTCTGAATCTGGGGAAACACTCATTCGAGGGACCAATAGCCAAACACTACTCCTTAATCATTGCATCCCTGACAATAAATCTGGCTTAAATCTTGAAACTCTTTGCAAAAAAAATAATTCATTACATAGAATAGTTTTTCCATTTTATTGTAAATTATATATTTGTTTAAAAAAAAGAAAGAAAGAAAGAAAGAAAGATTATCAGATCTTGCCTGTTTCCATGTTTTATTATTGTTTTGAAGTTCTTCTGGCTTATTCAGAGAAATCATTATATTCTTCACTGTCAGTTGGAAAAAAAAAATAATTTTGATATGAATTTTTATACTTACATTTATAGAAAAAAAAGTTTTTATGCCTGTTTTTTATTTAAAGTTTTTGTATTTAATGATACAACTACACTTAATATAAGCTTTCTTTTTCTTTTGTTTGTATTTTGCTTGTTTTCTGTCCTGTAATTCTTTCCTTGCATGAATGTCACCCAAAAAAAAAAAGTTTGGATAGGAGTTTGTCCTACATATGTTTTTTTTTTTCAATGCTTAAGCTTATGCCATTATAGCACCATGTTTTAGGACTTTAAACTTAAATTATTTTAATTGCTGCTTTTTAAATTATTTTAATTGCTGCTTTTAACTCTGACTACAATTCTGTCACAGCTTCCCTACTTAGTGAGCTCCCACTTTCAGTTTGCTATTAAAGGCTACACCAAGGACAAAGACATTCAAGTTGCTGTGGATTGGTTGCAAACTAGAGTAAGGCAATTACTAGTCTATAAATATCACTCAGTAGTTTTGTTTAACAAGTGAATTGACCACTACATTTTCTGTACAATTTCAGTACAAATGTTGTGGGTTCAGCTCCTACGCTGACTACCAAAAAGAAAATGATGAGTTTAAATGTTCTTCCGGCACACCACAGGCTTGTGGCGTTCCCAAGTCTTGCTGTATCCAACGAGAGGTAAGTCTAAATGTTGAGCTTTATTAATGTGTTACAAGAATCACATTTAAACAATTTGTTGTTGACAAAAACTTTTTTTTTTTCATTCTATGACAAAGGTTCATCTACTGCTTTTAAAGTTTTTTATTTTTCATTACATTCTAATTACTAATTTCAAAAACCATTTCATATTCCAGATGGAGAATAAAATATTGAATAGTGTGTATGGCTAATAAGGAGCTATATTTATGACATTGTTAATGGTCTTATTTTCTATCATCTATTTTGTTAATGTTTGTTATTCCTATTGTTCATTTTTTAAAAGTCTCCCTACACAGTTGTTAATGTTTGTTCCTATTGTTCATTTTCAAAAACCTACAAAGTTTAATTTTTGGATATACCTTATACTACTTCATCAGTGAGTAACTCTACCATGTCCTGGACATGGGTAGTATATGCTTTTTATATTATTTGAAATGTATGTATTAATGCTACTCAATGTACAGACAGAGTTGCTGTAAATAATGACTGCTTTGATAATCATTTAATATACAGAAATAGTCTTTTCTCATTGGATTTTTGTTTTTTATATAAATATATTGATTATCTCCAGGGTGTAATTGTGCCAGAAGGATGTGGCTATGATGTGGCACTAAATGCTACGGTGAGAAAAATATTTATAAATATATCCTTCTATGTTGATAATTCATTTAGAGGTCAAGTATTTTTATCTTCTTTTACTGCTTTTCTTCTTTGTTGGTTGAAATCATGAGTTAATTTATTTTTTTTTTTTTTGATTCTATGATTTCTTTTTTATAAATTTTTATAAATATTTTATTTCATGTGTTGCACTACAATTTAGCAGTACGATATGATCAATACAGAAGGCTGCACAGATGCACTGATTCAATGGTTAATGGAGCATTTGGATCTTGTTGGTGCTATAGCACTTGGCTTTGCAATTCCACAGGTATAATAAAACTATATGTTTAACTTGAAGTCTGACAAAGGGAGATGATTTAGTTCAATGAAAGGCTCTGTATAACATTTGTAAATTCTGATTGCTTGAAAAAGAATTGTGTTAATCTTTGCTAATTGTTTGCAAAACATTAAAGTAAGTTGAATCTGCTCTCAAGTGAATGAAAGCATGTTGGTATTTTTTATTTAGTGAAAGCTCAACACTTTAAGCTTGTGTAAACATTTGCTTAATGCTTTCAAAGCATCTTTTTTTATTCCATTACGTGCTTCCACAGATAAATCAAATGGATGTAACACTCAAATAACACAGGCAATAAACCAACAATTTAAGTTAGTTGACGTTGATAGTGAATGTCGAGCAAGAAGTTTAATAATAATTAAAAGAACCATAGAATGTTGTCAAGCTAAATCTCTACCTCCATTAAAAACTGCCTCTCTCTAAAACCATCAAAAGTAGTCTGTATACCTTTCAGTATTTTCCGTCAAATCCTAGCCTTGTTTTTACTAGTCATGTCATTGTCTTTAAGGGGGTTGCACAGTGAAATTTCAATTTTTTTATTTAAAGTTAAAAAGATAAGCTTTATGCATGTCTTGATAGAGTATGCTTAGACATGAGTAACCATATACATTTTATGAATCTAGTCTTTCTGGTTGCTATGGAGATGGTGGCCACCTTGAAAATAAACAATGTTTACAAAAATCTTAAAATATTCTAAAGTACTTAATTTTTTTTTAATTTCTTGATAGCATCTTATAGATATTCCTTGCCATAGGTAACTGGCTAGTTTTTATTGAAAATTTCTTATTGGTTTACTTTCCCTTTCTATGAAACAACTAGTCTAATAGTCCCATATAAATTAGTAATAGGAAAAAAAACACATTTTGCCACTTCCAATTGCATAAAACATGAAAAATCCTTTAATTTATTGCATTATTTTTAATTGATTTGTTTTTCAACTATTCTCCTTGACAATTAAATAGGCTCAATAATCCAATTATATAATTTATTTAATTATTGTTTCTGTTTTATTCAAACTCCTAGGTGGACATAGCACACGCTTTCAAAAATCATGATATTATGATATAAATATGAATATAACAAATATAAATAAATAAACTTGTTTTTTTACTTGCCACACCTACAGATTTTTGGAATCCTGTTGTCCTACTACTTCTTACGCAAGGTCAAGGAATACAGGGTTTGGTTTCGTGTGGACAACAACTTCAGAACATAAGAAGATATTTTACTTAATTGTTTTATATAGAACCTAGCATTGATTAGATATTAAGGTTAATCTTGAGATGTGATTTACTAACACTAATGCAAAATTTCACAATTCAGGATTTATTCATTGGTTTAGTTTTTAATACACAAATGTGATGGTAACTATAGTAGATTGTTGGTAGTCTTTTGAAAATATTATTTATGTTATGAAATAACAGATATTATTCTGGTTTTGTCCTTTTTAAAAAGCAGAATTAGTTCAGTTTTTATTTAGAACTGGCAGTATTATTGTTCCTATTTATTTTATTTAATGAAGCTGTTGAGCTGCTAGTGTATGGGTGGCTTCATTTGAACATAAATTGTGAAGATAGCAGTAAATCTATTCCAATAATTTTTTTTTAAATAGGTCAAGAATGTTTATGTCCAACCACAAGCATTAAGTATCAGAGCAAATACAATTTTTTATATTATTTCTTTACAGAAAAATGTACCTTGTTACACTACATTTGAAGATCTTATTTTAACGTCTTTAAATCTTGCATTATTTTGAACAAAAATCATTCAAAATATTGCAAGCATTGTAAAAAATGCCTACAATAATAAGACAGTTTATTATTCCCTAAGGCTAGAAACTAGTCTGAGCTACTTTATTACTGAGGTTGGATATAAAGAATTATAATCCTAATACTGATAATTCAATTGTTGTTTATTGAGTCAACTTTGTTGTTGGATTTATATTTTTACAATGTTACCTAAGTCACTTTTTATTAAGGTTATTTATGAACAAAATTAGCTCCCTAATTAACAAGTAATTTGATCTGTATCTTAAGGATATATATGCGATAAGTTTTTGTCTTTATAATATCAAACTTACACCAATTTCAAATAGAGCTTGTATGTTGACATGTTGCTAAGTAGTTGAATTGCACCATTGTTTATACAATCCTATTTAGTCATTCCATCATTTACTGATAAGATTTTAGAGACGGTCAGAAATGGCTAAGTTGATGTTGGTCAGAAGATGGTGAACTTTTTTTGTTCTGAAGCTACTGAGCTAATATTGAGTTCAGCTGGGAACTTGACTGAGGCTGGAACTGGGATGACTTTTGACTGAAGCTGATGACTTGTTTTGGCTTAAAGTTGGTTAATTGACTGACATAACTTTTGAGTGGACTTTGACTGAAGCTTTTAACTGAAGCTTACATTTAGTAATGGAAATGTTAATGTTCAGCTATTTGATATTTTTATACACAACATTTTTGCTAGTATTTTTTTTTTTATTAATTTGTTTTATCCCAGCGTCTCATATTTTGTAATTTTACATAAGACTGACCTAAATGAGAACTTATTTTTTAGCACACTAAAGAATAACTGGGCAGCCATTAAAGGGAACTATGATAAGATAATTAAACTAAATATGTAATGACATTAGAAAATCCATTGTTCTTTTTACACGAGTTCAAATGTAATTATTTGTTTACATTTTGTGCTTCCCTTGTCCCCTCTTTTGTTTTTAGTAGCAGCTTTTGCCAAATAAAGATTGTATCATCCTAAGTGAGTAAAATCAATATCAACCATCTAACTTATATCACATAACACAGATACTGATACCAAGTCTGTAGTATATGATTTACACTGCTCAGCATGTCAAAAAAAAATTGCACTTTGTTCAGCTTTAATAATAACTTGCTCTTGTATAATTGTAGATCTTTGTATTGTCTATATTGCTGCATGATCTCCATGTCTTGGCTTGATTAGGTGCTAACTTTTGTGTCATGTGTAAATACAAGGAAATCTTTGAATAGATGTCAAATGTAATGATACACTGAGGGGTCCACTCATGAATTAAGAAATCCTTTTAACATTTGTAACTTGTACTTGTTGCTCCATCAGTATGAAAACACCTCAATTCTTTTTGGTTGCATTGCCTCTGCTACTTTCCTTGTACACGTTTTCTTTGTAAATACTTTGACTCTATTTATAAATTATTGTCTACAATTAAGCCACAGGCTTTTTACTGAATAACTATTTCATTTTTTAAAAATAGTTTTTCTGTATTCTTTCCCTTGTTTATATGAATGTGATCTTTTTCTGTTGTTGTTCTTTTTTTAAGTCATAGCTTAGTGATCATTGGGGAACTGAATCATCAACTACTTCAATTAGTCATTGTTTCTGTTATCTTTTTGAAGGTAGGGTTTGTTTTTTATTTAAGAGAAATCTCATTTAATGAAAAATTACATCTTATTTAATCACATGACACACAGATTTTTTAATAAATAAAAATTTTTTTATTGATCACCAATGTGACCAATTTTCTATATTTTACTTACTTACTTGTAACATTTATTGTATATGAAAAACATTGTTGACCTTAGTAACTAACAGAACTCATTCTATTGCCAACAGAAGTATTGTTGTTTTTTCTGCATGTCAATACAAAATTGAGAACAATTTTTTTTCTACAACAGGTGAAATTATTAACCTGGTATGTATTTACTGCAATATTTTGTCAGTCAAAAAGTTTTGAACATTTTTGTTATGAAAATCTGAACAATTTAACAGCTTCTTTAATCTGGTTCATTTCCATTACACTGTTGGAATGTATTTACTTTTGAGATTGGCTACAAAACTGTTAGTCAACTCAGTTGAGCAAATCATCTAGTCCAGTTTGTTGATTCTATAAATGGTTCTCTAAGTCAGAAAATAATAGCTATGAATTCATATACAGTTTTCTCACTTGGCTGGCCAGCTGGCAATTTAATATGTGGCTGCTTTTATTTTTAACATGTTGAAACATTCACAACTAAAGTCATAGAGACAAATTTTTTTTTTGTCTATGCTGCTTATTGCTTTTTTTTTTTTAATGATAAATTTTGGCATCACACAATTTGAGACTAATACTCAAACTTGTTATTTGATTTAAAATGTATATTTTGATTGATTTTAACATTCTTGGCAATCCCCCCCCCCCCCAGCCCTATTTCTTTTGGGTTTTCCCTCAAGTAATCAATATATTTGTATCCGAATTTCTTCACAGGGGCACATGAGTCAACTTTCATTAGTGTAGAAGGCTGTAATCCTTTCAATTGATCTAATGTCTCACATAGCCTCAACTGTTAATTTTACAACAGGACATGTCATTGCTAATTTGTGTTTTCAAATGTTACATAGGACATGTCATTAATATTTTGTGAATTAAAATTTTTAAAGGAATTGTTTTTTTTTTTAGAAATATTTTTTCACATTTATAACTTTACTGGAGAATGTTATAAAATCCTTTGTGCAATAATGATGATATTCCTTCTAATGGTTAGTTGTAAACATATTTAATGCTGGTAGATCTTCTCTTAGACATTAATTGTGGACCATGTTGTAACTCAGCAATGTATTTAGTTAGTGTACAATACAATTTATTCACATTAATGTCGTAATTCAGCAAATTTTTTTTTTACCTTAAGCATTAAGTTGTGTTCAAATAAAATTGAACTTCTTGCAAATGTTCTGAGTGATTTCTATTTACAAAGCTTTTAGCAACTCCTCTATCTGTCTGGTAAAATTTTGTACACATTATTTCTATGACACCCAATCTCTGATCAAGCTGAAATTGTGCACAATTTTTTTCTTTTACCTGACAACAAATGAATCAATAAAAAAAAAAAAACCCATTAGTTAGATAACTATTAGTAATTAACTATTTTGTTTGGTATCTTGAACAAGAGAAAGAAATTGTACTTCAATAAAGTGGTAGTATAAGCTGAATTAATCCCCATTATAGGCCGCCACTCTAAGCTGAAACAACCAATATATAACTATTCAATTTTCTATAACCATAAGTACCTGACTTAATTAAAAGATAACTTTCATTACATTTTCTGTGAACATACCACAGCTGATGACAAATTGTTTCTGTTTTGAGCAGGATGTTGGCAAGATATTTATTAATTTGTGTAAGTTTTACAATGTATCACACAAACGGACGGGAGACACACACACACATATATATTTATATATACCAGTATACATCAAACATTTCATTCGTTAAAAACTCCTAAAATCTTATCATGGAAAGTGCTACTAACCCTGACTTGTGCATTTCTGTTATAATTGTCCTAAATGGGACATCCATAGCATTTTTTGGTAATAGGGGACACATGACAGTGATAGGCTCCTAAAAAAAATTTAATTCAGGATTTATTCATTGGTTTAGTTTTTAATACACAAATGTGATGGTAACTAAGCTAGATTTCAAAATTAAACTGTAAAGTTTAACTAAAAGTTGATCACCACTTTATAAAAACAGTTAAACTAAATTAAATTCTATTTTTAGCTGTAATCGTAAGGAGAAAAGTCACTAGTAGGTTAAATTTGTACTAAATGTCCGTCTGTCACTTTTTTGATCTCAAAAACTGGAAAAAAAGGAAAAATTATTTCACCATGCGATGTGGCTTGCAAAGCTTAGGTGCAACGGCTACTTTTTGTTTTCCAAAGGCAAACTGTTTAGTTTATAAAAATGATTATGCATGCGATTTTTTCATAAAAATATACCAATTCTAAAACAACACATAAGTGTAATGTCAACAAAGAAACTTTTCTTGTATATTTTCAGTATCAGGAAGTCAAATGCATTTATAAATTGTACAAGAAATGTTCACAACAAATATAAATATTAGTTAACTGTGTTTTTTTTTTTGTGTTCAAATAGCTGCTAAAATTAAAAGAAAACATTTATTGTTGTTTATAAAGGCTAAGAATGAACTTTGTGTGTAAATATCCCGCACATTTTAAAAAAATGTACTTTTTATGCAGCGAATTTCGTGCAGTAGCGTGGCGGCCATGGTAAAACCTAGTACTAAACTAGACTAGTTCCCACAAAATTTTTAATAATCAGATTTTATTTATTTTTGTTTAGTCTCCCATCAGGATAAAAGCTACTTTTTTGTATGCGTTTTATCTGTTGGTCAGTCTGTCCGTCACGTTAAGACATAAAAAAAAAGTTATTGCAAATATGACTTAACCTTAATGTTCCTTATGAAACATCTCAATAGTTTTAAGTATATTTAAATAGATTGTTCCGGAAGTTTTTGTGAAAAAACAAATCAATGCCAACGAATTTTTGTTTGCTCCCCTAACTTATATTACATTTAATTTCCATGCTTAAACGTTGCAAAAACAAATGTTCAATAAGTATTCCTTATTTTAAAAAAAGTAAATAGCATATAAATAAATAAAAATCTCTTTGCTGACTTATATTTCATTAACTATTAAGTTGTTCCGGCTATTATATTATAAAAATAAATTATGTAGTTATATATTACACTTATATTCCTGGACAATGTGTCATTATAGTTTAATTATCGATATCAAATTGTTCCCTATTTTCATCTTAAAACAAATTTATGTCAAATGACAAAAAAAATCAGGATTTTAAAATAAGAAAATAATTTACTAGAAACCAAAATTCTTGAAAATCTCTTTTTAGACTTATTTTACATTTAATTTTCTTGCCGAAACAAAACAAACAAAAAATTATCAGTTTAGAATGTTCCGGATTTGGTTTTCAAATAGAAATCGACCTACATTACTTTCATTTTTCTTACAAATTGCCGCCAAAATTTTTTCGAATTTCATATAATTGTTTGAAATCCCTCTTCTAATAAATAAAACAAATAATCTCATTTACGAAAATCGGTTGTTCTGGATTTTTATTTAAAATATTTTAACTCAATTTATGTAAAATCGCTCTTCTGTCTTACATTACATTTAGTTTTCTAGCTAAAACGTTACAAAATCTAATTATCGTTAATCTATGTTCAACCAAAGTATGTTATGAAAATCTCTCCACAAGGTACATCTAATTTTCATACGAGACCATCCCAAAAATTTAATTAACGGTATAAGATTTATCTGAAATTCTCTTTTACTCTCACTATATATACAAACATCCGGAAGTCTATTATAGCTACTTAAAACTACTTCAATGTTTCGGGAGGGAAATTAAAGGTTAATCAGATTTTCAATAGCTTTTAGTCTTTTTTTTATATTATGAATCCAATATATCTAATGCTCAGTGCACCAATGTATATGTCAGCTTGCTCGCATTGAAGATATTTTTTAGTCTAACTAGGCATGTGACATAGTGATTAAAGACATAGTGTAGTGATTTTTTTCCTTTGACATCATATGGAATTAATTCTTGAAATGAAATGCTTAAAGAACTCTGTGCACCATTGTCTATGAACCCTTGACAACCTAATCGTATTGATGAAGACATATTTTAGTCTAACTAGGCCATGTAAATGAAAATGCCAATATCTCTGTTGGTAACTGCTGGGACATCAAGCAGACGTTGCAAAATACAAGCTCGATACCTGTTCTTTTCTTCTTTTTAAACTTACATATCAATGCCAAAAGATTATTTAAAATCGTTCCTCTGACATATTGCACATATCCGGTAGATGTCATGCCATAATGTGTAATTTATCTCTTTAATAAGCCATTAGTTTGTTATTAAGTTAACAGCAATGTCTGGTCATGCGGTTAGCTTGCTGAACTGATTATCTCGCCGGTCCCAGGTTCATACCCTGCTCGCTGCCATCCCCCGTCGTCCAGCGGGAAGTTTGGACAAGGAAGTAAATTATCTTTAACTTTGAAGGAACGTCCTAAACAATTTACAGAAAAAAATTTTTTTTTTTAAACTGTAAATGAATCTGTGTGTGAAACATTATTACTTTAGATAATCATAACAAAATCACGCCTTGAATATTCCTTGCAAATAGGCGAATTCGACAGGGACTGCTCGAGTTTGGCACACTCTTTTTGTAATCACAAGATGGGGAAAAATATGGAGGTTGCAACTGGGTTTGCATAGTCATGTGAGATACTGCTCTCATCCTTAATATTTGGAATTGAAGACATTGCCATTATTTTTATTATTTGTTTTCTTCAGAGGTTAGAAAATAATAATTTGCACATATACAGCACAAAAATTAAACGGATCACTGTTTTTAAGTTAACTTTGACCCCCCATAATGGTAGGTATCAACATGTCAATGTTGAGCTGTTTTATTGTTAAGAGGTAGCCATTTAAAAACTACATTTCTATCATTTTTATTGCTCTAGAACTAGATGACAATAAAATAATCCCATCATTAAAACAATTGCAAGTATTCTCTCTGGATCATAATATTCACTGGGCCAATAGGAATGTTTTGCCAGCAATCTCATCATAACATCATTCTGCTTTGGACTTTGCTTACTGCATTCCAGAGATTATATTTATTCTAATAATTCTAAAACAAAATATTGCCACACAATATCTGATCAGATCTGCTGAAATGCAGTTCATCTAAGAAAACGTGTGTGACAACATATTGTTTTAGAACAGGCATGTCAAACTCATTAAGGTATATGGGCCGCATAAGCAACTTACTATGACCTGAGGGGCCGCAGCAAAAAATCAGTTTTAAAACAGCTTACTAGTTTTATGTAAATTAGAAATAATACAATATAATACAATAATTAATGGCATACCTGTCCATAAGCTAAATTTGAAGTACTATTGGCTAATTAAAAATTACTATTACGCATTATTTTCTTTGTCCTGATGCTTGAGATCTTTTCTGGGATACAATTTTATTAATGTCAGGATGAAGTCTGTTTGCCACTGACGCTTTCATCACAGATGACAAATGTTGATCAGATAATCTCGAACGGTGAGGTGTTTTAATAGCTTTTACTATGGAAAAGAACTGCTCACAAAGACCAGTGCATGCAAAAAATAGCTAGAATTATAGCTACAAATTTTCACATTTTAACGAACCGTTCAAGGGTAAATGACTGTCCATTTGGATATTCTTAGATTTCAACTAAGAACCTGACTTCTATTCTATCAGCTCTAATTGCACATTTCCAGCAGCATTTTCAGAATCAAATCAGATCTCGTGATCGAGAGGCTAAGTGCGCTTGAACTTGGCTTGGCTACCTAGAAGGAGGTTCGAGGTTCGACACCCGACTCGGGCAGAGCGCCTAAAGGCAGAACAGAAAAACCAACTCCTAGATGCCCCCTCCCCCCACTCGTCCACAAATGAGATTGGACCAAAGCGCTCCGAGCATGCTATAAGCATAAAAGTAGGCTACATAAAAGCAATAATAATAATAATGATGATGATGCACTGAAAATGAGCAAATTAAAATTAGCATCAGTCTCTCTTATTTTTGCAAGTAACTTTGCATCAAAACCATTTCATTTTAATGGTTGGTGTGCCATATCTTTGTTAGTTAAACTAGCTAGCTTTACCAAAGATAAATTGTACTGCATTTTCACCTCCTGTCATTTCTCAAAAATCATCCTCGCTTGTTATGCATAGAACAGAACTCTAGTAGTTCCTGGTATATGTCAAAATTCCTGTTAAAGGCCTTTATGAATATAGCCGTGCTACACCCGTTACGTCAGTTGACTCATAGAGACCCAATGAAAGTAATTAAAAATCAGCTCTGTTGTTTTTTAAATGTTCAAGCAAGCTGACTGACATGTCATTTATTCTATCTGCAAAGTGTCACTAGTTAACGATATTTCTTTAAATGCTCTCTACTTTGTTTCTGAATAAATGATTTCGGCTTTAACGAAACACTCCTTCATAAAATCACATTTATTATTAAATGATTTGAAATGGCTTGCAATGAAGTTTGACAAAATGTAGTTTGCTTTCACTGCAGACTCACCCGCGTTGTTCAGTTAAACAAATACTATTTTTCCATTCAAGTAGCTTGTCATCTCTTGTTTTCCAGCGTAATAGTTTTAAATTATTTATATATTTTTTTTAGGTGGCCACGCGGGCCGCATGCAAGGTGGTCGCAGGCCGCATGCGGCCCCCGAACACCCAGTTTGACATGCCTGTTTTAGAATAAATATAGTCAACCCCACTCAAATGTAAAGTATTAAAATGCTATTAATTTTATCAAACAAGAAATACTACACACAAAGATGAAACATTTTTAAAATTTATTTAGCATCAAAAAAAGTTATAAATATTTACTGAAACACTAATTAAAAAAAAAAAAAAGTTGTTTCGTACCAACAAAGACAACATCTAAAGCTTTATGTAAGATGACTATAATGAGTTGCTGACACTACTACACTATCTGTTGATTTCTGGATTCTGATTACTTAGCATGACACACAGTAATAAAAAGTGCCTAGGCAATAACTGAATGAACAAGCATATTGTAAATAAAATAGGCAGTATAATATTGAACCAAAACCACACTAGTCTCAATAATATTTCTTTTTAATTTGGAATGTCGCTATTTATAATGCAACTGGTATTTTAAAATTAAGGTGTAGTCAAGTTCAATTAAATTGCAAGCATATCTGACAAATGTCAACTTAATAAAATCCCTCCAAAAATGTGCTAAAAAAGTAAACATGACAGAAATGCATATGCCTGCTAATACAATTGAGGAGTCCACTTGAAAAATATAGTAGTCCCTTTGACTTATTGATGTTGTTGTTTTACTTTAAACCATTCAGTATGCAATGTTCACATTTAATAGAAACATGCAATTATTTTTCATTTATATGTACAAGTATGCTAGGAAATCTGGGGAAAAAAATCACTTTTTGTAGGATTTGCAAGTAAATTCCTCAATTCTATTACATGTAAAATATTTATTCTGACATTTTTTAAATTTCCCCTTAAAAAATAATGTCTAAGCTTAAAATTAGGTAGCTAAAAATCACTAAACCAATTAAGAACTTTCTAATATTCACTAAGTCAACTAAGAAATGTCAAAGACTCACTATTACCACTTTAGTACTTAAATTGTTTTGCAAGAAAAAAAAACAAAAAAAAAAACACACCACCATACATTTTCATTGGACGGATGGGGCAGAACAGCCAATCAGATGGCAGAAGTAAATGATATGCACTCAGATTTATTCTGAGGTATTTTTGACTTGATGCTAAAGAAAAAATTACATTGTCATAATATTTATGTTTAGTACTTTTGGTTGAAGTAGCACTTATTTTTATTTTCTGTATTAAACTATCTATCAATGTAAGAGTTAATACATTTTTAAATAATGAAACTGGCCAAAACTGTGCTTTTTTCACATTGAAGTGTCAACCACTCATACTGGAATGCAATTTTAGTAGACCCTATCAGATATATATTTATTTTAAAGAGAAATTTTAAAAAAAAAAAAAAAAAAAGCAAATTAAAATTTACGAGAAAATGCTAACCATAAATGCTGGTACTAAAATTTGTTCTATCTGAACAGGGATTTAGTTTTAGAGGACACTTAATGAACATAATGAATAACTTAATAAAAAAAAAAAAAAAGCAGTTAAATGCAAACAATAACACAAGAAACTAATAAGTCAAATGCACTGCCCATTTTAATCTCCCCATTATGATTGCCTCCTATAACCACTTCTATCGGACCAAATATTTATAAAACACACATGAGAATACTTACAGTCTGACCTAATAAGATACTTTTACAATTGAAGCTATGTAAACTAGAGCAGCACAATTAAGCTTGCTATTGAGATGTATGAGGTTAAAATGAAGCAGAGACAGCAACAATTAGGGTACTCACTGACAGCAACATGATATTTGGTTTTTGGACAGTACCCAAGGTGTACATATATATCACTGGTATTTAATGAAATGTATCAAGTAAATTAGTTTTAAAAACCATGAATGAAATGATCACCACTATAACAAACTTTGGTACATTTTTACACTTATCTCTCATACAGGTTCTAAAACTAATAGACTATACACAACTCAAACAAAACTGAAAACAATACAAACATATAAAAACTGGGAAGGGGAAATGCCCATTCAATGGTCTTAATTAGTATCATTGGTAATTGCACTACAGTAGACACTAAAAAAAAAAAAAACACTACACTGCATCTGACAAATCATGAAAAGCTTTACTATAACACAAATGGAGTGTCTTAAGCCAAATGATGTCACAATTGACTTTCAGAGAGGAAAACAGGAAAAACATACGAAAAAGAAAACATGTGACAACATCCCAGTAGGCACTGTGCAAATATGATAAAGACAATCTAAACAAAAAGCAATAGAAACTAGTTTCATTCAGAAAGATTTGGGAGGCTGAATCCTTAACTCAAGGATACAAACACACACACACATTTTGTGTAAAGAATATAGATCTCAATTTCAAGGGAAAGGTAATAAACCATCACAGAAAGATCAACAGTGCCAACAGAAGATTCAGGTTTTATCTGCATGAAAACCACTGGGCTTAGCAAATTTTTCACCACTGACTCTTGGTTTCTGAAAAAGATAATAAAGGAAATTAACTTATTATTCAACAATAACTAATTCTACAATTCTGTAGTTGTAACAAATAAAATAGCAACTCATTGTATAACATGTGTACTATTTTAAATCTATATTAAATTTTGATTTATAAATTAGTCATTCCTTTATAAGAAAAGATAATTATATCCCACGTTTATGTATACATTTTTGAAAGAAAGCAATGCACATTTTTCTTGTGCTACTTTGACATGATCATGCATATCATAGATGTTCTCACCTGCATGTTGGAGTTTGTACTGACTCCAAATACTGGTGGTGAGGTCCCTGGACCAACAATGGCACTAGGGTGGTGTGGAGCTGCTCCATAAGAAAAGGAGTGACCAATGTTTGTGGGCTGAGCTGGTGGATGGAATGGTTGGCCAGGCTGTGGGCGACGCATTGGGCTCGGGGGGCTTTTGGCTGCAACATAGGTCAAGCCTGAAACATACACAAAGTACAATTGTTTGTTTTTTTAATGGCCTGTCTAGCACTGTGAACAAACATATGAATGTGTAAAGCAAATTATACTTAAATTTAGTTTTAAGATTAATCAACTCATTTTAAGAACTATATGTGTATTTATTTACTTGGGGAGATAGATCTAGGTGCACTTGTGTTATAAGGAATAGGACTAGATACAGTGCGAGGTCTCACACTGTGGCTACTAGAGGTGGCTTCATGATGTTTAGCAATCTCATTGAAGTGCCTGAAAATGATTAGCATAAAATGTTTTCAGTACAAAACAAGCACAAAAACATGTACCTCATCAAAAGGATCAGAAAAGAGCATTAACTTCAATACTTCATCTCATCATATTACTTTTCATTATCCAAATCATCACATTACCTTTCATCATCCATCTCTAAGCTAGATTCGGACTCAGACAAATGACGACAAAGATTTTCTCTTCTTTCCATCTCAAGTTGCAGCCTACGCTGAAGTCTCAAATTTTCTTCCCTTATGTGCCTTTCTTCCTGTGCATACTGGGCCATTTTTTCTGCATCTGTTAAGATTTCACAGGGAGAAAAAAAATTATTTCAAGATAAACATTTACTGTGTAAAAATTAATACCTGAAAATGTTAAATAATTGCAACCCACGTTCAATCTGTGCATTCCTCAGCTGATCTTTTAATCTTGCCACCTCAGATCTTAGGCTATCTATGTGCTGGACTAAATTTGAAGCAGTGTCTCCATTATTAATTTCTCTTGGACTTGGTGGAGCAGACACTGGCTGGTCTAACTTTTCTTGCAATAGTCTAATAGTTAAACAGAATAAAGTTAAGTAATCAACTCTAAATTTTAAATATCTTTTTATTAAATAACTAAGAAAATATAATAAAATATGGAATCTCCTATATACTGAGAGAAGAGGAGGGATAAATACATTTCAATTTGCACTTAACAATAAAAGCCCAACTTTTCTTTTGCTTAAAACATATGAACAATTTTTTTTTTAAATCTATGTTCTGCTGTTGAATAGTTCTGTATCTAACAAACAACTGACCACAATTTCTGTTCAGCATTATGTAATTTTTGTAACATTAGCTTTGTTAATATTTATACTTCAAATCAAGATTGGAAGATTGACTTTGTTAATAAATCCTAACTCATACCTTTTTTCAGCTTCTAACTTATCCATTCTTTTCCATAGTCTATTAACAAGTGATTCTTGCTCTTGCTCTAATGAATTCTCAAGTTCAACTTTCTCTCTTCGCAACTTTAAAGGAAGAAATGTTTACATAAAACTAAATATATGTACGTAAATATGTCAATATTTTTAAAAATGAAACATTAATCACACTTTCTGTCTACAGACACAATAGATGCACTAAAATGATGATACAATTTAGTGTTATTTTATTTACCTCAAATAAATAATGAATATAATCATTATTAAAAATATAGTAATATCAAACTTCAAGACTGAAGTTAAACTGTTTATATTTAAAAAAAAAAATGAAACCTGTTCCAAAGTCTGCTGCTTGTTAAATGTGTCAGCTTCTAGTTTTTCTATTTTCCTCATGAGTTTATTGATCTGACATTCCTGCTCTTTCTCTAATGTTTCCTCTAGTTCTATCTTTTCTTGACGTAACTGGTACAGTTATTTAAAAATAATGTCAATTAGAAATGTTTAAACGAGATTTAAAAATAAAATAATGACATAAACTTTTAACAATCTAACTAATAAATAGGTAAAATAATTATATTTTGGTAAAAACAATAAATGTGTGTTTCGAAATAAAATAAACCTAGTGAGAGTCTTACTTATTGACTACATACCTGATAAAGTTTACGTGACAGGTCATTGGTGAGATATTCTTCTTCTTGTTCATAGTTCATGGCAAGCATTTCCTTTTCTTTTTTCAATGATTGTATTTTCTTTAATAATGTATTACTAATGAATTCTTCTTCTTGCTCTGCTTTGGCTTGCTTTAAATATTAAGAAAACATATGACAAGATCTAAAAATTAATAGCACTTAAAAGTATATATAATTTTTAAGAAGGTTACAAAGACAGTTTGTGTGTAAACACAAACTCAAAATCAGCCCCCAAAGTAGTCCATTTAGGAAGGTGTCAATAGATTCAGACAAAAAATATCAGGAATGCAGAAAGACAGTTCTTACGTGGTTCCCCAACAGACCTGGCTTACTGATGTTATTGCATGATTATTTAATTGTTTTGTAAAGGGCCAATCTGTCATTTATAGCCTCAACAAATAAAACTTTCCCCTTAAATTATGTTAGCACAGTGATGCTCAACCTCATTCAATCGGCGGGCCATTTTAATTGTTGACAGTCGTGTCGCGGGCCACATAAAAATAAAATAAAATAGGAAATAGACATTAAATCATTTTCATTAGAAACTATTCAATCTATTACTTACATTGATTCATGAACGTTTATCATAAACCAGCTTTTAAATATCTAGCTGCATAGATGAGACGCCCAGTTGGAGCCTGAATTTAGAATTCTAGATGTTCGTCCGTAAGACGATTACGTAAAATGTGTTTCATCCGATTCATCACTGAAAAGGTTTGTTGTCACAAATAAGTAATTATTTAACGCTTAACGCTTGTTTTCGGAGATTTAGAAATGTTTCTACAAGCAACTCGGAAGAGTAGAAATCCATTATCTGAATCACTGGAAATTGTCAAGCAGGGATGTTTAGCTTCGTAAATCAACCAGTACCAGTTCTAGCTCTGTCTGGGCACTTGAAACATTGGCGGCAGACGAATTTTTGAAACCACAAACTTTGTTCAATCTGAACACGATCGTCATCAAATAGTTCAGACTGAACACATTACCACAAAGATTTTGTTGGTGAATAATTCACTGAAGCCACAGAGGCTCGGTTCGACTTGACTAAACAACTCTTCTAATAACTCTTGCTGTTAACCATATTTGTGGCACCATCAGTAGTCACTCCTAGTAATTTCTCCCAAGTAAGAGAAAGATCTCTGTGATGGTTGAAACTTCTTTGAAAGAACTTTGAACTTTAAAAGTGGTAGTCCCACGCATACCCCTCATAACTACTAATTTCTTTTGAGTTTAAAACTGTTGCTTTTACTGCAAATTAATACCAAGATTTTGAGCGGCATATGATAAGTTTGTAGATTCCTTGGCAGCAATAGAAGAAATTTCAAAATCTTGTTTGTCTGTTAAATTTGAATGTATGGAAATATCTACACAAGTCTTTATCTCGTCTTGTATTGTCAAGAGAAAGTTTGACAATGTCAACAGGAATATTCTTTTCAGAATACACTTCTTCTCTCTGTGCTAGAAAACACTTTTATGCATTTGCCGTCTGAAAATGTTTTTTTTTTGTAAATATTCTCATCGACTCCCCTTTCTAGGGGAAATCTAGCAATCGCGTCTAAAACCAAAAATCCCGATTCATTTATGTGTTTGATTTCATAAAGCTGTTGATATCCTTCAAAAGAGACATTCTATCTATCTTTATAAAACAATATATGGTGGTTTATTATCAATACCAATCCATTTACCCCAAAGTAGAGAAAGATACTTTTTTTTTTTCAAACTTATATTTATGAGAGTGGTTTTTCTACACTTTTGCCAACACTTCAGCGGGCCGGATGGAGCACCGTCGCGGGCCGGATCTGGCCCGCGGGCCGTAGTTTGGGCATCACTGTGTTAGCACATTGGTGTCTGTGTTATGTAAGGTTCATGTGAATAAAATGAAAACTATTTAATTGCTGTTTTAAATTATATTCTACTTATATTATATGCATACTAAATAGTTTAAAACAATATTTTTTTGTAAACAAGAATAGTTTGTTTGATAGAAATTACTAAATTTAGCTATACAATTTTGAAAACAAAACAAAATTTTTTAACAAAAATCTAAGATCGTTTGCATAAATGTGTTAAAAAATGGTAAATAGTCATCTCCCATACTAAATAGTCTCCCATGTTTGTTACTATTAATAGTGAATAGTTGAAAAAATGGTGTTTTGTTATGAAAAAACTGCTGGCATTGTTGATTTTAAAAATAATTTGTTTGCTTTCAGAAAAGAAAAAAGAAGTAGCCATTGCATTAGAACTTTTGAAAGGTCTAAAATATGATGTCGGAATTTTCATATCTTTTTTAGTTTACGAGATCTTAACGGGACGAAGGATTGACAGACAGACCACACAAAACTAATAGCGCTTATTCCAGAGTTCGATAACATCAGTTACGCCAGGTTCACATTTAACTTCACCTTTACCCATCCCTTAGTCTGATGAGCCGCTGGGGCACCACATAAGATCTTTCAACCATCTTTTCCCCTTTCTCTGTCCTTTGCATTTCATAGAATTTTATTCACTGACAGGCCCATCTATTCTATGTTGTTGTCTTCCCAACACTTTCTCTTTTTTCCTCTTTATATTCTTCCTTTGCGAGTCCTGAGGACCAGCTGATGTGGCTACTGAGTTTGAGTAAGCGTTTTTCAACAGTGATAGTGATAAGCAGGTCATCATGAGGTCCAATTGCTGTATTAATCCTGTTTCTTATCTCTTCATTCATGATGCGTTATTTGTAAGTGACACATAGGATTTAACTATATCTGCATTACTATCAGTTCATTGAATACATATGAATATTAACAATGTAATAATATAACATTACTAAATCTCTGTATCCTGCCATATCAAGTCATTAGTCGAACTAACAATACAACATTATCGGCAACACTTACGACACAAGCACATCTCTTTTTTTTTTGCATCCATGGAGATAGTGTTGGAGTTGTTGATATTTTGTAGCTCATAGTTTTTTAATCTTTTTTCTGAAAATATTTACACCTGCCTATTTTTAGTTGCCATAGCTGGGTCAATTTTGAGTTTGTGTCCTTTTTACCTTGTTTCTAATTGATTTTGATGACTTTTTAAAAGTTTCTGAAATTACCTATTTATTTAGAAATAATTTAGATAGACAAGGTGGTATCTAAATAAAAACATTTTTTTTCATATTTAGACAGCATTTGTCCATGTAACTTACAATGGACACACTGGCCCTTCTAAGTTCTCTGTTCTCTTCCTGTAGAGATTTGCATTTCAGTTTGTAAGTGTCTAATTCCATCCGTAGAACTCTATTTTCTTGCTGTAACGACTCTACACGCTTACTGAGCTGTTCAGCCTGAGCTGGTGAAGGTGACTGGATGCTAAATGTTGGCCCTCCATCAATGGAACTAGTGTCACTTTCTAGTTCACTTGCACTGTCAGCCATTGTTCCAGATGCCTAGGTTTCAATTAATATCTGTTGAAAAAGAACAGTCCCACTCAATATAAAAGTTGGTCATTATTGTATATAAACTATTATCTTTCAAAATTAAGAAATCCTTGACAAAGAAATGGTGAAAATTTTTTTTAAAGAAAATGATAGATAGTACTTGTAAATCTTCTGGACCTAACCAAAAAGGTATTTTATAAACTTTCAATATTTTTTTTTAGAGGAACCCACTATTTAGATCTAAAGTAGACTATACATTGCTAATCTAGAGGTAGACTAATACATACATACATATATATATATATATCATATATATTGTAATAATTTCAGGGACAAGGCAAACTCAACGAGACATATATGTTTATTCACAAGACACTGTTACATAAGACATCTTCATGCATTTACTACAGTGTCTTCATTTTCACTCTTTAGCCTTGGGCAGGAATCGTTACTCTCTCCTGTAAACATCGTGTTATAGTCCGTTCACTAGAGGTGCGCTAGCCAGACTTGCGATGCGCTTGGCAAGGTCATAACATTGCCCCCGTCTTAACACTTTTCGTCCCGAAAAGAAAAACACTGCAGCTGAGGTTTAACAGTTCAGGTGGAGGTCGATCAGTGGGAGCCACAGGCGGTAGGGTGCCTGTTGCACACGAAGTCATCTGCACAGTTTTCCGCAGCTGTCGCTTTCTCTTTCTCCAGTTGACCAGGCTGTTGTTGAGATGATGGCGTGACCGTTTGACACTCAACGAAATAGTGTCGAGCACTGTTTTCTTCAGCACAGCCGTTGATCGGACACGCCGTTTCAGCAGACCGTCCCGACAGACGTCTCTCATGGAAGCTACAGGTTCACATGCATCCACGTTGCAAACAGAGTCCAATGCACCGCAGTCATCCTCAGCTAACAGTCTCATGTCCAGGAGATAAGTCTCTTCAATTCCAAGTGGAAGATGTTTTCCTTTTGACAGTTCTGATGTAGAGTGGGTTGACTGACATTCATTTATGCCAATGTCAATGATGATGGAAGAACTACATATGCCATGTTGATGGTTTTCTTGGCACCCAAATTCTATGTGTGATGCGCCGCACGTACAGTTCATGCTCAAGTTCTAGATGCAGTTGTCGAGCTTCACATTTCCTTCGTGAGCACCGGCAGATAGGCAGAGGTCTTTAAGGTTTATAGCAATAGGCTTAGACGCAGACCCAACGTTGTCTTGATCTGTCCGGCTGATTGAGGTACTGGTAACAGGTACAACAGGAACAAACGCTTCGGGCACATAACAGACTTCAGTTTCTTCATTTCTCTCTTTCCGTTCTAGATCGTGCAGAAATCGTTGTCATGTTTCTTGTCTTTTAAGTCACAACCACAAGACTTTCCCACAACACAGACGGCGCTCCAATCCCCAGCGTCTACGTCACCAATGTTTGTGCAGCCACAGTCCTGACCATGCAACTTCTTCACCAACGAGTCCACAGGCAACGTCTCCCTCACCAACGAACATATTCCTTCTTTCGCTTGAGACACCATTTTATCTACCTTGTTCCCCATACTTTTCATTTGTTTAAACATTGCATCAATATCTTCATGCATCCTGCCAATGAGCTCATAAATCCCCGGTCTAATTTCAAATAGGAAGGTATCAGGATCTTCGCCTTCATCTACCAAGGCTTGCCGAAGACGAGCTGTAAGCACCTCCTTGGTACCACCAAGCTTCTCATATTGGTCACGGAGTTCCTTATAAGTTCTTTAACTGAGAGTTGGTCTAATAGTTTGAACGATGCCATTGTGATCAAGTCCTACCTCCTCTCGTTGAGTTGCCTATAATCCTCACTTCTGATACCATTGTAATAATTTCATGGACAAGGCAAACCTCAACGAGACATATATGTTTATTCACAAGACACTGTTACATAAGTCATCTTCATGCATTTACTTCAGTGTCTTCATTTTCACTCTCTAGCCTTGGGCGGGAATCGTTACTCTCTCCTGTAAACATCGTGTTATAGTCCGTTCACTAGAGGTGCGCTAGCCAGACTTGCGATGCGCTTGGCGAGGTCATAACAATATGATATTATATATATAGTAAGTATAAAATGTACTCATACTATACTACTACTTAGTAGACATAACTAGATCTAGTCAATCTAGACTATAATATTAATAACGGTGGTAGTTATGGTTATAGAATAGTTATAGACCTAAATCTTAAGTCTAAGGCTGAAAGTCCTAATAACTAGTATAAAATATTTTTTATATGTAGATCTAGAATTAATAAATAATATTATAATATAGTCGTAAAGATCTATATTTAAAGTAGTTTTCTATTCTATAGACTAATATTTAGATTAGATCTAGACTATTAAATTAATAAATATATATAGTATACAGATCTATATTTTATTATCTTATCTTTTTATATATACAGAGATGTGTTACTTCAAAACCAATGACTTAAAATTCTGCCAAGTCACTGGTTTTCCTGGCTAGCTCAGGCAACCCATTCTATGCTCTAACGGCACTAGGGAAGAAGGAGCATTTGTACAGATTTGTCATAGCATATGGGACGAGGAATGTGCCTTTATCTTTGTGCCTTTCTAAGTATTTTATTAAATTTTGTTTTTGTATTTGAAGATTATGGTTCAGTGTTTTGTGTATAATTGCTACTTTACTTTTGAGTCTTCTATCCTGAAGGCTTTCTAAATGTAGCGATTTTACTAAAAGTGTTACTCTGGTCAACTCTGGTCAAATGTGAATATTCGTTTGTTATGAATCTCACTGCTCTATTTTGTGTCTGTTCCAGTTTCCTTAATAAAATGTTTTCTTGAGCTGAGGGGTCTCAAACAAAGGATGCATATTCTATTATTGGCCTAACCAAGGTAAATTAAAAATAGTAGTGGACCTAAGACTGTTCCTTGAGGTGCACCTGAGTTTAATACTGTTATTGGTGTTTAGAAATTAGAGCCATCTATTATTAGTTTGTTCTCCCCCAATCAGAAAATCTTTAATCCACCGATGCAATGGACCATCAATGCCTAAATATTATCATTTTTAAGCAAACTATGGTGGTGTACTTTGTCAAAAGGTTTGAAAAAATCTAGTACGATAGCATCTATTTGCTCACTGTTAGAATGCGACAACACATGTACCGGAAGCTCAAAATTGGAACCAGTGATATCTGCCCATGTGGAGTGTCATCAGAGAATGCCGACCATGTCCTCCAAGACTGCGCTCTTTACCAAGAGGCCCGTCTAAGACACTGGCCGCAAAACACCCCAATAGAAAGAAAACTATATGGAGAGCTCCCTGACTTGGAAACCACTGCGCAGTTCATCTCAGATATTGGTGTAGTGATCTGAACCCTCCAACATGACAATGAGAACGAAGAAGAAGAAGCAGCTCACTGTTATTTTTTAAAAATCTAACTCTAGAAACCTTTTGTTGTGTTACACATGTAGATAGATATTTCCTAAAGCTTGTGTTTCACATGATCTATATTTCCTAAAGCCTTGTTGGTATGGAGTAAGGTCACTATGATGACTATGTTACTTTGAGTTTGGTTTAGTTTTAGTTTTAGGCACATCGGCACAGTATAAGTATAGGCCATGTCGTGCCCTCACTATGTTACAGTATGTTTAAGTGATTTATGATGTTGCACTATAATTCAGGTCTATTAGTATTATTAATTTAAAATAATAGAGTCTAGATTAGATTGATTAGATCTTGATTCTCTACATTTAATCATTTATATCTTTCTAGTCAATTCTAGTCTACTCTACTACTAAACTCTAGCAGTATACTAACTAGTAACTATAAGTAGTATAAGTATAAAATATTAGGCTTAGGACTTATTCTATTAGGGTATTTAGAATCTAGATCTATATATAGAGTATAATAAATAAATAATAAGAATAAGTTCATAAGTGACATAAGACAAGTCTAAATTTTTAAACTCTAAATTCTAAATTAAATACTAAAATAGATCTAAATTCTTTCAAACAATCTTATCTTGTAAATAATAATAATAATAATAATTATAAAACTAAATTATCTAGATAATAAAAATATGAATCAATCTTCTTCGTACTTGATCTAAATAGAATCTATTTTCTCTCTTATCTAATCTAGATTATAACTAGATCTAGATACGACATTTACCCTCGAACTTCGTAAACATCTACTAAAGTGTCCAAGTAAATCTTGATTAGAAAAGACAGTTCCGCGCATCACCACAAAAGAGTGGTCATAGACTCGAAATGACGATGGGTCGGGTGGCTTCTACTCCGTACACATGAGGTAGATCTAACCTTAGAATATTTTTTTTTTTTTAACTTTTATTTTTTTTTTTAGATCCCTAGCATAGCATCAGTATTTTAAAAAGCATTGTAACATTAAAACTAGAAAAAAAAATCAAAGACTGTTGGATCTAGATCTAGATTAGTTAGATTTTTTTTTTAAATCTTATCATCGTACGCACGCAAAAGAAACAAATTCTGCCTGTATCCGGACTACGAGGCGTTGAAAGTATTAAACAAAAGAGTTCCAGTTTATCAATGGTTTCAAAATAAATCAATCAATAATCTAGATCTATGTATTATAGATCTAGATCTATGATCCAATTCCAATTGTGACTTTTAGCCTAGATCTAGACAAGTTGTAGAATGTAAATTTTTCAAGACAAACAAGCACATATTTTAATTAGATCTAAACAATAAGAAGAAAAGTTGTTTTTTTTTAAACCAATTTAAGGAACTTTACCCAAGATTAGATATCTAAAATTTTACCAGATACCTTACTTTTTATCATACTCTTCTATCGTGTACAGAAGATGTAGTTTACCAACTATTGTTTATATACTACATGACATAGGCTAATAAGGCTTTTTTTCGAATCTGTAAATTAATGGACAGTACAGTATTTCACGTGGTAACGTAAGCGCAGCTGCGACTTCCAGCGCAGACATAACCGTGGAGAGTGGTGTATTTTTTTTTTTTTTACATGAAACTTTGCATATAATTTAATGGCCTAAATGAATACGAAAATGTAAAATATTCTCTTGTATAAAATGTATTGGTACGTAGGACTCAGAAGCGTATGGCATCATCAATCCCCATTTTTCTAGCCCATGGTTAATCTAGGCCTATATGTCTTTTGCCCTACAACTTGAGTACCTTGTATTCATCATTGCAGGCTTATTGTGTTGTTATAACCCTGCCATGAACACCGCCATCCAAGTAGTACTGTAGGTGTCACTAGACCGAGAAGGAATGTTGACATTGACTAAGAGAACGATTTGAGTTCCACCCAAGTGTACAGCTGATGAAGAAGCTAGGCAGACATTATTATTATGTGTTTGTGACGTTCCGTGAATAAAACATCGATATATGTATTCGTTGAGTTGCCTCCCTTTAATGTATTGCAATTGGTATCTGGAAGTGGGATTTTGGCGGTTCAACGAAAGGAAAGCATAACCTCGCTTAGCAACTTACTGTTGAAGAAGGAACTTAGAGACAGAGAACTGTGGGTAGGCTGAGTAAATGAAAAGTTTAGACCATGTCTTCGGGAGGCTCTGGTTGATGAAGGTAATGATCCGGAGACCTACTAGTTTGAGTTGGATCCAGATATTGACGAGCTTATGAAAACAATTCAAGAACAACAAGATTACAAAGAGAGTTTGTGTGATACACAAACTCAGAGGCGGCCCCCGTCGGAGTCGGATCCCTGTCAGATCCGCTTTGATCTCTCAACGGACGGACAGACAGACAGACAGACAGACGGACAGACAGGCCACACAAAACTAATATACATCTTCCGTGCTTTGATCTCTCAACGTTAGCCTTGTAAAGCCGATGTTCAAGGCAACTGCCACACTTGTTTTATGAGTTGATTACTTTACGAGTAAATACTGGTATGTTACTCGTATGTTGGAACAAAAAAAATGTGAAAACATGTGCAGTATATTAGATTATTAATTGTCTTAAAGTAGGTTTCATTTATATTGCATACTAATTAGGTTTTTTCTCTTTAAATACTGTTTGCATAAAATATTTTTAAAAATTAGATTTTGAGCTTTTAGAAAAAAAAAAGTAGCCGTTGCATCAGAACTTTGAATGCTCTATATTATCGTGATGTCAGATTTTCATTTTCTCTTCTACTTTCTGAGCACTAAACGGGACGGACAGACAGACAGACAGACAGACAGACGGACAGACAGGCCACACAAAACTAATAGCGTCTTTTCCCCTTTCGGGGGCCGCTAACAAAATAGATAGGTATATATATATACGTAATCAAATAACAATACCGTGAAGGAGGACCTTAAATATGTGAAAGTTGAAGTGAAATGAAGGAATGGGGAGGAAATGAGAAAGGGATTGAGCTTTATTAAATCATTTGTGTTGGGAAAGAAAAACGAACTGGTACTCAATCCTGGTTGTAAAGACAGTTGCAACAAAGGCGCTGTTGGTGTTAACGCTGCTTGTGATTGTGATTATAAGTCGTACAAATGTTGGTTTGAAGAAAAGTGGCAACGATGGTTGTGACGATCTGATCGATGAGTACCAATTTAAACAGAAGGAGACAGATGAAGAAAGTGGAAAATTATACAATTGACACAAGCTTTTGCTACAAATGAACCTGAAATGAGTGCCTCAAACAGTCGGACATATCAAGACAACGTTGGGCCTGCCTCTAATTCTGTTGCTATGGAATCGTAAGGCCTATCCGCCAGGTCTTACCAGGGTAACTCGAAGCTTGATAACCGTCCATGCATTAAAAAAAAAACTGTACCAGCGGTGCTTCACGTAGAGAATGCAGATGCCAAGAAACTCAGCGGCGGGGTCTGGACATGGTTAACATTGCCATCAATTGTGAGAGTGGCACGAACGAATATGAATCAGTTCCAGCAGAGCTGGATGCAATTGATAATGAACATTTGTAAAAGTGCCTCACAGAGGTTGACAATTTTTCAAACAGTGTGGCTTCATGTGGGTCTACAACTCTTTCACGAGTCGTTCATCGAAGGGGTCTCTCAAGTAGCGTTTTGGATCAACTGCATTAACAACAACAACAAGAGTTGCCACCAGGTGGCTGGTGCCAGCGACAGTCATCAGCTAGAAGAGACAACATAGAAAACTGTCAACTGGAGAAAGAGAAAACGGCACCTGCAGTGTGGATGGTTTTGGGGGGAATATGCTCCATGCCATCTGTGACCCCCACAGATCGACCTCCATTTGCAGTGGACAACCTCTACTACCCTGTGGTGAACTGGTTTCTTTTCGGTCGAAAAGCATCAAGAAGGGGCAATGTTACAACCCTGCCTTGCACACCGCCATCCATGTAGGCCTAGTCTAGTATGTGCGCACTGTTAGAGACTATATTATCTTCCTTCTTCATCGAAGATGAGCACATTTTTCATATCCTATGAACTCTAAGATGACTGTAAAGTCAATCCTCGCTTAAAAAGCCGGCCGCAAATGTGACATGGGTAGATTTGGTCAGTTTCAGATAGGTTTGCTTCTTCTCTAAGCTATTTGTTAGTTCGGTGCTCTTTCACGCTGGCTACTCTCCTTGCTTCGTATCTTGTGACTCAGAGACACTTACAGAAGGAGCGATCCAGAGCTAGTGCTTCCCAGCCGTGAATGTCAATAACACACTCCTTGAGAAGCTCTTAAAAGTGTCTTTATGGCGCTTGTATTGACCCCCTGTGAGCGCTTTCCGGTACACATCTTCTCGTACAGACGTTGTTTGGGAAGGCGATTATCTGGGATGCGTACTACATGTCCAGTATATCGAAATTGGGATCTTTTTACTGTGACATTGATACTGTTCATGTTAGACAATTATAGTATTCCAGTATCTGGTATGTGGTCAGACCAATGAATGAATTTTCATTAGCGTAGGTGGGAGTTTTTTTTTGTTTTTTTTTTGTGGCGGGAATATAAGGTCTAGGACTCTGATGCATGTAAAAATAAAGGGAGCACAACAACACCGTAGACTAAGACTAAGACGTAGACTATGCTAAGTCCTATCCGTTGTCACAACTGTCCTTGAAGTCTGCAAAGCAGCACTGGCACGTGCAACACGGAAGTCTAGAGACTAGACCGAGAAGGAATGTTCTCATTGAAGAAGAGAACGAAGCTGATGAAAAATCTAATTAGCTATGCTTATGGCAGACATTGTTATTATATCTATGTGATGTACCGTGATTAAAAATCTGTATTCGTTGAGTCGCCCCCCCCCCTTTTTTTTTTCTTTTTCAATTTATTACAGAATGCTGGCGTATTTTTATTTTACTATGTGTCCTTGTGCTTATCTATATGTGTTGCTGTTGCTAAACTGTATGTTAGATTCTGTTGGTGTACATAACGTTCTTGAGACGGTTTTTCAATTCACAATTCATGGTTGGTTTTATTAAGTGTTTCTGCTTGATTGTTAGTGTTTTTGGAAAGGTAAACGAGATTTTTTAAAAGTGCAAATGGAAATATTTTAAAAGGTTGTGAATTTTCCATCAGAACTGAAGATTATTACATCCTATCCCAAACACTCAGCAGATCAACGGGGATGGCGGAGGGCATTTCCCGTGAATTCGAAGATGATTATGAAATTAGATCTTCGCTTTGAAAAGCCGATAATACTAAATGCGCGGTTAATTTGTGTCTATTGCAGCATTTTCTGCTTTTTATCGTCATCCATGCTTTAAGTTCCACTGTCTCGATCTTGATAGTCTCTTAGTTGCTTCCCAGCTCGTTCCTGCCCTCGACTCGGCTTCCTCTGCGCCGCTATCGATGTTTTGGCTTTGGGATTAAATATTGAAATGTTTGTATCTGGGAAACTGTACAACAACAACAAAATTCTTATGACGTGAGTTGACAGTTATTTTATATATATTATTATTATTTTGGTTGCTTGTAGCCATTCTGATCTTATTGATATAGGCCAAGTCGTGTTTTTGGTCCAAAACACATTCTTTGGCTTATAAGCTAGTGAACAGTCTTAGCCTTATAATATTGCCTTGGACCTGTTCTATGATAGGCCTTTTAACCCCAGTTTAGGGTAAGTTTTCTTTTATATGTCTGTATATGTTATTAGTAAAGTAACTCCTAAATGCTTGAAATGAGGATAACCTTCATAAGAGCTTGTCCCACTTCGCCAACACCTGCAAAAATTGTGGCCTTAGCATCAATGTAAAAAAAAAAGAAGTGTTGAGTCAACCTCCTCCTAACAAATCAGTCGCAGAACCAGACATTCACACAGATGGTAAAAAACTAGCAAAGATTGAAAAGTTGTGTCTATTAGTCTATCAGCAAATGTCAATCTAAATGACGAGGTTTTGCTTCTGGCAGACTTCAAGGACAAGTAAGGCAACGTAGAAGAATTAGCTTATCTCCAAAAACTGAAATTCTACAGTGCTCTAGTCATCCCATCACACTCATATGCTTCAGATTCCTGGACTTTATATTTCCGACACGATGTCTAAGAAAAACTAGTTAAAGTAAACTGGTTCGACCACATTTCAGCAGACCTTGAAATCCTACAAGGTATGAACAGTATCCACACCACAGCAAAAAGATCACTATTTTGATGGGCGGGACATGTATTCCGTATAGGGCTACCAGAAGTGTCATATATGGACATTCACCAAGCTAAAACATCATGTTTGGATTTTGAGAGTTAATATTAATTACTGTCTCTTTTTTCGAGCAATAATAGTGCTCAGTTCAACCTGTATTGTCTTCATCCTAAAACTATGCAAGGGCTGGAACAAGAAGAATATCAGCACTGTGCATGATAATTTAAGTGTTCATCGCTTTAGTAACGTTATTGATAGTTTCGACAGCCACAGTCGACATCTGCAATATTGGTTTGATCGAGGCACGGGCCGAACCTATAAATTTAACAGTGTACATTTCGTTAATTCGCTTAATTTTTTAATAATAATAAAACGAATATTTAACGTGCACTTAATTTAATAATATTAATAATAATCTTTATTATCCGTGATGAAATGTGTTTCACAATTGTGCGTTACAACAAAACAGTAGGCCTACATGATTAGAGAAAACATTTGTACAATAGCACACAAGACATACGTTCATGGCTGCCTGGTCGAGCGGTTTGCACGTTGGACTGTCGTATCGATTTACCGATGGTCCCGGGTTCAAACCCTGCCCGCTCCCATCCCCCGTCGTCCTGCGGGAGGTTTGGACTAGGAAATAACTATCTTCAACTCTGAAGGAATTTCCGAAACATGTAAAACATTTTTATACTCCAGATTCTCCTCTACATTACCGGTACATGCGAAATTTAACAGTAAGTTACATATTGTCCATACCATTTAATTGGCAAAAGAATAAAATAATTTTATGTCTATTTTTTTTTTGTTAGGTGTTTTAAATATATCTTCCTTGTGTTGATAAAATGTTATTATCATGATTTTTTATGTTTAAAATCTTTATAGCCTTCTTAACAATGTTTTGTCTCAAATAAGTGTCAAATGCAGTTTGTTTGTTGCCTTTGATCTAACTAACAACATTAAAAATTTTATAAAGTTTATTTTTTAAGTTCAAATTGCATACAAAGCAGTGAATTTGAGACTTAAAATACTGCAGATATATGAGCATGGTAAAACATTGACAATGCTTTTTCGTTAACATTAACGGATGACACTTTTTTTAGCCTTAATTTTTGTTGCCCCCCCCCCCCTTTGTTTTGGTGATGTTATCTGTGTTTTCAATAAAATTTAATGTATTATAGTCTAACACAATTCCAAGGTAATTAAAGCTTTGAACTATTTCTATGCTCTCCCAGCTACTGAAACAATATTGAAGTTGATAATTATTTTGCATAGGGGTGACGGACCTGGGGTGGGAGCACCAGATATTTTCTTCAATAGGGCTATTCTCTGAAACAAGAAAGTTGAATGTAGGCCTACGACTTTGAGCCATATAGTAAGTGGCAACTTGCACCACACTGCCAAAAATCCAGCGAGGCCTCCATAAAATTTCATCCCTGGGCCTCCACATATTTAAATCCGGCCCTGTAATTAGGTTTTGTGGCATCGAGAACTCGCTGGCACATAAGTTGCAGGTATAGGCCTATATACTATTAAGAGTCTCTACATTTAGACATACGACCTCAACTTCGTAAGGAAAATGTCTTCTGTTCATGGCAGTCACTCATTTAGAATCTTGTAGACTATATATTGGAGCAAGTAGGTAAAAAACCTAGATCTGTCATCTACGTAGTACAGATGATACTTGATAGTCTTGCAAAGGTTTGAGGACAGCTTAAACCCATCTATATATATATGGGTCAAAATTATTTTTTTATTGATTTTTTTTTATAACTGAATATACAGCATGTCCAAATTCAACTCAAGAAAACATTAAGAAACTGGAACAGACACAAAATAGAGCAATGATATTCATAACAAACGAATATTTTCATTTGACTATTACAGAGTAACACCTTTAGTAAAATCACTAAATTCAGAAAGCCTTCAGGATAGAAGAATCAAAAGTAAAGTAGCAATTATACAAAAAACACTGAACCATAATCTTCAAATAAAAAAACAAAATTTTATAAAATCGACTTAGTAAGACACAAAGATAAAGGCACATTCCTCGTCCCATATGCTAGGACAAATCTGTACAAATGCTCCTTCTTCCCTAGTGCCGTTAGAGCATAGAATGTGTTGCCTGAGCCAGCCAGGAAAACTTGACAGAATTTAAGTCATTGGTTAACATGCGTGACTAGATGCGTTATGCGTAGGACGTAATCATCTTTTTTGAAGTAACGTCTCTATTATATAAGATAAGATAATAGGAGGAAAAGTTGGTAATTATGTTCTTCCAGTTTTCGTCTCCCAAGAAGGCAAGAACCTCTCCCAGACTATAAACAAACCCAAGTTGGCAGCACTGATACAACCTATATAAGTATATAAATATTATTTTTAAAATTAGTGCACACACTGTGACACACATAGATCTAGAGTCATAGTAGAGAGTAGAGTCACTAGAGTGTTGATCTAGGCTTAGGCATAACACACCTCCCTTTAGTGTTATCATAACTAGATCTAGATCTATCAGACTCAGTGTCTAAACTTTAGACTCTAAACTGTAGTAGACTTAAAATTTCTCTAAATTTAAAATTATAAAGACTTAAATGTCTTAATTACTTAATAAAGTCACAAAAACAAAAGTGACGTCTAGTCATACTACTTAATACTAGACTAGTAAGTCACTACTAGTATACTAGTATAACTATAAGTATAAGACGACTAACCCCTAAAGTCTAAAGTAAAGATAGTGATAGTAAATTAAGTAAAGTAAACTAGATTTTTAGAAGATTCTAGAGTAGATTAGAAATATAATTTAAAAAAACAAATACAATCTGATCTTGATCTAGATCTAAGTCTAAGTATAATACTATTAGATCTAGTATTGTTATGCAGTTATGGATCAAATTTTTAATACCGCAAAATTAAAAATACAAAAGTGGATTAGTACTGTTCAAAACATGAATGAAAAGGTAGATCTATCTTTATACATTCATACTCTAACTATAGTCTATTTTTTTTTTTACTAGGGTCTATCATGGTAATGTTCTATTTGGGCGGGGTGGTTGCCATTTTGAAAAAAAGTACAACAAACCATATCAATATACCTCTCAAAATTGTTAATAAAAGTACTCCTGAGGTTTTAAATCCATTTGTGCATAAACTTAATGACTTAATTTAAGTTTGAGAGATAAAATTCAGGCAAGTTAACAAGTTTGCAAAGTTAAAAGTAAAGTTCTTTTGAAGTCTCAGTGAGTGAGTCTGTAGCTCTGTGCAGTGTGTTACAAACAAACTTTACTTTTAACTTTGCAAACTTGTTAGATCCTGTTCAAATGTTATTGATATCTCTCAAACTTAAATTTACTGCACCTTGAAGGATGACTTTAGACAATCATATTTTACTACAATATGACCATCTCAGCTTTTGTCTTTTCACAGTATTGAGGAGTTAAATCTTCCTTTTTGCCAGCCAGAGTGTTGTTCGTATCAGTGCAAACTCATTTTTCTTCTTTTCCTGGTATTTGATACCCAACAATAGCATAAACTCTCAAAGGCTTGAATACTTATTTAAGCCTCAATGGTCAGTGTCCAATTTTCACAACTGTATAAAAGTACAGAGACCAATAGCTTTAATTTTACTTGGACGCTGTTGTTACTGTTCCAGACTTTCCAAAGTTTGCTCATAGCAGGTTTTTATCTTTTCTATTGATCCTCTATGTTTTGCTGTTTGACCCTTGGTATTTAAATGAGTCAACTTCATCTTATCAAGTTCAACTGTATAGATCATCTATCTCCACCACAAACTAGTATATATATTCTTTTTTTTCTGTACTAATTTCCATGTCAACTACTCTAGCTGCAGCATTCAGTTTTGAAGTAAAATCTTGCATCTGTCTGCATTTTCTCCAAAGAGGTCTATATCAACTGGAAACTTCAGATTAGAAATAGGCAGCTGGTTTATGGTCAAGCTATGAGTAAATCCTTCTAGAGTTTCCATCATAATATGCATCAGAAACAATGTTGAAAAGAGCTAGAGACTTACTCAGTCCTATTTGTCCTGGTTTTCTTAGATGTGTTAAAAGTAATGCCAAGTTCAATAACTATTTTGTTTTAAATTTTTAGGATAGAGAATGGTGGATCAAGTTTCGCAGTTATCAAGACATTTTAAAAAATCATCCTACATATTTGTACTGTGAACTGATCTTCTATCTTCTTGGATTCATCACATTTTGTCATGGTAAATTAAAAAAAAAATAATTTTTTAAAATCTTCATTTATTATATAAAATATTTAGAATTTTTACAGGAACAAAGTTTTTAATTTTGCTTTATTTTAAATTTATAGCTATGCGGAATGGAGGACGTTACCGCTGGCTCTGGTTTGCTGCTGTTGCCCATGGCTTGACTGTTGAATCCCTAAGTTACTTTGTACCTGATATTGACAATTTCTGGCATGCCCAGTCTATGGTTATGCTTTTAGGCCAACGCTTGCCACTACATATTATCATTCTATGTAAGTTTTAAAATTGTTCATAAATTAAATGGTAATTTTTAAAAAAAATTTAAACATCATTTTTTAGTTACTGCTAAACTAAGACTCCAATCAACTTATACATATGTTAATATGATAAGAAGCTTTCCTTAAAAAAATTTATTTGGTTTTATTAAATTCATCTTACAATTTTATTGCTTTCATACTACCGTAACTAGTCAAAACTTTTTTTTTAGATCCAGTTTTCCTGTATGTTGCTGTGGTTGCAGTTTCGCATATGAATTTACGCTGGTGGGCTGAACCCTGTGCAGGTAAAGAGTGTGATCTGTGTATTTTTAAAAGGCTACTTTTAAATATATCCAGAACAAAAAACATTTTTTTAAAAATGTAGCTTCAATGTCTTGCTTATTGGTATTTACTTATGCATATAGCTTTCATTGTAGTTTTGCTTATTGATATTTACTTTATTTTACATTATCTTTATCCATCCACTTTTTCAATAATTTAAATTTATATAGCTAATTTTTTTGTTTTTTCATTTAGTCTTAGGGTAGATGAAATACATATCTTACAAATTTTTCATCTTTTTTTCGATCATCCTTGATATTTTGTGACATAAATACTTTAAGCCATTTTCAGCCACTCCTAAGGCTCAGACTGAGTCCACTCATTGAATCACAATTTAGAATGCACTGCAATAAGATTTAAGAGATTTAGAAAATGGATAGGAGTGGGTCTTACAAATACATAAACTCATCATACTTTATTTTAAATTGTTTATTCTTCCTAGTTGGCCTGACTGCTTTGCTCATGGATATTCCCTTTGACATCATGGGAGTAAAAAATCTTTGGTGGACCTGGCATGATGATGACCCAAATATATATGACCGTCATTATGATGTGCCTTGGACATCTTACTACTTCCATGCTTCTTTTGCTGCAGCCTTTACCTTAATTTTCTTTGGTGTCAGAAGATTTTTTTGTAAGACTGTATCCAAGTTTCAAAGTCAAGGGTTTGTTTTGTTGTTTTTTCAAACATAAATAGATATTTTTAAAGTAATTATTTTTTCGGAGGCACAGTGGCTGAGCGGTAAAGTGCTTGGCTTCTGAATCTGGGGTTCCATGTTCGAATCCCAGTGAAGACTGGGATTTTTATTTCAGGATCCTTGGGCTACTCTGAGTCCACCCAGTTGACATTAGTTGGGGAAAAGTAAAGGTGGTTGGTTGTTGTGCTAGCCACATGACACCCTTGTTAACGTAAGCCACAGAATCAGATGACATCATCTGCCCTATAGACCACAAGGTTTGAAAGGGGAACTTTACTTTTTTTTACGTAATTATTTTTTTACACTGAATTCATTTGATTTGGTTGATATTCATTAGTTATGAACATAAAGAATGCGCCTTAATCATTGAAAGAAATGGATATAAGTGTGTGTGAAATATTGCTCATCTTTTCTTTTCAGATTTTTTTGTGAGCTCACTGTTGTAATCCTCACTGGTTTATTTTCCATGCCACTTGGCATTTTGCAATTCATTCCTGTGTATCATCCACTTCATGATTTGTATGGATTACACTCAGAAGTTTGTGTTCTGCTCTTTTTGACTTTCTTCTTTTTACTTGTTTGGAGTGCTGACAGACATCCTTTTGAACATGCAAGAGTACCCAAATCTAGTAAGATTGTTGAGCTTTCAGTGATTAACAGGATAGGTTTTTATATTTATGCAGCAGTTGTTTTGGAATCTTAGAGGAAAGATTTGTTTTGAAAATAAGATTATTTAATAAAAATCAGATAACAAATATAATATACATTTTTTTTTTACATCAGATCTTTTAGTATTTATATAGACATAATTGTTAGAAAATTTAAATAAAAGAAAGTTTTCAACTCGCTCTAATAAAAAATTTGTCCACATTATTTCTCCCACACCAAATCTCAGATCAAGTTGAAGTTTTTCATATTTATTTCTTGTACCTGACAAAACAAGAATCAATAAAAAAGATTAATCTTTTATTTAATTAATTTTTTTGTTTGGTATCAAACAAGGGAAATAAATAGTATTTGACAGATGTGGTGATGTAGGTTGAATTAGTCCCATTGAGGAGGCTTAAACCCTCGAGTTCTATTTCTAAGTTGTACAACTTTTTTAAAAAATGTATTTAAAAAGCAATCATGATAACATCCACCGAGATACTCCCTTATTACCCTCCTCTTCCCCAACTGGTCCAAACAAGTGATAGGATCATAGTGCACTGGAAAAGCTATAAGCATGAATGTGCTAAACAAGAACTATTGGTAAAAATATTTCTAATAGCATGTTATCTATTACAATTTTAATAAGATAACTGATACAAACTTATTGATGCAATTACACTTTCTAAC
>JADKLZ010003886.1:22770329-22784969 GCA_021533235.1 Biomphalaria straminea
TATAATAGATTTTTTAAATCTACAGTCACAGATAAATTCAACCTGATAGCATTGACTGTACTCATACACTTTGGATTCTACATCTACATTGTGCTGACTGCTAAACCTGAAAATATCAAATCAGTTGGTTTCCATCAGCCTGTTGGTGCTTGTGATGTGCCAGTCGACGTAGCCACTCCTCTCGGCTATGTAAGGCACATTGCTATTGAATCTCTTTAGTTTGTGGGACTCACCAATTATTATGTATTGAATGGTTAAATTAGAATAAAAAGTATATTTTGAATTTAAATTGATTTTATAACATTGTAGTTACCTCTTTTTGCTATGTAATGCTGTACCATAGCTATAAATTTTATTACATGTACAGTACAATTACAAGTTTTTCATTGAAAGTTTTGAAATTGCCATCAGATATTAATGCTAAAGGGGAAAAAAAAGCAGCATTTTTTTCCCCAAAACATTTTTTTCATGTTTCTTTTATAATTCCGTTAGTTTTATCATTGCAATTGTTAACATTAGTAATTTGAACATTTTCAATGCAAAATTGTTGTTGTTTTAAAGTTAAATTAAGAATAAGGAGGGGCACATCCCCATAATAGAAGGAAACTGAACAAAAATCAATGAAATTTACATGCCTTAAAGAAATGAAAATAATTATAGTTCATATTCAAATTTTTTTTTTTTTGATTTTATGAAAAAACAAAAAACCAACCAATATTGAATTTAAAAAAGGAACTGTGTAAAGAATTATTGTAATCAATAGATTTCCTTTTGTATCATTTTTTTTTTGATGTATAGATTATTTTCAAAGGTCATCAATTTTATTTTTTTTTTCATTTTTAGTCACTGAAAAAGAACAAGTATTTGTGTGTTGAACGTTACTTTGAGGAATATTTTGACTTTCATTGTGTGAAAGCACCCCCTGCCTCAGGAAAGGAATGGTATACAATCTGTGGAACACCTTACAAGAATCATGCTGAGTACATCATAGTAGTTTCTGCCTTTAGTTTTATTGGCTTGGTTTGGTTTTGGCAACTGTTAAACAAATCTGGCAAACTTCCCAAAACTGGTAAAACTACTGTTCGTGGAGTAAAACAGCATAAAGAATAAAATGACATACATTTATTTGTCTAATAACAAATGCTTGATTATTGAGAGATTATTATTTACTTTGTTTCTATGTCATTATCTGTAGAAAGTATATTTGAATTGGAAGTTGCCTGTTACTGTAATGAATTTGATGTAGATGCCATGTCTATTATAGGGCTATTAGGTTTCCAGTTTCAGCAATTCTAGAAGATTATACTTTACTAGAGCTATGTGCTTTTGATTAGATTACTATTGTAATAGTTAATTATTTTATTTTAGATATCTTGCTTATTTAATAAACTTACAGGCTGAGTTAATAATAGCTGTATTCCTCCTTTTCCATCTATATATTGATTTTTTTTTAAATTTACAACACAACATATGTTGTAATTTACAATATTGTAATATACAATTTAATTACATTCCTCTGATTTTTTTTGTTATATATATATTTTAGATTGTGTAACTTTAAAACAATAAATATATATAATATCATCAAACCAGATTTGATTGAATGCATAATGTAGCTTTAGTACTATAATATGGTATGCTGGTGCTATTTTGTAGTAGAAAATAAACTAGCTGTTTTCAATTGTTTCTTATGACATTTTGAAGTGTTATTGCTAATGCACTGAACTTTATTTTTTTGAGAAATAAAAAATGTCTTTTAATATCAAGTTTCTCAAGCTTTTATTAATTATTTTAACTTTTTTTTCTTCATTTAGTTTAAAATGAAAAGAAGATGGTAGAAAATAACAACTTTTATTTACATTCCAGTAACATAACATAAAATATTTGACAGACAGATACTTACTATGAAACATGCGAATAGGCACTCATTAGACATCCATCCAGCAGATTTTTTTTTTCATTAGCTTTATAAACAATTTTTGTATAAACATTTCTTAAAATTGTTTCTCTGTGATGTATCAACAAACAGCATTCAACTTACACAAATCATGCAATGTAGCTAAACAAAGTAAAATATAATCTTACAACCAATCATGTAAGGGAAAATCATTTTTAAAATGTATTTGAAATATTCATTTTCATCTCTTAAAAAAATAAAATTAATATATAGAAATAAAAAAACAAAACTTTATTGAATAATGAAACAAATATATGTATATGATTATAAAAACCACAGTAGTAATAAAAAAATCTAAAGTAATTAAATTTACAAAATTACAGACAAATTAAAGAGTTTAAAGAAAACTAAAGTCTTCAAAAATGTATATAATTTACATTATCAAAATTTACTTCTAAAAAAAAACAAAACTTTAGGCCTTTTCAGTGTTGGAACAAGTAATGTTTTGTAATAGTTGTTTTTTTTTAATCGTGAAAAATCTAGTTTTTTTACAATTTAACCTGCTCTTAACAGAAGGACTATTTTGAATATAGTTCTATGTAAACTTTTAAATTCAAAATGTAATTATTATCTTTTGATTCACATTAGTAAGTTATGATGAGGGGAAAAAAATTCAGTTTAAGCAACTAAATATAAGATTAATAAATAATGGAAAGGTGTGACGAAATTTGTAAAAGAATTATATTGCTCTAAAAAAAAGTGATGAAAAATAAGTGCTTTATTTAAAACAAAGACTTATACAAACTTAGAGGTAAAAACTATAGAAAGAATTTCTAAATAAAAAATGAGACTGTTCAATAACTGTTCATAACAGCTGTAGTGATGGTAGTTGACAAATGTTCATGGAAGGAAATCAAGGTCATATGTGTCTTCTATTTGTATGCATACAAATGTTTATGGGGGACAATAAAGGCATGCATCTTAACTTGTACCTCTAAAACATAAATACAAAGTAGAACAATTAGCTACATTACTGATGGAAAATAGTTGTTGTTTTTTTTCAAATATCACAGTATAGCTACAAAATGAACAGATCAATCAGCAGGAAACTTTCTAAACAGAATTTAAAGGAAAAAAAAATGTAATTTCTAGAATCAACATCTTTAGAAGCACAGCTAATGAATGTTGATTTTTTTACTAGTTGAACCAGAATTTAGTACCAGGTTCATTGTTGTTTAATTTTTGTACATTTCTAAAACTAAAAGTAGAATATCTTGCACAGAATGAAGTATAAAATGCTATCAGCAACCCTCATAATACATATTTAAAAATGTATGGATTAATGACAGCTTTAGATTTATCAAAAAATATGTTCAACAAAATAAATATTTCACATAAATTTTTGGTTAAATATTTGAATGGTTCTACATACCGGTATCACTGCATGTGTATAAATTAGTACCAGGAAATAAATAATGCAGAGTTTGAAAATTGTACAGGAAAGAAATGAATGCATGTCAATTCAACCCAGACTTGCTTTAAAACAAAGGAAGTTATATGGTTAAATAATGTGTACAACTGTTGGCATTTCTTTTTCAAATGGACATGAACAAATGAATTGCATATGGTTTCTCAAAAAATGTCTACTTTTATAATTAAGGAAGTGAAACTTGCAGGAAAACAACTTGAGTGTTGACCTTGTAGTTGCAGTCAAGTCAGAGTCATGGCTCAAAGGTTCATCTTCTGTATTGGCTATGTGTATCTTCCCTGGACCATTGCTTGCATGAATGGAGGCATCTAAAGATACATAAACAACAGAATATGACAATGATTAAAAAAATTGTTTAAATGTTAAATTCCTAAAACTTAAAGTTTTTAATATTTTTTTTTAAAACTATGATCAAATATTATGCTACCTAGTTTGGAAGATTTAAAACTTTTTTCAATTAAGCACTTTAGCTCAAAAGTATGCAGTGAAAATAAAATTTTCTCTACTACAAAATAAGGAGGAAATTTTATTTGAGTAGATCTATATGGCTACTAAAAATAAATGCCAATATTCTTACTGATTCATTATCATTTAAAGCTTCTGCTATCATTTTCTCAATATTTCTCATTATTGCTACTTTTTGTCCAGGTGTCAAAGGGTAAACTACTTTCACTGTTGGCGCTGCCTGTAGGAAAGACAATAATAATACATGTTTTTGTATCCTAATAAAAATAATATAAACTAATATGTAGCTCTACATTTTGAATTTTACTACTATTAGAATAAATAAATTATAATCTCCATTTACTTGGATAATTATTTGGTAATGACCACCAGAAAAAAAAGATCATGAGACCTTTAGGTTTGCCAACTGTACAATTACTTGAACACCTAATAAAATTGTGTAGGAGTCTACTAGTCTTGTTAATTAATTTAATAAAACAAACAAAAAATATTATGAAATACTGGGACAGCAAACATGTCAAGAAAACTATGAAAAAGTTGATGAGACCAACCTTATACCAGAAAGTGATTGAAATAGTTTCACCATGGCCATGTAAAGACTCAACCTGATGCCACCTTCAATTCAAAGACAATTATAATAATTATTAAAAAATAATTGATATGAAATTTAATAAAAATAGTTATTATGATAATGAATAAAAGACAACTATTATTATAAAGATTAGAAGCCAATTATTTTTCCACTATAAGAAAAAACAAACTAACTACTGAACAAGTATTAATATCATTAATGTTTCAAACAGCAAGTTTATCATATCAATGTAAAAAAAAACAACCTTCTATAAAATAAAAGTTTTTTTAAAGGTGTTTCTAGTATAAAATTGTTATTCTATAATAAAGCAGTATGCCTTACCAATACATGGGCAGATAAAGTACATCCCTAGGACCTACAATTCCTTCGTAACCTTTTACATCAGCAAACTTTGGAAATTTTGTCAAGTCTGGATTGTCAAAGTCTACCTAAACAGAAAATATGGATTGCATGTCAAACAAAACACATAATGAAAAGTTGTTTTTTTTTAAATTAGGAAAGGATTTGTAATGTTTGACACACTTCAGGAAAAAAAAAACTTTTGAAAAAGGGCACAAAAGTTTTGACTATTTTTTTATCTCAATGTTAGGCACTTTTTTTTTCAGAAGGTTACTTCTAAAAGTTATGGAAATTCACAGAACAAAAACCCTCAATATTTTGAGTGTGTTATTACAACATATAGTATTTATTTTGCCTTTCCTAAGGCTAATAAAGATCTTATGAAGTGACCTTTATGAATGTCTAAAATACTCTAGCAAGTCAATGAAATGACCCTTAACACTTTTGACCAAAATAAGAATTTCTCCTAGAGGCCAGAAATAAGTGAAATAAGCCCTTCACTGACACGTTTATCTGTCTGAAGGTGCCTTATCAAAAAGATGATCATAAGATAAAGCTCAGATAATTATACTGAACAAAGAAATAGAAAAATAGTAATTAAATGTCAATTTTATTCCAATGTGATATGACTATAGTAAAATGGGTAAGAAATGTCCATCTAATTAACAAGTTGAACATTTACTACACTATTTTTGCAGTTGAACATTTTAGCTGATGATATTTATGAATGTGTGTGTGAGTGTAAATCTGCTTTATTTTTAAAGGCTCTTACTTGGCTCTGACGATCATGTGGATGATAGATAGGATATGGATACATGCATTCAAACTGGCTGGGATCAAAGAGTAGGAACCTTTTATAGCCTTGAATCTGGGCAAAAAGATTTTCCTGTTCATCATAGTGTGCTGGTGTAATGACTCCTGGCAAAACAAAACAACAGTGTGAGGGAAAAGTATGGTGGAAACTGCTATGATAAACTGTATCTCAGAGAAAGATAGATAAATTAGACATACAGACAAAGCTTAAATTAATCACCTTCCATTCCAACTAAAAGTAGATTAGATGTCAACGGTCCCCAATGATTTTTCTTCTGTGTTTCATTAGCCCATCCCCAATTGAAGCTGGTAAAATCCATCACTACACGTTTTCCTACTGTGTCATTTAATGGCTGCTGTAGATACATCCTGGGGGATAATAACACATCATTATAGCTTACTCACATTTTGTTTTAAAAAGTTACACACACAAAATTATAATTATGAAAAAAATGAAAAATAAAAGATTCTATATAATACCCCCTAATTTTTCTTAATGTGCTTTTATACAGCACAGCTTTCATGCCAATCCAATCTCTTTTTGTAAACTAGTGGGGTGAGGGGGTATCTGGGAGAAAGTTTCTGTGCTGCTGTTAAGTGTTTAGCAAGCACAACTCTGCTTGAGTCTGGATTTGAACTTGAGATACACTAACTGCAATCAATTGACATGTAACTGATATTAACATTGCTAGTTTACAAAATGCATACCCAAAAATGAAACTCACAATTCTTTATTATCCTTTCTCTTTAATTTAGCTGCAAACTCTTGGAATGTCATATCTGTCTGAGTTGTTGGCGGTTTGAACTGTCTGTTTTGATTTAGTTTCTTGTCATCATAGTACTTAAACTTGCCATCTACAGATGAATACACTGTATAGTGTCCAGAGCCTAAGTTGGAGCACAAATATCCTATGTCCCAATGGTGAGCTGAACCAACTAAGTCTGAGCCTGTTAAAATTACTGGTTGCTGTAAAAATGTATTCAACAATTACTTTTTTCAGTTTTCATTTTCCTCTAATAAGTAACTCTTTTTGTCAAAATAAGAGTTATAATAATTAAGCAGGCTTAATAAGTGTTCAGAAAATTCTAAAAACAACCAAAATATAATGATTCCTTTAAAAAAAAGTTTTCTATGATATGAACCATTACAACTGTAGGAGGTCATGTTTTATATGTGTGTGTGCATATATATTCCATGTGCAGCTAAAATGACCACAACTTGCGCCAAAGCCCTTCCTCTAGATATAGATCTAGATTCTTTAAATACTAAAGTTGAATGTTTACTTTTTTAGATATCAGCTCATTTTAAGGCTCAAAAATAATTAACTGTACAACACAAAATGATTTGAATTTTATCATTAAATCTATAAATGCTATACTGGCTATAGGAATGCTTAGCAATATAACTCTTTTTTTTTACTCAGGCTAGGCTGTTGCCATTACATAATTAGGAACCAAAATAAAAACAAATGTGTGAAAAGTCAGTTCATCATGCCATTTTGAACTGAAACTTAGGATTAAGCCTCCCTGTCTACATCAACACGAATAAGGCACATCGTTTTTAGCTCCAAACATAAAAACAAATGAGTTATAAACCAAAAAAGCGACTTGTTTACTGAAGGAGAATCGGATGAGCTGTGCCATATATAAGATAAGAACCTACTAAGACTATGACTATCTTTACTAATACTAATACTATCTTATAACTATCTATAGCCAAGTAGACCTCTAGATGATAGATCTACAATCTAATATCCTAAAATACCACTGATTTTTTGTAAGTTCACCAAATAAAAAAATTAAATAAAAAAGTCGGCGGTGTCCAGATATACACTATGTGACTAAGACTAAGTAAAAGAATCTCAGACTCATACTATAGTGTACTTATAGTATTAACTATACAAGCAATACTATTATACTATATATTAGTATATATATAAATATATTGATCATACTGACTATATATATACATCTATATCTATAGTGACTACAACAATTACTAGACTGACTATCACTATACTGTCTATAGATAGTTATAGTACTATAGTCGTAGTATTTTTTTTACAATATATTTATTAAACTTATATAGTAAGTCTACGATACTCTATACTAATACTAATAGTAAATATATATATACTATATAGTCATAATCGTCATTTAGAATTTAGACTATCTATAGATAGATCTGATCTATCATAAAATATCATTTTTATCACCAGCATATAGAGATCTATTTAGATTCTTATATTTGGCACACCGACTTTGGGAACTAGGTCAAATTTTTATTTTATTTTTTTATTTCATCAAGGTTTAACTTACAAAAAAAAACTGAAAGCAGATTCTTATTCTGCAACTAACTAAAGGACTATAAAAATAGCAGTGTTTCTTTGAATTACCACTCATAGTCAAGATTTTATTTTGAAAATACAGTCTAGTAGGTCACTTCATGTTCCTATACTGCACTCAGTTTTTGTGCTTTCTCCTTTAGCGCATGGTGAACACCGTCAATAAACACCACTATTAGATGTAATAGTAATTGCTAATAAATTGTATCTAATAAATATTTCTTCAACCCTTATTATATGGTATTATGCCTATGGGTAGGAGAATTGCCTACCCTACAATAGCTTTAAATACATGGTTTCCGAGAATCTCAAAAACTGCCCTCCGCTTTGGAAAAGTAGAACAAAAATAAAGTAACTTATCTAGATCTATAATTGGACATTTGCTGTCCCGATAGCGATACATCGTTTTTAGCTCCAAACATAAAAACAAATGAGTTATAAACCAAAAAAGCGACTTGTTTACTGAAGGAGAATCGGATGAGCTGTGCCATATATAAGAACCTACTATGACTATGACTATCTTTACTAGTAATACTATCTTATAACTAGTATCTATAGACACTATAGTCTATAGGCCTAATCTAGTTGTCTAGTATCTTATAATTATATTAAAACTTAGTCTTAAATATAAAATAAATCTGAAGTCTGTATTTAGAATCTATTCTAGTATTAATTTAATTAATATATATAATAGTATTAAAATCATAAAATCAAATCAATTATCAGACATGATTTATTTTCATTAGACATTATGATTATCATCATCATCCTCCTAAGTCCTAATAATTTTAATATTCATATTGTGGCTATCATGGTCACTATGGCTCTACTAACTCTAACACTTACTCCAGTTTCAATAAGTTTTTCAGCCTTCGGATCTTGATAATCTAGTCGCGGAATTTGCTCGGTAGGAAAGCTATATTTTTTAACAACAAATTCCCGTGAATTAACATTTATTGTTTCGGTAGCCATTTTGATAATGAAAAACTAAAAATATAGGATTGCAGTCACCAATGGACCGTTCATTATAAAATTGATCGCAGGATCTTATTGTATTTCTATTAAAGAAAAGTTGGAGACTGCATTGATTCTAATTTACACTAGATCTAGACACATTTTAAGCATTTTATGATTTTATAAAAACTTATTTATTTCAATAAAAATCAAAATGTTTATAGATCTGATTGGTGCTAGTCTTTTGTTTCAAAGCTAAAGACCAAGTTCAAAGATTCTAGTCTGTATAAAAATATTTTATAAGGTATTCCAAAAATAGTATTCCAGGAAAAGACGGATCAATGACATTGACACCTAGCAGTGGCGTGCCGTGTACCAGTAGGTTAAATTGCGTAATGAATTTGATTGCAAAGAATAGTGAAAAAGTCAAGTTAATTAATCACATAAAACGTTAATATTAAAAAAAGAAATAATCTTTATAATGTATTATCCTTAAGGAAATTTATAATAAAAGCAATGATGATAAAATGTTTCTGTCTATGAAAAACAAACAACAGACAAATGTCTTTATGAGAGGCTCATTTGAACAATTTTTTATGGCAATACCATCTGGATAAGTTGAGATTAGAAGCATGGGGGCATCATATAATTCCTTTTGTCATTTGTACTTGAAATGAAGTTCGCACTATCATCATCAAACTCCATTTGAGTGAGGGCTTGAAAGTTGAGAGGCTCAAATCCTCTCTTGCAAATTCCCTGGACAGAAACCCTGCTGTTTTGCGTGATAGCTCCTCTTTCGTGTTCGAAGATGAGCACATTTCTCATTTCCTATGGACTAGAAGATGGCTGTAAAGTCCAATCCTCGCTTTGAAAAGCCGGCCGCATATGTGGCATGGGTGAGTTTTGTCAGATGCAGATAGGCCTGCTTTTTCTCTCTGCTTTCTGTTGATTCGGCGCTCTATCGCACTGGCCACTCTACTTGCTTCAAATCTTGAGACTCAGAGACTCACAGCTTCTCGCCATGCGGAGCGATCTAGAGCTAGTGCTTCCCAGCCATGAATGTCGATACCGCATTCCTAGAGGGAGCTCTTAAGGGTGTCTTTGTAGCGCTTGTGTTGGCCGCCTTGGGAGCGCTTTCCTGTACATAACTCTCCATACAGAAGACGCTTGGGAAGGCGATTTTCTGGTATGCGGACAATGCCCATCGTAGTTGGGACCTTTTACTGTCGCATTAATACTGTGCATGTCGGACAGCTTTAAAATTTCTGTGTCTGGTATGTGGTCAGACCAACGCACCTTATGAATACTCCTTAGACAGCGTAGATGGAAGGAGTTTAGCTTTTTGGTGTGGCGGGAGTATAGGGTCCATGACTCTGATGCATATAGGAGTGACGGGAGAACTACAACACTGTAGAAATTCAATTTTGTGGTTAAACTGAGTCCTCTCCGTTGCCACAATTGTTCTTGAAGTCTGCCAAAAGCAGCACTGGCACAAGCAATACGCTGTTTTGCGTAGTACATACATGTCACCATAAAGGTTGAGAATTTTAGGTTTCCCAGACCTGTCAAGAAATCTGGGGCATTAAAAAAGAATATGAAAATGGTTTCCTCTTCATCCCCGCAGCGGGGACACCGTGAATAAAAATTTGGCCATAGCCGTGAGAAATATGAGCCAACCAGACAATGGCATGTCCTCCACTGTGCTATAATAGCTTGCTCAAGCCTGGACAGCCTCCACCACGGGGAAGTTCGACCAGACTCCACTGGATTTTTTGGGACTTTTCCCAGCACTCAAACCACTTTTCCAGAAACGGCTGAAAATGTTGCCAATTTTTTTTTATGCCCATGAAATATGTCATGTAGTTGAGAAACAATGACATCTAAAGTTCGGTAAAATACTTTGATTTTTTGAGTCTTCTATGTATTTTAAATTCCCTCTTCATAGTACCGGTAGTCACAAAGTAATTTAAGTTAACATCTTAGGAAAATCAAAATCTCGTTGTTTGAGCATTATTCCTCTATGACCAGCTTGTAGAGCACAATTTTGTGAGTGTCCTGTAAAGTATAATCTCCCTATTGGATTCAATAAGCGCCCATCGTGATATGCTGTGAGCCAAAAGTATGGGCGTTTTGCATAGTGTCATAGAAATCAACAACTTCTTGAACACAGCAGGCAGAATCAAATTTAAATTGTGGTGAACAGTGAATATAATGCGCAAGCGGCTACTTTGTTGAAAAAATGCCAGAAGGCCATTATACTATCATATGTCACTCACATGGGCGCCCGCAGGATTTGTTCCAGGGGGGTGCAAGCACTGGCGGATCCTGGGGGGGGGGGGGGTGGGGGCGATCACACCCCCCCCCACTCGACCGACCCCCGCCCTCGAGAAGTAATGAAGAAACTTAAGAATTAAGATATGTATTATAAAGCCGTATTCTGTAATAACTCCCGCAATCCAAACGTTTTTTTTTTCTCGGCGGTAACAACTCAATATCCAATATCATGTTTTTCTGCCAGTAGTCTCTCCTTCTTCAAGATGACATCTCTGACGTGTTCCTCTGGATATTCAAGATGGTTTTTGATTATACCATCAATGTTACTGCTGAGCTGCTGTTGAGCGGCCACTAAGTTAAGTTGGAAAGACTGCAACACCATAGAAACTGGTTCAAGAAAAGATGAATAATTGACGACAATGATACATAACTCTGGAGTCCTCGATACACTATAATGAATCTCCACCCTGGGACGAAAGCCCTCTTCCTACTATAAGGGACCATATTGAAAACATATTGAAAACTTAAAAGAAAATCTGACTACAGACCAACAGAGCTCAAGGAAATAGTGAACTGTTTTCTTCAAACCAATTATCCTAGCAATCAGTGGATCAAAGTTTACACCGATGGATCATCCCATTAAGCCACCACAAATGGAAGCGCTGGATTCTGATCGAATGGCCAGATAGAGAAAAACTAGAAAAATCCATTGCAACTGGAGAGCTCTCTGACAGCCACAGATCAGAAAGGGAAGCCCTAACACTAGCTGCTACCATGCTAACTAATCACCCAAGTTCCCCACACAGTCAGATTGCCTTACTAACCGATGCGAAGACAACCCTCCAAAGCTTGCAAAACTCTGATTTATCTTATATTAAAAACCTCACAACAGCACTTACAAAGCTCAACAAGAACAGCAAAAAAACTGTTATTCAATGGGTACCAGCTCATATACAACTAGAAAGAAATGAGAAGGCTGACACACTCGCCAAGAGTGGGAGGACTAACTCACAGATAAACTCTGCACTCTATCCAGAAGAAATGAAGAAATTAATTCTAAATAAAATAAATGAGAAATGGACGAGCTCACATCCAAATCACAGAAAGATAATGCATACTATAAGCTATCCCGACAAGATCAACGTCTAATCCTTCGACTTAGGACCGGACACAACAGGATGCGACAACATATGTACCGGAAGCTCAAAATTGGAACCAGTGAAATCTGCCTATGTGGAGTGTCATCAGAGAATGCCGACCACGTCCTCCAAGACTGAGCTCTTTACCAGGAGGCCCGTATAAGAAACTGGCCCCAAAACACCCCTATAGAAAGAAAACTATATGGAGAGCTCCATTATTTGGAAACCACTTCGCAGTTCATCTCATATATTGATGTAGTCATCTGAACCCTCCAACATAACAATGAGAACGAAGAAGATGACAATGAAAAGACAAATTAGGAACACAAGAGGAGGAGACATTTACTAAACATGTGCAGTGTATCTGGTTCACTTGCAGACGTTATTTTAAGATCAAATAAACAGTCAAAGATATCTAAGTTGAGACTTTAAGCATGAATAGATTCGTATTTTTCAGTTCATTGTGTCTGACACAAAGAGGTAAATTTAGCACCAACGATATTTCTAGGGACTGATACGGAAGAAGAAGTCGAATACTATCGCAATCAACAAACATAACACTCAAAGACATCTGCTCAGTGCCTGGGATATCTTCAGTTTCATCAATAAAATTCCCAGCAAATGCAGTTAATTCGTGATGCTGAAGCTTGTAGTTTTTGGGCTCTTGCTGATGCCAGTGCTCCGTTGATCGAAATCAACGTTTTGACTCGAATGATGACACGTGAAGAACTTTCTTGTATCTCTTCTATTGTAAACTGGTGCACGTGTTTAACCCGCTGTTTTATCGAGCGCTGTCACCGACCGCAACTATATAGCATTTATCACATCGAAAGATAATTGGCCAAAAAAATGACCTTAGCTAAATATAAACAAATAATTGTAGCATTGTACGTCTCAAGACGATTTTTTTCCCTTTGCATCTTCTTGTGTGACTAAATGACTTAAGAGGCCAATCCTTTGTACTTTCAACCTTCTTTCTACTACTATTGTGTCTGGCATCTGCAGTCCAGGACATTCCTTAAATGTTCGCTTTTAATCTAGATCTATCCAGTGCCACTTTTTCCCAGCTGTTGGTGTCGATTTTGAAGACCTTTATGTCGCGTTTGCATACATCAGTATATCTCGGCAGTGGACGACCAGCGGATCTCATGCCTTCTGTTAAATCACAACACAGAATGTTTTGTGAAAGTCAACCTTGTGGCATTCATGTTCAAATATAAACAAATCGTCACGACTAACATGCTATAGAATATGTGACACCCTTTACAGAGCAAAGAATTGCACGCCTAGAATAAACAAGATTACAAAGAGAGTTTGTGTGATACACAAACTCAGAGGCGGCCCCCGTCGGAGTCGGATCCCTGTCAGATCCGCCTATTCGCAAGATGTTTCGGATGTTCCTTCTAAGTCCCTGGCTCAATTCCTGTATGCTCCTATCCTTAAACTATCGCAATATTTCTGAAAGAACAGTAAAGGTTAAATCATATTTTTCAAAAGCCTTTAGTGTTTTTTTCTAACCGTGACGGACAGACTAACCAACAGACAAAACGCACAAAAATATGTTAGTTTCATTTTAATGGGGGCGTTATACAATTTTATTTTAAAAAATCTGATTTTTTTACAAATTTAAGAAATTAGTTTAGAATCATGTCATTTCCGGTCTTTACGCTAGTACACGAAAGCCGCTGCTAAAAGTTCATTTTAAAAAATGTGCGTGATATCCGCATATGCAGAACATTTCTTATAGTAACATTTCCTCCCTTACATTTACGTAATTGTTTTAGAATTGGTGTTTTGTTATTAAAAAATCGCTTGCATAATTAATTTTATAAATTAAACGGTTTGCGTTTAGAAAACTAAAAGTAGCCAATGCACCTAAACTTTTCAAGCCGCATTTAATGGTGAAAAAATATTTTTCGTATCTCTTCTAGTTTTGGCGCTCTGAGTCTGACAGACGGACAGACGGACAGACAGACATAAATTCATTTTAAAAAATGTGCGTGATATCTACATGCCAAGAGCATTTCATATAGTAACATTTCCTCCCTTAGATTTACGTAATTGCTTCACAATTGGTGTTTTATTATTAAAAAATCGCTTGCAAAATAATTTTTATAAATTAAACGGTTTGCTTTTAGAAAACTAAAAGTAGCCGTTGCACCTAAACTTTTCAAGCCGCATTTAATGGTGAAAAAATATTTTTCGTATCTCTTCTAGTTTCGGCGCCCTGAGTGTGACAGACGGACAGACGGACAGACGGACAGACGGACAGACGGACATTTTGCACAAACCTAATAGCGGCTTTTTCCCCTTACGGGGGCCGCTAAAAAAGA
>JADKLZ010003886.1:22785069-22819822 GCA_021533235.1 Biomphalaria straminea
ATGTGCGTGATATCTACATGCCAAGAGCATTTCATATAGCAACATTTCCTCCCTTAGATTTACGTAATTGCTTCACAATTGGTGTTTTAGTATTAAAAAATCGCTTGCATAATAATTTTTATAAATTAAACGGTTTGCTTTTAGAAAACTAAAAGTAGCCGTTGCACCTAAACTTTTCAAGCCGCATTTAATGGTGAAAAAATATTTTTCGTATCTCTTCTAGTTTCGGCGCCCTGAGTGTGACAGACGGACAGACGGACATTTTGCACAAACCTAATAGCGGCTTTTTCCCCTTACGGGGGCCGCTAAAAATGGCTAAAATGTGGTTACTTGGAATTCAGAGGCGCGCACATACATGGCTGGCCATCCATTCCATACGCCTAGGTTTATCTACTAATTTCTACTACTACATTAACCAGTGGAAACACTACTAGTTCAGTTGCTAGTTAGAAATTAATTGATTTGATGGTGCGAAAAAATGGCTAGAATTTGGCTACTCAGAATCCAGGGGGGTGCAAGTGCACCCACTTGCACCCCCCTGCGGGCGCCCATGGTCACTCATATTGGAAATGCTTTCATAGCCATGGCCTCGCAATTTATTTTAAGATAAATGGTTAATTTTCATTACTTTGTATTTGTTATGCTAATGGCGGGCGCGGATCGGATGTTAATATTTTTGCTAGAACTGCGTTGCCCAACAGGACAATTATCTCGTTTAGAGTGGTGATGTGGAGGGGGGGGGGTGTGAGGTAACTGGTGTTTTTTTTTTAAAAGCTTATATCAACTCACTTTCTCTTTCTCTCAGTCTTTCTGTCCGTTTATGTGGTAAAAAGTATGAACACATACATGCTCTCACACCCGTTCTCGGATCAAGTTGAAACTTTGCACAATTATTCATTAGCTTAGACAATACATGAATCTAGCCCTACTTATTTTGTTTGAAAGCATCGATAGAAACTAATCCTTCACTGGCTTCACTATTTACAGATATGGTTAAATATGTTAAATAATTGTACACACCCATATTGGGAAGCGTGGTCGAGAGGCTAAGTGCGTCTTGAGCTTGGCTTGCTTGACTACCTAGAAGGGGGCTAGTCGAGGTTCGACACCCAACTCGGGCACTCATTCGGGCGTTCCCTCTTAAGCCGTGCCCGGGGATTTTCACATGATCGGCAACCGTTTCGCTTTCGTTTTCAAAACATTATTAATTTGTGACATTAAACCATGTAACAGGAGAAGTGGGAAAGGGTGTGTGTATGTGGATATTGATGATATATATATGGCATCAACCAGCCGTGGGATGATTGGCGAAAAACCTCTCTTCTACTTTCCAAAGGGCTCAAGTTTGAATCCCAGAAACATAATAATTATCACTCTTAATTTGCGTATTATCGTGTTTAAATACCTTAAGTTCAGGGGCGGACTGGGTGTCAAAATCGGCCCTGGCATTTCTACACAATCAGGCCCATAAATTGCATATTATATGATGGGCATCAAATTCAAGGCCTACTTATCTATAAAATCATTCTGTTTAGTTTGGGCATCGCTAATGTACACGTGTATACAGAAAGATCTATAGTTTTGATGGGAAGTGTAGGCCTTATGTTTCTTTTTAATTGCTAAATGTGTTGCCCCTAAAAGAATGACTCCTTCTAGATCTAGTAAAACTGTCTACGGATGTAGGCTATTACATTATTTCAGAAAATTAGTTAGATTACATTATTTAGAGATTTTTTAAACACGACACATCGAGGGCCGTTTTATAAGAGAATATTTTAAAACCTTTTACAATTTAATACATAGTGGCATCAATGTGGCCCGTCGGTGGACCTAAAGGCCCATTTGGGTACCAACCCACCGGACATTTGCCCGAATGCCCATATAGCCAGTCCGCCCCTGCTTAATAGTTCTAAGTCAATCTATACGAGAACAATTTGAAATCTAAAAAAGTTGGGACTAGGTGACATGAAAAGAATTAAAAATCGGGTTCAAATTAAATTAGACTCAGTCTCCATAGAGTAAGGGTCATTCACGGCTGAAGAAGGCGATAAGGCCTAGTATAAAATACTGAAATAACAATTTTTAGACAAAGTAGTGCTTTTGTATATTTTTTATGTTACACATGCTAAGTGTGATATGAGCCATGGTTCCAAATCAAGAAAGAGTTTCTATGAGCTGCCTTTATGGGTTCAGTAAATATAACGTAGCTAGAGTGGGGAGGGCAGTAGATGCAATCGCCCCCCTCCCCACCGAATGTGTCAAGATACCAGCAGAAGGGGAAGCGACAGGGTAAAAACATTAAGGAAAATCTTTGGGAAAACACTGTTTTAAGCCATAGTTGCCATAGGTTAAGCGGGTACTGGTATTCTAAATTATATTTTTTAAATTTTGAATACTTTTGACATTTTTTTCCTTATATTAAAATATAGATCATACAAATGTAAAAATATAAATAAATTATATATAGATTTAGAGATTCAGTATTTCAGACCTACATTTGATCTAGACTCAGATGACTTAGGCCACACCGCGAAAAATTATTTTTTTTTAAATTATAAAAAAGATGTTAGAGTTGGCAGCTAGATCTACGTTCAGGGTGTTACTTGTAAACATCAACCTGAGTTTGGACGGGCAGGTAAAACCCGTCCGTAGGTTTAATTATTCGCATTAGTTAGAGGCCTAATTAAATGTTTTTCATTGTTCTAGGCATAGATCTGGTTTATGCGCTTATGTAGATCAAATCGTGTGGTGTTAGATCTTCTAAGATGATTAAATTAACATTCTAATTTTCCAATGGATGACTTTCTAGATCTATAAGACTATATATAAATAATAATTTAAAATAAGACAGTAAAATTGTCCATTCGATTGGAACAAAAAGAAAATGGCGTCAAAATGCCAAAAGTTTGTTCCTAATATGTTTAATAAATCAAAGTGCCAGCATTGTTTTGCTGCAAAAGAAGCACACTCTGCAGCAGCTCTGGAAAACAACAAGGTAAGCTATTAGTATTACTTAAGTTAAAGTAATCTAGATCAATTGAATTAGATCTTATTAACTTATTATTTAGAGTCTAGTATACTAACTTAATACTTTTATTTTTATTTAAGTTGGTCTTCTAAAATTTAAATGGCTCAGGCCTCTGCCAACTTATTGAATTCCAAGTCCAAGTCAACACCAAAATAACAATAAACTCTGGTGTACCCCAACATAAGCCTCATCATAGGACATAAGTGTCATAATGAACTGTCTTTAGAAGTTAGAATCTAATTGTTATTTAGGTATTAGTGTGTAAACGTGACTTATCTCTCATTCAAATTGTAAATCACTGTACTCACTAGACACTACTAATTTATTACTGCACTAGATAAAAAGTAGATTACTAGATAGGCCTATAGGTATCTAGATTCTCTAGTAAAGTAGTAGAGTCTATATTTAATATTGGTTTATTTATAGCCAGGGTTGAAATACTTTAATTATTAATTCTTCATGAGAAAGTTATTTTGGAAGTTTATATAATTTTATAAAATGTTATTTTTACTAATAAATTAAGATTGACATTAAATTCCAATTTGTCTTCATTGCAGGCCTCAAGGAAGGTTTCAAAATGTGGTTTTTTATTTGTGTCTCCTGGCTTTGATTTTAACAATCCTTTGGATAGATCACGAGTAAGTAATTTTTATAATCCTTTTTTTTTTAACAGAAGCGAGATATAGCAAATCTCATATGTTTAGAGCTGGCATATTTATATGTCAGTGACTATAATAGTAAAATTAAGGTATTGGAACTATTGGTATTGGATTATTACATTTACTACATGAAAGCTGACTATGCCTTTTTTTTCACGAATTATTGGCATTTCCCGTAATGAATGACACACTCAAATGACAATTTTGTCAATTTTTCAGGAGATTTTTATGATTTTTCAGGTGATTTTAATAAGTGCAGTACATTTTCAGGAATTTTTCTTATATATTTTGCAATTAATAATTACACATAGAATTATCTCAGGGCCTATGAAAGTGCAGGGCCCACAGCGACAGCGTAGGTGGCAGTGGCCTAAGACCGGCCCTGGTATTAACAGTTTTATGCCACTGTAACAAATGATATCTTTTCTAAGGGATGCTTGGTTGTTGGCAGGTTGGTCAAAAGGTTAAGTATGCTTAAACTTAGCTACCTATGAAGGGGGTTCGAGGTTCGACACGCAACTCGAGTAGAGTTGTGTTAACTGAGCGTCTAAAGGCAGCACGAAAAACCTTCTCCCAGAAACCCCTTCCCCCCACTGACCCACAAATGAGATTGGACCATAGCGCTCTGAGCATGCTATAAGCATGAAAGTAGCACTATATAAAATATAAAAGCCATAATTATTATTAGTTGTTTTTCTTTTTAAAGGTAGTACTAAAATTTGTTTATGGAATCTTGTCGTGGTTTATATTCTGCTTGGATGTGACACTAATGGGAATAAGTCTTTTAGGTAGCTTACTGCATTAGCTTTCTGTTGTTTAGTTGTTTTTTCTATTACCTATTTTTTTAAATTTTCTGTTCAAAGCCTTTAGAAGTATTTATATGTCTAGCACTAATGAAGTAGAAACACCAGCCAGAATAATAAATTCACACAGTCCAGTGAACAGGCTACTACAAGATACCTTTGACAACTAAACATTGTCCAATTAACATCAATGACCAACAAATAAATATTATATCAAGCCTTGTATTTTCACTTTGTTTAGATACTCTGGTAATATTGGAAATTATTTCATTTCAGAGGTGGCAAAGAAGATTTTTTCGCCTTTATGATGATGGAGAGTTTTCATACTGTGTAGATGAAAATGTAAGTAAGGTCAATCTTTTTGTATTGGTTTCTTTTAAAATGACATGACCTGCTTTTTTGTTAAGCATCATAGCATTTCTAAAGCTAAAACCTGTTGTTACCTTGGCTTATTGAATCATGAATGAACACTATAAATACTATTTAGTTTAAATTCCTCCATTTTGGTTCTCTTCTTTCAACACACATTCGCACCATTTCCTATTTACACCAACATGCGCACGTAACAATGGAATTGTGTATACTTTGTGTAAACTATTTTTAAAACAAGATTTCAAAGCCATATCATGTTATTCCTGTATGAGATCTAGACTATGTGCATCAAACAGATTTAAATATATATAAAAAAAAAAAAAAGAAATGATCCACGGTTTTCACTTCCAAATTTGTTAATGATATTAATGGTCTCAAAGGTAACTGCTGTGAATGTAATTTAAGTATGTCTGACTAGCAAGTGCTGCCAACAAACTTTGTGTGTAACACTAAATATCTTTGTCATTATGCCATTATTTAATTTTCTATTATTGTATTACTATTGTCTTGTCTTTATTATATTATTATTATTGCTACAAAATTTTAAACATGAATTCTATAACATTAAAAAAATATGTAGTTTAATTATTAACATTTTTTTTTGGATATAATAAAAATATAATGTGTTTTGAAATTATTTCAGCCTGATACAGTTCCGCAAGGAATAGTTGACATGAATAAATGCACTGAAGTATTGGATGCTCAAACTATTACTACTCATTCTTACTCATTGTCCATAGTAACACCTGAAAAGACTTTGTTCATTAAAGGGAATTCTAAAGAAGAAATTCAGTGGTAAGATTTGTTTGTTTAAGTTAGTGAAAGCACCGTGTTTAGTTCTTGTGGGAAAAAGTGAGTAGAGATCAGTAGAGATCAATCTTTGCTTCTAGCTTGTGAAATAGCACTACTTGTCTTTTCTCAGGTGGCATGATGTGCTGGCTGAGTTTCCAAAAGCTCTTAAAAATGTGAAACCAAGGAGGAAACAACCCTGTCTCATCCTTAGCAGCAACAAGGAGCAAGGAGTAAGAAGAATTAGTTTCATGTTTTTTCACTTAAATTCACTAGCCCTCAACAGCTTTACCTCAGAATCGCGGCGCCATGTATTCTGGGCCATCCTCTCTTCCTCTTTGCTTGGGGGTTCTAGTTTATCATTTGTTTGAATAATAGTTTACTTTTCCTTTACTTTTTTCACAGATTGATTCTGTTGATGGTATTGGTGAAAGTAAAATTGATTTTAAATCAGATGCACCAGCTTATGTAACATTCAAAGGTGTGCGGAGTCTTAAACACAAATATGACAACTCTTATCAAGAGGGTTTACGGAAAAGCAGCAGCCTTCATGACTTGTCCTCTGAAAACCCGGAAATGAGAGAGTCTCTGGAGTCATCACGTTACCTGAGCCGTTCAGGGGACAGGCTGGACACTCTGACTAGAGAGAGCATCTATTCTTTGGCTCGGAACACGCCTGTAAGTGTTCCCAGATCCACAGTGCCACATTCACCTTGGATGCGCAGCAGTTCCCTCAACTCAAACATTACTAGAAATGTTGCATCGTCACATTCTTCCATTTCATCTTCTTCCTCGACGACCTCGGACAGGCAGGTGACAAACACTAGTAAAAATAATGTCAATGGCAAGCTTCACCGGGAGAGATCTTCAAGCCTGCGAGATTTTTCAACTCAGTTCAGCCTCTTACGTGAAGGTTTGGACAAACCTTTACAAACCCCTGATGAAACAGACAGCAACCAAACAGATGAATTAAAAGTAAGTATTCATCAACTTAATACCTAAAAAAAAAAAAATTGTTTAGTTTTTAAACAATTTCAGATACCATTGTGCGGTTTTCCTTAGTGATGATAATTTTTTTTAAATTCTTTTTTTTTCCCTTAGTTTTTGTCTTCTTAAACTGGCCCTATCCAATTGCAGACTTTATATTTACAACAAACCCAATCAATACTGATAAACTATGTATTACTTTATTCCTTTAAAGAATTGTATTTCATTCTGTTTTTTTTTTCTTCAGTTTAATGGATAAATAATAATAAATAAATTGTAAAATCAGCATTAATATGTATAGATAAAGTTTTGAAAGCTATGTAATTAAGTAAATTTCAATAGCTATATGTTTTACATGTCCTAGAAATCAAAAAGTAAAACACATTTTTTAAAATAGGCCCCTGATTTATTATTTTCTTAAGGTGTGATTCTACAGGGAAAAAATATGCCAGCAATATTGCAGCATATAACGATAGATCACTTTAAATATTTTCCTTAGTTTGACATCATTAGCAGATCTTTTCAGTATTTTTGATGCAAACTACATTGGAACTAAAATGTAGCTATTGAATTTTAACCCATATTGATCTGTGTTGCCATGTTAATGCTTCAGATAGCACAAAGTTCAGAAGTTAAAACTTCTGCTCGACCAATTAGGTATAAGTCTTCCAGCACTTCATCTGTTAAAGGGCAGTCTGTCTCCAATAAGTTAGAGGCAAGTATACAGCAAGAGGCTAAATGCTAGAAATGTATTTCAAAACAAAATACTGCAAACATTTTTAAACAGTAGAACTTTACCATAGTACTGCTTTCTTTCCATTTATTCATAGCTAATGATATCATTATGTGCACAGTAAATATTCTAACTAACTTAGTACATGTCAAGTAGATTTTAAGACTTTGATGGTGATGCTTCCATGTCTTTACTGATTTTCAAGTGTCATCCACAAATTTGGTGGTATTAATTTCAACTATAGATTAATACTCTTGCTTCCCATTTGATTGATCAAATGTAGTTTTTTTTTTTTTTTTAATTTATTTTGTAGGTATAAGTTTGAAATGGTGTAAAGTCTTGTTAAGATATAATGTGGGACAATCAGAAGTTATTATTTGGTGATGATTGATGATTTGGTTTAGTAAAATGACATAAATAAATTCGTTTTCATATCCAAATAGTTTCACTTGAAGACTCTTCCATATCTCAAAATTTGAACAACATTAAAGGACTATCATAGATATGATCCAAATGTTTCATAAATGATAATATTTCTTTATTTACAGCTATTATTTCATAGTGGTCTTTTTTTGTTCTTTTATTTATATGTTTAAATGTTAATTAATTAATGTTTAATTTTAAATATAAATGTTTAATTTTTCTATAAGTGGTTGGCCTGTGGAGAGTAAAAGCAGGATACTGTATTATCTAGATCTATGTAGCCACAACCATAATCTACTAAAGAATCTACTATTTTGTTCTGGTACATCACAAATCTCTGTGTATGTAGTCCTGCATAATATATAAAGTATTACTAAGAAAGAGGGTAAAATAAGAAGAGTTCAATAGAGATTGTGAAAGATAAAATAATTAAGCTTAATTTGTTGTAAGACTAACAGAATATGAGTTTGAATTAATGGGGTTTCCACCTAAGAATGGCTTTGATGGGATAATTTAAATAGGAATTAGTATGACCTGAACCTGTGAATGGCTTTGATGGGATAATTAAATAATATCAATAAATTGAGCCTGTACCTTTAAATAGCTTTGATGGGATAACTCCAAAATGTTTTGTCTTTTCATAAATATCATCTATATCTATATGTGCAAGTAAAACCTTTTTTTTTCATTACTAAGTATTTTTACAAAGCTTATATGAACTCACTCTGGTAAAAGTTTGTTATATGTTATTTTTCCCACAGGAGGCGCGGTGGCTGAGCGGTAAAGCATTTGGCTGCTGAACCAGGGGTACCGGGTTCGAATCCTGGTGAAGACTGGGATTTTTATTTCGGGATCCTTGGGCGCCTTTGAGTCCACCCAACTCTAATGTGTACCTGACGTTAGTTGGGGAAAAGTAAAGGCGGTTGGTCATTGTGCTGGCCATGTGACACCCTCGTTAACCGTAGGCCACAGAATCAGATGACCTTTACATCATCTGCCCTATAGACCACAAGGTCTGAAAGGGGGGAACTATTTCTCCCACACCCAATCTCAGATCAAGCTAAAATTTTGCACAATTATTTCTTTTACCTGACAACACAACAATCAATAAGAAAAATTAGTCTATTAATTAATTAATTATTGGTAATTGATTATTTTGTTTGGTATCTCAAACAACGCCAAGAAAATTGTACTTGACTGAAGTGGTGGTATAAGTTGAATTAGTTCCCTTTATAGGTTGTTGTCTGAGGCTTAGTGAACACAAACATAGATAGAAACAATATAATTTTCCATGTTCATATGCGCTTCTCTCGCAGAGCGGTTACCGTGTTGACTTGAGAAACCTTAGAAGGCTTTAGCCCACTCAGGTCGTTCACTTTTTAAATAAATACATGTAAAAAAAAAAGATCACCCAGATACTCTTTCTTTCTCCCCCACTCCTTTCCAACTAGTCCAGACAAGTGATAGGATCAGAGCGTATTGAGAAAGCTAAAAACATGGAATTATACTAAACAAAAACAATTGAGAAAAATATTTCTAATCGCACAGATTTATAATTGCTAGTTTAGATTTAGTAAAAATTGAATTAGAAGACCCAAACTAATTTTTAAAACTGTTTTTTTTTCATTTTGCTTGTTATTATGTACAACTCAAATATATTTTAATGGTTACGTATTTTAACAGCAAGAAAAGGGTACCTATTTACTTACCTCTGAATTTATATGTTGTTTTTTTTTTAATAAAGTATGCAAGTATTTATCTGCAAACAAACTCATTAATTAACTAATACCCAAGTCCTTATAAATATTTACTATGGTTCATATGTAATTGACATACCATGTCTAATCTTGCCATGTATAATTTTTTTTTTCAACCTAATTCTTGGTGTATACTTAGAATTTTTCCTGCTGTAGTGATTTTTCAGGGATAAAACATAAAACAATTTTAATAGTATAAAAGAATGTCATAAAGCCAAAAGTATTTTGTATTGCTTAACAAAAAAATTTATTCCTGAGATTACTTATGTAATTGGTCTCAATCATCCTATTTTCATTTACAATATTCTGACATCTTACAAATCAGAAACCTTATTTTTGGCAAGCAACCAAAGATTTTTTGGTCATTATATTTTTAATGAATAAGATGATCCAAAAATAAAATAATAAAAAATATTATAAAATGGGTTTTAAAAATGAGAACATTGAAGTGGCTAAAATGAATCAATCTTATAATTTAAAGAAAATCTTTTTTAAAACATAGATTTCACAAATGTTTACATGCACTTCTCTTCTTGAGTTTACTAACTGATGCTTCATTTTCAAATTGCTTTTAGTAACAGCATCTACATTTTTATTGCTTCATTTTTTCTTTTCAAAACTGTTTCTCTAAGAATAGTCTTTATCTGTACAGTGAAATAGCAAGAGCTTAATGAACATGCTAGTAGAAAGTAAACATTTATTCAGTTTAGATTCAGAAAAGACATTTGAAAAATTGTTAAAAAGCTGTTTAGAAAATTTTTTTTTTTTTCCTTTAGAAAGTGCCTGCACATTTTTTTTAATTTAAATTCTACACCACATTCTTTATACATTTTTCAATCTCGGTATATTTTTCTTTTTTTTTTTTAAGTGTGTTATATGTTTGTGTATAAAATATTTGATGACTGTTTTCTTATTCCTATCATAGGTATTACCATTATTATATCTGCTAATCATACTTATTTTTGTCTAAAATGCCATTCAACAAAATATTTAAAAACTTGATAATTAAAAAAATAACACAGAAATATAGTTTCCCCAAATTTTATCTTATGTAAAAGTTCCAAAATATGTTTCACTCTTAAATTTCAGTCCTTTGAATGCTGTAAACAATTCTAGAGGGGGGAAAAGCTGATTTTTATGTTTCCATTTTTTTTTCTACCCAGGATCTAGTGTATATGAAGAAAGGTTGGTTAATTAAACAAGCCTCTACTGAAAAGGTTAGTCACTTAAATAGAAGTAGTCAATTTTAGCATCGAAATAAATTTAGTTGTATTAAGCTGGTAATGACATAATACACTATTGAGATTTAAATATTAATTGCCATCTAATTGAAATGAATACTTTTATTTCTGTTTTGTAAAATAATGAATGTCACTTATCTATGCAATACAAATCTCTATGGGTACTTCAATAAACTTCCTTTAATCCAAGCAATAAAAACTATGTCTCTTGCTTATATTGTCTTTACACTTCTGCTTCCAGTTCTATCACCCCCAATGTTTTTTTTTTAATTCCCAAAAGAGTTTTTTTTTATTCTCAAATGCCCCCCCAAAAAATGTGTTCAGCTCTCCTAAACTCTTTTCTGTCATGCCACTTCCTTGTACAGCATATAGTGTTTTCAATCTATTTTGTTGCTAGTCTTAATAAAAAAAAATGTTTGAAATTATCAGTAAAACAAATGGGATCACTGAACTTATCTGTAGATTTGTAGTTCCTTTCAATCTAATTGTTTTTTTTACCTGTGAGTGTAACTACTTTCAATGATTTCTTATTGTATGTAGGAATCACACAAACATTGGTTTGTATTAGCTGGAAACTCTTTAAGATACTATGAGGATGCTAAAGCTGAGGAAGCCAATGTTTTAGAGGGCCGAATTGATTTATCCACTTGCTATGAAGTAGCAGAAATTTCTACTCACAGGAACTATGGTTTTAAAATAAAGGTCAGTATCACAGAATTTCAACTCTTGGATTATCATGGATCTCTTGTGTGGTCTCAACTCAACCATATCTTGTAACTATACAAAGCTTGAACCTGGTAGTAGTTTCCAATATTTTTTTTTTTAGTTATGATACCCTTTATACATTTTTTAAATGCTGCTGTAATTGTACAGTAGACTTTAAAAAAAAATAGCCTTGTAATAGAATTCTAGAAAAAATTCTTTTGTCATTCTTGCGTTAACTTTTTTGCAAACAATTAGATATCTAAACATAATGTTTCTGGAAAGATATAAATTATTCACGACAAAATCTTAAATTATGTTGTAATGATAGATTAAGATGTCACTGGCAATCATTGTTTGATACCATTTTATTAGTGCCTAAATATTTCTTCACAAGAATGTTCCCCAAGACTAAGAAAGTTTTGAAAAAATTAACATTATAGCAGAAAACATCCTCCTATTCTGTAATGTCACAGTTTGTTGCCTCATCAGATGTATATGTTGGTTAAGAAATACTTCAGCAATTCCTAAAAACAATTCCAATAGAGTAGGGTTGCACAGTAACATCTACCATCTATTGTCCAGGAATTTAGAGAAAATTGCATTAAAGAACAAGTAAAACCAGAATGGAAAAATGCCAATGATTTTTAGAAAGCTTATTTTTTTCCTACAAGGACTTATCAAGATAGTGACTGGTCTTAAAAGTGATGTATATAATTTGTCTTTGTCATGTTTAAACCAGCTTCCAGTCTAATGATTATTTTATCTTAAGCCCATAACAACTCAAAATGGTAAAGAACATCTCTAAGGTATGGATGAAAGGGAATAAATATTTCAGGCTTAAAAGCACAACTCTACAATAGGATCATTTAAACTCTCACATATCTAGGACATTTGCTCATTGTATTGAAAAATACTGAATAAAAATAATACCCTAAAAGAATTTCTGTGACCTTGAAATGTGAAATAACTTTCGAATAAATGTAATCGACATTTTGGACCAAGCATGAATTGTTAATTCAACAGATCTGTTAGTCAGTTTTAAAATATTTTTAAAGGTATGAGTGCAATACTTCAGGAGCGACAGCAATTTTTTTTTTTATAAACCTCCATTTTGAAATCATCTAAAACTTACAATTTTCATATCATATCACTTTCATATTCAATGTGGATGATGTCCATTTTGTTATTCTTCTTATTGTCAATCCCAAACCTTTGTGCTATCTTTACCCTCCTTCCTCAGACTGGAAATGGTGAGTACATTCTGGCAGCCATGACTTTAGGTATTCGCACCAACTGGATGAAAGCTCTTCGTTTGTGCATGGAGCTACACAGTTCTATACCCAAGTGGAAATTGTCCTCCAATGCTTCTCCATCTACTACTCAAAGCCAGCAGAGAAGTGCATTAGATGACCTTGAGTTTAAAACATCTTGTACCAGTTTAACTGCAGCTGTGAAAGGAGTGGGTGGAGAGACTGCATTTCAACTTGTGGGCCACAAAGACCCTTACAAAAAAGAAGTGCCAAGGCAAGCTAGGCGCCACCATTCTGATGTTAACCCCAGCAATGTGAGCAAAGTTTTTTCAGTCAAAGAGTTCTCTCCTACTCTTGAACCAGCCAAAGATTCTCCAATAATCAACCCACTCACAGGGGACAGCTCAGCTTTGTCAACTGCTAAAAACAACTTTAGTGGAGCTAAAACAATAGGCTCTTCCCTTGAAAGCACCCCAAAGTCTGCCAGATCAATTTCCAGAGAAGGAGTCCTGAAACTTAAACGAGATGCAGCTGACTCATCATCTTTAACATCCAGCAGTGGAGCTGCTGCCCAAGGTCCAGAACAAATTCAGCAGACCCCCAAGCGCAATATTACCAGTGAAAGTAACAAGGAGGAAGTGAAGCGTGAAATGATGCGTTATGCCAAAGCACCTAGTGCAAGAATCAAAGAGAAGACCAGGGCCTCAAAATCTACCCATTCCCATTCATCCATTTCCTCCGTGGAAGATGCTTATGGGTTCCACTTGGCCTCAGATGCTGGATCAGCCATGTCAGATACCACCAACGATCCAACCTTTAATGACAGCCACATGTCAGAGGTATATATCAGCTAGCCAGATTTCACTGCTTTTCATTTTATTTTTAATGCATATTTCAGTGCTTGCCCTCACAAATAACATCTTTTAGATTAATATCAAGTTTGTACTAATCAGTAGGCACTTGAACAAAAGAACCTTCTACTCAGAAATTTCAATTATATTCATTTCAAAAATTTATTTTTTAAAGTTAATTTAAAAAGAATAGAAAAACATCAGCATTAGATTAATGAGTTTAATAAATTTCACATTTAAATATTTTTGTTCAAATTTAGCTGACTAAAAAAATAACTTTAAAAACTGATTTGTTTTGTTATTCATTTCTACTTCAAATTGTTATAGAGTACTTAATAAAGATCAATTTATTAGTTAAAATTATTAAAAGTGCCTAGTAGCTAAATAATACATTATTAGAAAAAAATCATTTTTAGCATTGATTTTACTAAGAAATTTAAATATGTTTTGAAAATAGTCTATGCAAGTATTTCTTCATTACATATCTATATTCTTCTATAAATATAAAGAATGTTTCTTTTTTTTTTTTTTTTTTTGCCAGCTCTTAGTTTTGTTTTTTTGCTGGCCACCAGATTTGAGCCTTATACTTGGGAAATTTATTTCTAAACTTGGGTTGGCTTATTCTTTGGAATATGATCATAGACAGTGCTTCTAAGTTAGGCAAAACCAGTCTTTTTCTTTCAAGTTGGGGAGTAGATACTTTGACAACAATCTACCCTTGAAAAACTTGTGATAAAAGTTGACAACACTGCACTACCATACTTTGATTCTGAGCTCTATCCTTTTTTATATATTAAACATAAAGAAAGGAAACAGAAATACTAATAGTGATCACATGATAATGGTATCACTGTGTTTCTTATAAATACTGTATACATTTCACTGTTAACCAACCATATGCATGCAGCCTCTGCCTTATTTAATAAATTTGGCCTCTGTAAAAACTATGGATTAACAACATGCTGACTGATAATTTTCTGTTATTATTTAGCATGGGCTAACAATGTACAGGCTGATCTATACATTAAGTTTAACTTTGAGCTAGCAACAAGAGAATGATTTTTAAATTTTGTATAACTAGCTAGGTTTCTTAAATTTTGCATCAAGTATAACTAAATGTGGGCTAATAAAAAATGAATTGTTTCAGGACATCAGCATTCGCACCCTGCAGTTAATGTCCTTTTATTGTACTTCTTTACAAGTAGTCGTTTAATTTTTGGACAAACGCTTGCATCTTAGTATTAGATTTTTTCATAGTGCATATAGCTCAATCTTTATTGTCCAGATCAGTTTCCCCAAAACTCATGTAAACTTATTGATGTAGCATATTTATTTAATTATTTTCTAATTTAAAAAAAAGTAGCCTCAATTGTATATAAAATTAGTTTTTTATATTTACATTTAAGAAATAAAAAAAATTACCTTACAATTTCATAGAGTCCCACACAGTACTCAAAATAAACATAATTGCATTTGTAGGAAGATTCTGAAGATTACCCTGCTCATGAAGATACAGATAATGATGAGGTTGGCAGTGCAACAGCTTCAGATGTAATTGCTGATGATGCTCTTGTGGAAATTTTGGAAACTGAGGTTATATGTCCTAATATTAGCTCTATCATGTGGTCACATATTCTTGGACTTACATGTTAACATAATGAACTTAACAGTCTGTTTTAATTTTAGTTAGATTTTGATTTGTCTTTATAAAATTACTTAGTCTAATCATTTAGTCTTTTTATATTTAATATAATTTCTAAGCTAGGAATATGCTTTAAGACTTAACAGCTAAAGTGTAGAAAGTTTTTCAAATGCAATTTTTCACATTATCTAAAACCTAGCTTCTTTTCATGACATTATAAGAAAATGTTTTAGACTTCTGACATTTTATCTAATCAGATGAGCTACATAAAATTTATCTTTTCAAAGCACCTAATAGATAGTTCTATATAGTATATGCACCTCTTAAAACTAACTTTTCACACACAAATACACAGTATTTTGTATATGTATATATCCTTTATTCAGCTAAAGATGGTAGTACCAGCTTTGGCATCAAGGCAGATTAAAAAAAAAGTACTCTGCCATGTAAAATATAAGCAACTATCAATTCTTTTTTTTTTCTGACACAATTTGAGAGTACCAGTACTGTGTTAACGTTTCTTCTCATCCTCCTTTGGTGCCACTTATTTTGTTTTGGGTGGAAAGGACGTTTTCCAGGCAGCAGACAGTGTACTGTTTTGTCAGAGACTTAGTAACAAATTTCACTTATATCCTAGCAGACTGCTAACCACCTTCTAAGTGTGAATTTACCCTGGTGACTTTTCTAACAACCCCACAGCTACCCTAACTCACTGGTCTGTTATGTCACAAAAATCACATTTAATAAAGTATATACTCTTGCTGTCATCCAAATGGTATTATTAAGTTTTCTGTATTTATTACCATATCTTCAAAAAAAAAAGAATTTTAATAAAAATCTTGGTTAATGGGTACATAAGAGCATCTGTTTTATTCACTTATGTTTATGACATTTGATCTACCGGTAATTGTACTTCCTTTCTAATTACACCTATTTGTGAATATAATTGCAAACTAAAAATCCCCTGACCAAACAATTATGACAGTGTTTGTTTGTTGCCAAGGAAGTAGTAGAGAACAAATTGGTTTCATTTCTTTTGGCACACATTGTTAACATTGTGAAAAGAAGTTTCAAGAGACTTATGTTCAAATGAGTAATTTTATCTGAATTAATGATGGTCTAATAAAGTGAGATGCTGTTAATGATAAAATTGCCACAACTTTAAGTCCATGAATCTAAACTGTATCTAAATATTTCTTTCCATCTTAAATTTAGGTTGAAACATTAAAAGACAGACTAGAACTAACTCAAACTGAACTGGACAAAATACACAAGGATAATTTGGATCTCAAGTCTCGATTGCATAAGGAGTCAATTCAGGTAATTATGGAACTCTATAGTTAGCCATATCATTTTATCTGTAAAAAGATGAAGGTAGATCTTTTACATAGTGTGTACCTTTTTTATTAAGCACCTAAAAGAGAGCAGATTTTGTGACAATAAACTATTGTGGGGAAATCTTGTTTCCTACTGACAAACATCAAGCTTATCTTGCACCTAGGATGTATTCATCCTGTATTCTGTGGCCTAAATTGTGCTGATGTGTCAAAAATCCAAAAGTATATAAAATATAACAATATATTGATCCTGTATTTCTTTTACCATGACAATGTATTCTATTTATATATGTTTCATCTTTGATTTTGTTTGAAGAGCGTAGATAGTGGTTATAGCAGCCGTTGGGGAGGACAGAACACAGCATCAAGTGACAGCAACAACTGGCTTGTACCTGCCACTAATAATAATGAGGTAATTTAACACCTGTTAGGACTGAATCACTATTTATGAATTATGTTCTTTGGGTTAATAATATTTACAATTCCATCTGATAAGCTTTATTCTAGCATCACAACCATTATCAATTTACAATGCACCACTCATAGTAGATAAGCAAAAAAAAAATAGATAAGAGCTTCTTCCCTTTGAAACCTAATGATCTATGAAGCACATGTATAAAGTTCACCTACTTCTTTTCACAACATTTCATGAAGGTGTCTTATACCATTACTTTTCCCATTAGGTTTCAAAACGACTTTATGCAATCCTAGAAGAGCCTAGAAGCTCAAGTAAATAAAATAATTTTGAAACTAATTCTGTATATTTCATATTGGTAATTTCCACTATTAACTCTTTTTCTCCTAATTAACGATACCATCGTTGCTTTGACCCTTTGATTTTAGAAAGTATATATTATGTTGTATAAAAAGATCATGCATTCTCCTATAATTCTATACCAAAAGTAACTTTTTCTGATTACAAACAAAAATGTTATTGAAGTTCAATCATGACAGGGTAGAATGTACAAATGTGAAAAATGAACTATTCTGTTAGAATGTGAAAAATAATTATGGAAATAAAGAATTAACATTCTAGAAAGAGCCAATTATATTGCAAAAGGTATTTTTTGTCTTAAAAATGAGCATAGACTATTGCTCTATCCTCTCACTCCTTATTCCCTCACCCCCTCCCATTAACTCACTTCAAAATGCACAGGCATCCTTAAGAATCCCTGCATTGAAAACTTAGTTTACTTTTGATATACCCTTATTTTGCACAGATGTTAAAACGACATTTAAAGGAAGCTAAAGATACTATTCAACGGCAGAAAATGGACATAGAAGGTTTAAAAAGTAAGCTGGATATGTCTGTGTCTAAATTGACTGGGACAGAAAAAGCTTTGTCTGAAGCTTTAAGAGACTGCAAGCAGGAAAAAGATAAGGTTGGTAGTTTTAAAAAAGCAGAAGAATAAGGATAATATCTATATTTGTCATTTGTCTGTTTTGGGTGGAATGTTTGCAAGATATTTATGATTTCCACATTCCAGTATTAATAACTGATTTTAAAAAGGGCATAGTTTTGTGTATGTTTTACATTGTATCACACACACACATAAACATACATTTCCTCTTTAAAAAATCTAAAATTTTGTCATGGAGAAGTGCTACTAACCCTGATTTGAAATAAGCAGGAGAAATCAATGGTTGGTTGATACTTTCAAACTACTAAGAAAAACCAAAGGTTGGCAGACATTTTAACTAGTGGGAGAAATCAAAAGCTGTTGGAACATTATAACAATTTATTCATCAGTTATCTGTATTCTATTAAGATACAACATGTTATTCAAGTACTTTTTATTTTGGGATCCTTGGGTGCCTCTGAGTCCACCCAGCTCTAATGGGTACCTGCATTAGTTGGGGAAAAGTAAAGGCGATTGGTTGTTGTACTGGCCACATGACACCCTCATTAACCGTAGGCCACAGAATCAGATGATCTTTACATCACCTGCCCTATAGACCACAAGGTCTGAAAGGGGAACTTTATGTACTTCATTCAATATTTTGTGTTTGTCTTTCATGTTAGTTACTTTGAGCACATATATTTATTTCAGTTTGGGAAATTAAGCTCAGAATTTAATCGCCGCATTCGCTCCATGGAAAATCAGTCAAAAGATACAGTTCATAAGTTGGAACGAAACAGAGAAACTCTTCAAGCCAAGGAGCGGGAATGTCGCAGGCTTGAAGCGGAGCTGAAAACAAACTTTCAGAGGACCAGGGAACAAGAAAGAGAGATTCTCAAACTTAAGGCAGTAGAGCATGAATACAATCAGTTAAAAGTAAATATCTATCTTATCAGCTGTCTTATTATTTCTGGCAACTATAAATCACTTTGTCCTAGGTTGTCTAGTTGGTTACTTTTCATGTTGCGTTTGGCAGCTAGCATCCTCCATAAGTTTTTAAACATCTCTTTGAATCATCCCACTCAAATTGCAAGGTTTTCTTGTATATGGCCTTATAGGTGATCTTGGGTCGTACTTGCATGTGGTTTTAAGTTGAGAGAAAACCTAGGATGTCTTGTGTTTTTATGATATTGCTTGTCCACATCATCTTTAGGTAGAACAAAATCTGCCATTGGCATAAATATTATGGTTGTATGATCCTGTTTCTAGTTGGTCAGATTAAATGACACTTTAAAAGGAATGCATTTGATCACAAATCTAAACTAGCGCTTATACTTTTTTTTTTAAATTTGTTTTAAAAAAAAAAAATCAAATAAGCATCTGAACTTATAATATATTTAACAAAGAAATAGTTGCTGGGGGAAAAAAAAGTTTAAAGCATTAAATAATAATCATAATTTTTTATCAAAGGTTTACTGTACAATTTTAAGTTGAAATAAGAAAAAAAAAGAAATATATGATGTAAAGAAAAAAAAAGAATACAATAAAAACTTAATATAACTGTATTTAATAAATCACCTAAGAGTGATTAACAAGTCTTATTGTGAATAGTAACAATGCTTCTCAAAATATGTCATACATATTAGAATTGGTGGTGTGTTGGCTTAGTGGTTCAACGCCTGGTGAATTATGAATTTTATTATTTTTTGTGGGTTCCCCTTAGTCCTTGAAGCCCTAATGGGGTACCTGACATTAATTAGGAAAAAGATAAAGGTAGTTAGTCGTTGTCCTGCCACATATCACCCTTGATAACCATGGGCCACAGAAAAATCTGCCTGATAGATTTAAATGTCTTCACTTTTATTTATTAATAATATTCAGTGATATTCATTATTACACTAAAAACAACTTTGAATGTGAACTAACTAATTGCACTGTTGTTATATTAGGAGAAACTTGATGACAGGGAACATGAGCTAGCCAACTTGAAGTCTGAAATGAAAGAGAAAGAGCACTTTGCCAAGAAAATGAAAGATGATTATGAGAGTCACCTTGAGCAGCTTGACAGAGAGTTTGTCAAGGAAAGAGATGACCTAGAGAACCATGTGGAGCAGCTGAAGCTGGAACTCTACTCTGCCCATGATAGGCAGGCTTCTATGACAGACAATATGACATCCAACATAGCAGACATATTGAAAGAGAAAGATGACATCATAGCTCAGTTAGAAGAAAAGGTGAGGATATTCTTTAGTCCTCTGAACCCTTAGTACTAAAAATTCTCTTACAAATGTAGATACTTTTAATATATTTTTTTCACTAAGTAGTTTTTAATCAAAATTATCCCTAGAATGGACTTAGAATGCAAACTTTGTTTTGTGAACCATTATGACATATTTTGTCAATGTATTTCTTAGATGATTGAAGCGGACAAAAAACTTGTGGATCTCTCTGAAGAGCTTCATGCAGAAATGGGTGAAAATGCTGACCTGGCTCATAGTATAGACATGTTACAAAAGGACCAGGTTAAGTTCACGTCTACAATTGAAGAGCTGAACACCCAGTTGATGGCCATGAGGACCAAAGTGTCTGGCCTGGAATCTGACAATACATCTCTCAGAAGACAGCTGCAGGAGCTTAGGGTTGAGAACACGCAGCTGCACGAGGGCTTCTCCAATCAAGACATTGATGGACTGGTGGCCTTACATGTTGATAAGGAAAGGGATGAGCTGAGACAAACTGTTGTGGAACTGAATAGACGACTTTTTGACCTCCAGGTGAGCAGTGCAGTAAAGTAACATTCCATTGAACTGGTGGCTGTAAGGACATTAAGATTTTTACGACTGAATTAATATTGTTAGTGAAAGATATTGACTAAATGTCACTGTCAAAACTTATTTACTATGAAAATGCATGGATGTTTTTTTTTTAATTAAATTTCATGTGGTATGTGTGGTTGATTGGCTAAAATGGCTTGTCTTCCTAATTTAAGAGGCTTGAGTTTGAATCCCAGAATAAACTAGGTAGTTGTAAATGGAGATTTGACTTGAATTGTTTTTGTGAGCATTTAAAGCATGGAAAAATGTTCCCAGGTAACTTTTCCCCCCATGTCCACAAAGAAATTAAACAGACTGAACATGTTTTAGGAGTATGTAAAACATTCAATAAGACATTCAAAAGCAATTATAATAATAATGTTAGGCTCTAATCATGAGAAATGGAAACAAATTGAAAGGCTCAAAAGAAATTAATTCACTAGATAAGATCAGGGAAAGTTGTGAATTAACACCATTACTGACATTGTTTAGCTAGTGTATATTTTTACAGTAAACTCTTATAGATTTGACATTTTACTTTTTTTTTTTTGGATGTACTTGCCCCAATTCTCTATAGTTAATACAATTAACTAACTTTTTATTTTCCCACTTAGACCAAAATGGAGCAAGTTCAGATTATGGCTGATAAGAAGTATGAAAGAGGAGGATCTGTGAACAGCATCAGTAGCCTGGCCAGTGACCACCAGCAAGATCTCCTTCACAATGTTCTCATTGTAGATTCTCAACTCAAAGAAATCAGCGCCACCATGTACTACATCCACCAATGTTTTGATACTTACATTGAGTCTTTGCCTGAAAAGGAGCATTCTAAAGTGATGAAGCTGTCAAACTTAATAGAGAATGTCTGCCACAAGTGTAAAGAAGCCCAAGACATTCTGCGGGAGGGTGGGGCTCCAACTGTAAATACAGACTACACTCATGTCATCACAGTGAATGCTCAAACCAATGGGAAAATCATCATGGAGGAGTACCTCAACTTGAAAGAAAAGTTTGACCTAATTGTGGCTGAGTTGAGGAAATTGAAATTTAGTTCAGTAGACTCATGTAAATCTTGTGATGCTGCTAAGCAAGAGGAAGCTCAATTAAAGGAGAAACTAACATCAAAACAAACTTCTTATAGCAAGCAACTTAATGAACTAACTACTAGAGTTGAAAAACTAGGTGCTGGACAGACCAGTTCTGGTGTGTCCACTACTAAAGAAAATACAGGTGTCAGTATGAATGATATTGAGGCTCAGTTGAGTAAACTAGAGAAGCAAATACTTTGCTTAGAGAAAGTGCCTTCCACTACTAAGCCTGTTGGCGTCACCATTCCGCAGTCAGAGGAACTTGATAAGTTAAGTAGTATGTTACAGACTGCTCATTCACAAATAGAAGCAGTTGTAGCCCAAGCTAAACAGACTAACACTTTGTCCTCACCAATTTTGTTTAAGCTGGAATCTAGTGGTAAAAGGATTGACTCCTTGTCTTCCAATCTCCATTCACCTGTTCAAACTAGTAGCAAAGAGGCCCTCCAGATGGAATCAACCATTGTGGCTGGAGGTGTGATGAATTGTCTCAAAGAAATCAGAGAAAAAGTTCAGGAAATTGGGGAGCAGTTGGATTTGTTAGATGAAGAGGATGAGGACTCTGATAGTGAGAATGAAGGTGATCAGACAACCGTGAATGACATTCGTGACAGATTAGCCCAGCTGACAGAATACATAGAAGAACATTCTAAGCTAGACACATCTGACTGGGCCCTGTTAAGGCTTGTCACTTTGCATAAAGAAAGTCTGGCATCTAAAATTGAAAATACAGAATCTATAAACACTGACATTGATTCCACAAAGTTGAAGTTATTTTCAGACAAACTTGCCTTGGAGGCTGTAATTCTCTCAGAAATGTCTCATATCCTTCAGGCTAGAGATTATTTATCTCCTCCTGACATTGTAAATAAGGAAATTGATATGTTAAATAGCCAAATGATTTCCCTTTATCAGATGTTGGACAATGAAATGAAAACTATGCACTTTGAGGAGCAACTGCCTGATGTTTTTTCTAGCTACATAGAATTGGTGGCAGAAAAGATTTTAATCAATGGTCATCTGTGTAGCAGCTTATTTGACCAGAAGTCCCACATAAGTGTCAAAAGTGATACACCATCCTCAATTCAGCCTGGACTGTTAGCTGTTGAAGCACTTGAGCGAAGTCAGATTGATTCATTCATCAGCACTAACTTGGATCGAACCTCTAAGGATATCTTGGACATTCCGACTCATCTTACAAACCATGCCATTGTTCAAGGGGAACTAACTTTTGCACTAAGGCACTTGAAAGCTAAGTTAGTTCATTGCCCAGCAGCTTTAGAGCCTGGGGCTGGAAATCACCAGTTTATTCTGAGCCAGTTACTACAAAGACAGAAGAGAATCGGACAGTCTTTTGACTCTTATTTTAAACAGATCGTCCATTCTCTGGCTGTTATTATTTTCAAAGAGAGTGAAGAAATGACAATAGTGCAAGGTCCTGAAAGTGTGATGGAGTCCATGTGTTCTGAACTATCCACGATCATTGAAACGCACATTCAGTCCTTTAAAGAAAAGTGTCGCAATGCACAGAACACACATATTGCACACAAGTTTGACTTGATAGTCAATGAGTTACGATCAGTCAGAGAGGCAACACTCAGTGAAATAAAACTGAAGCATGAAGCTTATGTCAAAAATCAGACGGACATAAGAGACTCCAGCTTGGACATCCCAGTTCAATCCCTTGATAACACAATAAAAAACTTTGGGGAAATTTTAGCGCTCAAAGCAATCATGATGGGATCCAGTGTTTTTGTCATGGAGCTCATTAAGATGGGCAGCTCTGTCCTCTCTGACTTGGAACTAGACTTGGGTGACATGACACAAGTCAAACCCAGTTTAGAGAAAGGCCTATTCAGTTATGTTAATGTTCTGTGTCAATCACTAGAGGAGGAAGCATTGTCTAAGTATAGTTTGTCTAAGAAAGTAATGGATGAAACCAGCAGTGATCATTCTGAGGAGGAGGGTCAGACATTGCAGGACGTAGTTCTTCAGATTCCGGACTTATCTGGCTACTCTGGTTTAGCAGAAGTGGTAGTCAGAGAAGCTGTTCACAGCGCCCAGTTAACATTCTCATTATTCAAACAAAAACTCACATACGACCGTGAGCTGAGCAGGACCAAGGGGAGAAGATACACTCAAGCAAAGCATGACCAAGAAAGTGGAGATTCTGAAGAGGCACTGGAGCTGCAGGCAGATATTCAGGTAGTTACGTGTTTTATACATTTTGTTTTCATTGGAAATAATTTCATTTAATATTAAAAAATATTTGTTAATGTTCTGGTCACTAAAATAAAGGAGCAAAACATTGAAAACATATTAGCAACTATTTGAAAAACAGAATTATAAGTCAACAATTAGATGCGATTCAAAATAATTATTCTCACTTTGAATGAATGCATATCTTAATATGTAGTATAGCAAGCATTTAAAAAAGCATGTTTGTAAATAGATGCCAAGATTTTTATAAAATTTTAAATTTAAACAGGGATTTTAGCATCTAAATAGAAATATTGATTTTGAAATTCAAAATAAAAAAAAAATTTAAAGCTCCTGGAAGTTATCATTAAGAGATATATATAGTGTTTAATAAAAGTGAAACTGAAACTTTTACCTGCAATAAAAAAAAGTTGGCATTGTCAGCTATCAGTTAAAATAAAAAGTTAATAACTCAAAGTTACCAATGTCCCATGCTTAATACTTTATTTACGGACATAGATCTATCAATCTTCATCTTGTAATGTTCCCTAGAAAATAATTCAGGAAGAATGGAATTCAGTAGATACTGTTTTGTTTAAACAGTTTTGAGTGCATCCATAGAACTTTCTTAACATTTAACGCTGACATATGTCAGTATAATCGCAGCTTTCATATTTGACTCAATTATAATTCTTGAAAAAAAAAAACATCATGGGACATGTTTCTTTCTTTTAAGTAACATAATTTCATATTTTGTGAAAAGTTGTTTACAATGTGGCAAAATTATTATTGTTTTATTTTTCTCACCTAAGTTTCACACTAGCATGATTTAACTGTCTTTAGGCTTTGCTGGGACCAATTGAAGAAGTTTTGGAGAGTAAACATGAAGATGAACTGGAAGTACTTGATGTTCTCTTGGCTATGATTCGGCAGATCAAACTGAACAACTTGCCCTCAGTAGAGGAACAAGTAAAGCAATTAGAACTGAAGTTGCAACATGAGCAGGAGGTGGCCAAGGAGCGACATAACACCTACCTTGAGGTTTTCAAACAGGTAACTTTTTCTTTCACATTCAGGACATTGACATGGAGGAATGAACACCAAGTAGGTTAGGTTTAAAAATAAAAAATGAAACAAAAACTAAACTTCTACATTTCATGTGCATGTCATTATATTTATAGATCATTTACATTCATTTATTTCATTTGTTTTTAATTTAGCTGTTTACTTTTAAGTAGGGAAAACTAAATTTAGCATTTATATTTCTTGCACATGTTCAATATAAGAAGGCCAATACCTAATAGTAACAGACTCGACACTGTTCTCTGAATATATTTTCTTTGTAGTTCTTACTTAGCACTATGAACAGAAGCTCATTCTCTCATTTCTAAATGCAGGAAACCAGTAAACTGGAGAAGACATTAGAGGAGCTTCAGTCAGAGCGTGATCATTATTTAGAAAGGTCTGAGCAGTTGGAAGAAGATCTGAATATACTTCAGATACAGCATGAAGAAGAGAAGGAGAGAGAGAAACAAGACATTCTTACTGCTGTTCATGCCATTAAAAGTAATGATGAAAAAAGTGGAACACATCTGTTAGAAAAGTCTTCCAGATTGGAGAAAGAGCTTGTTATGCAAAAAATCCATTTCAGAGTTAGTATAACACCTTTTTTTTTTAGCTGAACTATATGAACACACAAGGGTTTTCTAATAACAGAAACACAATATGTTTAATCTAGACCAAGTACTTTATCTGTACTAGTAACCTGTTTAATCTAGACCAAGTACTTTATCTGTACTAGTGACCTGTTTAATCTAGAAAAAGTACTTTATCTGTAACCGTATGTCTATGGCCACCGTCAGTCGCGAAGCGACTATGGATCATCTCATTTCCATGAGATGAATGCCTGGGCATAAGCTGTGGTCGGAACGATGTCGCCCACACATCAGTTCCCCCCTCTCCACGCAGCTGATGTATCCAAAGGAACGGCAGTGCCGATACAGTTTGGGGTTAGCAGCGTCGCAGGTTCTGCCAGAGTGTAGCACTGGGTGCTCACAGTGCTGCAAACTGCCTTAGGGTCGCCAGCTCCTGATTTTTCCTCAGGGTTGACTCCCGAAGCCTTTCCCTTGATTGGGTATAACTGCAAGGCAGCAGAGGTTTGAATTCAGAGTTTTCCTTCCCCTAGGTGGGTAGCCAGCCATGGCTAACGAGCCCCTCCTGCCCGAAGCTTACTGGTTAAGGCGCCAGTTACTCGCCTGTGCCCCTTCTCCTGTTAGTAAGAACAGTTCCGCCGGACTCAATATCTGAGCCACATGTAACCGTATGTATTTATAGATAAACTCTATTTGTCTAGAAACTATTGGGTTCACTGAAGAAAGATTTGGCAACTAAAGACAAGAGTAACATTATCCAGGGCATAGAAGAGCACATGAAATTGATGTCACTCAGTTCTGAAGAAGAGGTTTGTTGACATTTGGTTTTATAGTTATCAACACTGTAATTACTGTAATAAATTAGTATCATTTATAACTGCTATTTAAAAATATAATACAATTACTGTCTTGGTCTTATTAGGTGATTTATGCTTATATTGGTTTAGATTGAACAATAGTTAAACAATTACATGTTTTGTGTCATGCTTTAGGAAGAAGATGACTACCAGCCCCCTCTGCCCAGCCAACCCCCTCCTAATGTCAGTATTCCAGAGCAGTCTGTTATTCCAGTTCTGGAGGTAACCATTGTTGATGTAGTGGATTGAAGGCAAAGTTAAACACACAACATAATGTTTGCAGTTATTATTGAGTTTCTTCAAAATCATATATTTCAGGTTGTATCCAAACCTTTGAACTTCAGCTCCCATGAACATGCTGTGGAACTATTAAGAAGAGAGAAAGAAGAAGCTCTTGCAGAAGAAATCAGGAATACTAAAGCTGGTAAGATGAAGCATCAAAGTTGATCTCTATTAGAAGGAGCCTCTGTGTACAAAATTATACATTGGCATTATACGTCAATTACATTGTTTTGCTTACATCCTGACACTTCTGTGCACAAATATTTATAGAATGTAGGCTGGTAATCATATTTATTTCATCATTTGCTTAAAGATTATTGATTATCATTTTAACAAATGCTATCCATGCTTCTTTGTTTATTGCAACTGCCTTTTTGAAAGTTTGAAATATTTCTATTCTTTATGATTCTAAATTTTATTTTACAATGACATTCATTAGCTTTAGATGCAGTGAGAAGTGCCTACGAAGATGAATTAACCAAAGAAAAAGACAAGTATAAAGAAGCTTTACGTACAATGTTCACAGAAGATTTTGTTGAAGAAATTCGCCTAAGACATCAGTTAGTATTATGAAGGGCTTGTATGTATATTTGTGTATCAAAAATCAATTATACATATTATATCTATTTATATATATATATATATATAAATAGATATAATATGTATCATTGATTTTTTAAGCATGAGTTTTGTATAACAATTGATCTAGATTTGTGTCTAATAACTAAATTTAGATTCTTTTTAAAAGTCTTTTCTCTTGTAAAATCCAAACTCTTGATCAATAGTTTTGTTTATTTTTGTTTGAATAGAGAAGAAGAAAATAGAATGAGAGAAGAACTACAGAAACTTAACATGCATTACTCCAGTAAATGTGAAGATTATAAGCTGCTAGAAATGAAACTTCAACAGACCAAACAAGATTATGAAAGCCATATCAGTCAGCTGATATCTAGGTTGCATTTCTTTTATATTTAAAAAAAAAAAATCTAGCAAAAAAAAGATTTTTTTTTAATTTTTTTTTTTTTTGTGAATGAGTTTATTGAATTAATTTTTTTTTTTTGCATTAGCAATGACCATCTGGAAGAGTTGCTGAATCGTGAAATTGACAGTTTAAAGGATTTTATAAAAAATAAGCCATCAAGTTTAACAACTGGCTCAGTGACCATGGAAGAGGAACTGTATGATGCTAAGGTAAAATCTGTTAGTCTTTAAGTTTACTTTTTTTTTTTTTTTTTTTTTTAAATACATTTTTCCAGAATTAAGCAAGAAATATAAATGTTAATTTGTTGCCATTGTTTGTCCAGATAATGGTGAGAGTTAAAGATACTGAGCTACAGAAGCTGCGATCACAAGTGAAAAACTTAGAAAACAATTTACATAGGACAACTGAGGTATTTTGGCTTGGTTTGAATGAATTATTATTTGGTTGCCTGTGGGCCTACTCACTAGCGGATCCAGAACTTTTAAGTGGGGTGGGGTGTTTTCTTCCTAACTCTAATCAAAGTAAATTTTAACCCTGTATATAAACATAGGCATATATTTATGTTCAGAGAATTAATTATATATATATATATATAAATATGTGTCTATATTAGAATTTAAAGCAGTTTCTCTCACTATTACTATTGATGACTTTGAGATTAGAGTGGGGCCTCATAATATACTAATGGGATAAATATCAGGGAGTAGCAGTGTATTATATAGATATTTAAATTTTTTTTTTCCACATTCTCTGAGTTCTGCACGAAAATTGAACTGCACCTCCACCCACAACCTGAAGGGTTAAGTTTGAGTGGGCGGCGGTAGATGCAGTTGCCCCCTATCTTAATCCACAAGTGGGCCTACTTTTTAATAAATATTTTTCCCCATTGACAGCTGGTATTATACAGAACTCTTTTAGTTGAAATTGTTTTTGCATTTATTTTCATTAGACTATACATATTTTTATCTTATAGTGAGCTATTTATTAGTTAAAGTGCCTATTTGTTTCTCATTTTTCTGTCTTCATTCTTTTGATTAGATATCTATTGATTTTGTTTTGGATTCATCTAGATTTAGTTTTAAATTTAAAGTACAAGTAATCATGAGATAAAGTCTTTTTGATGATACAGTTGAAAAGTTACCTAAGGTGAAGAAGGGTTTAGCCATTTTTGTGGTCAAGTATTAAGTCTGTTAATAGCTAGGCCATAACCTTCGTTTCCGATGCCTGGAATTTCTACGCTCTACTTAAGAGATTGTTAAATTGAAATAAACTTCAACCACCAGTTTTAAATTCTATCAAGATTGTTTCCTGTAATCTTTAAGCTGCTGAATGTATCCTACCATGTCCCTTACTCTAGAGACTTACAGTAACATACAATGTAACAATTAGGCTCAGTATAATACTTTGTTTTTCTTTCTGAATGCCAGGAGCACAGACAGACCATGACTTTATATATGCAGACCATGAAATCAAACAGTGAGCTTAAGAAACAGCATCAAGAGGAAGTAAGCCAACTTACAGACAAGCTGAACAAAGTGTTGGGGAGCCAAGGGCTTAAAGCTAACATAAGGCGAAGTAAGCTTTTGAACGCTTAGTAACATAAGACATTCAATTATTTTTTTTTTTTTGCATAAACATTGATGTGTAAAATATCTTTAAAGGAGACATTTAGTCTTATTTAGATTAGACTTTTAGCTTATAATCTGTGCATTGAAAGTGTAGTCACTCAAGTAGTAATACAGATATATTTTTCACTCCCCATCGCAGAATGTAATCCACAAGAGTCTCTCAAGGGTGACTATTGTGTTGCACCCCAGCTCCTATGGTTGGCTTACACCCTAAGTCTTCCTTTCTCTTTATAATAATAGCATGCAACCACTACTACATATCACTGCACTAAACACCATCGACATTTGTGTTGTAGTTTTTTTATTTTTATGTTGTTGTTTTTTAACATCAACACATTATTTATCAGACTAAAACCCACAACAGAGAAAAGGAAAAATCAGATTGCTTGAAATATTTTGTTTACATGTATGTAGTGTTGAGATCATTATGTATATGGTAGACCCATGCATATGTAATGAGAATTATAGATAATTGTTTACTTAAAAGAACAAAAAATTATGAATTATCTAGACTTGCCTACCGTTATAGAAAATCTAGATAATTAGCCAACTTACCTATTTATATATTTTACTGCTATTAAGTGACTTTAAGGAAAAAAAAAAGAACTTTTTGGTCTCTACAACCTATATCTAAAGTCTACATAATGTTAAAGTATTTGTAGATTTCTAAATGACGAGGAAAAAAAAACACCCTAAAAGACTGAATTCCTTTCAATGTAATAAAATGTTAAATGTTCCTCTGTACTACGGAAACTTATTATTTATTATATGAGTGTACAAAATAAGTTTCGAAACACTATTTAAAAGGAATTAATGCTTATCACCAACTATTAATGCCATCTAGGTATGAACTTGTGTGTAAAATAATGTGTAAGGAGAACTGGGCCACAAAGACTGCTAATATGAGTTTGCGTGTAACTACTCTATTATATTAAGCATGTTATTAGTTAGCTTGATATACTTTACAAATAGTATTTGAGGCACAAGTGTTCCACATGAAGTCCTCAGAACACTGTATGGGAAAATCAGTATTACACATTTAAACTTTTTACTAGTCAGGTCTGATTACAAATCTAAAAACAAAAAACAGTAATAAATGAACTTTTACTAGGCAGGTCTGATAACCAAATCTAAAAAACAGTAATAAATATAAATTTCCCGCTAATTTGGTCAAATAAAAATGTATCATTAATAAAAGTTTGCATGATTGTTTTTTAAGTTATTTTCATCATTTCCTTATTCAAGTCATTTTGATAAAAGAACTAAAACATTTCTTTTTGTACACACATACTAATAATAGTTGTGTAAACTCAACTCTTAGACTCTAGAGTTTTGGCTAAGTAAAACTTTGGGATCTAAAGGGAATATTTTTAAAACTACATTTATAATTATTAAAAAGAACCAATCCAACTATAGTAAGTTATTCAAGAAAAACATTAAAGAAAAGAAATCTAATTAGAATTAATGACCCTAGATTTTTTTGTTTGTTTGTTGAAAGTCTAAATAAATATTTTACTTTTATATTTTTAGCTCCATCGTTTCATCAACGTACTCGTAGCCCTAGTCCAGGGAGCACAACTTCTGTCCGCAAAGAATCAGATCATTCTAGCAGAGACTCTCATCGGCGTAGGCACATCCATCCCAAAGGTAAAATTAAACTGGTTTAGCATTTCATTCATCAGTCTAATTAAAGTAGTTGCTGCCAGTTGTTGGGCTTGTTTTATCAAGCTCTGATTTTATTAATAAACTATTTTTAACTAGATTACTGTTTGATAGAAATTTATCACCTTTGATAAAAAATTCAAAAATTCAATTTTTACATTGAAAAGAACTTACAGAATAAATGAAGATGTGATGATGGGCCATAAACAGATTTTGAGCTTAGCAAAATCTTGTAGCTACCGGTATTTCATCTTCTGTAAAATAAAATTCTTATTAACTGATAAGTAAAGAAACATATAGCTAAGTTTAAAAAAAAAAGCATTTTGACTACAATTCCCCCTTAAGTTAATAGTTAGATAACATTCATATGCATTTCTTAGACAATATTTATGTAGATACTAGTTGCAATAATCAAAATGAAAATTAACAGTAATGTTTAAAAATAATTTCCTTTACAAAAATGTATATTTACAATTTGATATGACATGTTATTGTTTGTGGGAGCACAACTTCTGTTGTGGGAACTTTAAAATCACTAGAGCAGTTATCTTTGAAATATAAATTAGTTTGCTTAACAATTTGTGGGTCATCATCACAAATGTAAGTTTTTGAAATTATTTTTTTTTGGCTATACTATTGATATGCTCACCTTCTATTGAATTCAAGCCTATGTGTTTACATTACAGATTTAAGGCGATCAAAGAGCAGCCCTTCACTTCCTTTTGTATTTGACAATAAGGCCATATCTCCTAAGCCAGCGACTCTAGCCTCTACTACTAAAGCCAGAAGATCACGTTCCCCAAAGTCTTAGTTGATAATTGTTAATAAGAAATGCACACCACCGGTGTCACAGTGTTTACTTTAGTTTTTAAACTTCAGTATAGAAGAATCTCATAATGCAATAGACGCTTTTAAGAAATTAATTTTTTTTAGTTGTGAGGTTTATTTTTATATCTAAGTTTTATTCCATGTTTCTCAATTGTTTTGAAGAATTGTTGTGATGGACACTTAAGATGTATTCTTACTTAAGAATAGTAGGGAGATACAAGAGATTAATTACTATTTACCTCATGAGTTAATGTTGAAAAGTTCTTTGATTTCAACTTTGAACTTTTTTTTCTCAAAAGAACAATGGTGTACAAAGAAAACTGAATGTTCTGTATCATGTCCAGTCTCATACACAATCATTTATCACTGTCAGACATATCATTGCTTGATAGGGTGTTGTTCTAGACATGTATTCAAACTGTACATATATTTGGACTCAACATATCCATTAAAGAAAACTTACTGCTTCTATTGTATTTATTACTACTGCTTTTTGTTTTGTTATGCCATTTATTGCCATTCATTTTTACTGTAACAAAGAGTGTATCTGGTGCAGGCTAGTTGTACCATTGCTAGACATTTTATTGTGAATAATGTAAAAGAAACAATACTTATATTAATATTGACTTTGAAAACTATTTATTTGTGATGTTTGATAATGCTGGTTTGTGTGCAATAGGTCATTTCAGTGTATTCATTGCAGAAACGAAAATGTTTATTTTATATTTACAGCACATTGAACCAAGCATCTGGTTTGTGTAGAACTTGAAACAAAAATGTAGATTCTGTTTGTGTTTGGAAGCAGACTGTATAGAAAGTTTAAGTGTCAGAGTTTTTAAGGAAACTACTACTGGCCCCAAAATTTGTTACACATTCTTCAACTTTAGAAACTTTCTATAAAAATTCTTTGTATAGTATTGACCTATTATTTAAAAATGCAGTTTGAAACCAAGAAACTATTGATTTATACAATATATAGTAATACATTTTCTGTTTAGTATTGTTTTTTAGAAAAAAAGAAAAAGAAACAATCACTATTGGTAGTTGGAAATTTTTTTTATTGACAAAAAAGACATTTTGAAAGCTCCAAATAACTGGATCTTTTTATTGTTCAAAAAATGGCATGAAACTTATTTTTTTTGTTTTGTATTTATATAGCATTTTTTTTGTTATGTATTTATATAGCTAGGATTGTGAAACAGTTTTGCAATACTAGTTTAGCTAGGCCAGTGACTTGTGTCTCATTCTTATATAGTCTTTGAACAAATCAAACTCCACAAGACAGAACAAATCTTATTTATGGAAATAAATCCATGGTCTTAGTGGTTGAGATTATAGCCTGTAAGACTTTTGTCTGGAAGTACTTAGATGTCTGGTGAGAGGAGTTCAGTCTTTTAGGGTGTTTTCTATTTCCTTGTCACTTAGAAATGCTTTGGCTGTGTATTGGTCTTTTTAATCAAGAGCTTTTGAGAATTCTTTTTTGTTTACAATTGCATGTTAAACTTTGACATTTCTATTCCTTGAGATTAAATTGACATGAACAAGCATCTTCACCATTAACAATGTAAATGATGTCCTTACTTTCCTACAATATATTTATGTTTATATTTGTAACTTTTGAGTTGTGGTGTGACAAGTTTGTTGTTTTCTAAACTGAAATCATTTTGTAAAAAAAAAAAAGGCTGCTGTTTATCATCAAGTTTAGTATTTTCAAACTTGAAATTGAAATTGATTGCCTAACTAAAGATGTTTTTTTGAATACTAATTAATAACATTCTAAAAAATACAATAAATATTATTTAATCTTTATACATGTTTTTTGTTTTAGTCTTATAAACTCTTTATCTCTCACTGCATTTTTGTTAAAATAGATTCACTTTTTTTTAGTCCACCCTTTTTTGTTCAACTTGTCATGTGCAGGACAATATTTACAAAGTCATTATTTTCTATATTTTTAGCGTAAGGCTTTTGACAGATAATTAAGTTCTTATGGTTCAAATGTTGAGATATACCAGTTCAAAACAAATACATGTGAATTCTCTGTGGTGCATTTCCTCTTTAAAAGAAATCAAGCAAGTTTGATGTAAATGAATTAATTTAATAAAAACAACAACCCTTTAATTTAAGCCATGGAGAACTATCTAATATGAAAATCTACTATTTTGTTCATCTTACGATGCATCTGACTACTACTTTAACGGTGGTATTGCTATCTAGATCTAAGAATTTTTAATCTTGTATTTAGATCTATGCAAAAAAAAAAAAAAAAAGTTATCACTTTCTGAAGACCAAAAGAACTATCCTGTTCGCAAAACAGAACTTTCTATAAATTAGACCAAAGAGGGACAACTCTTTCCACAATTAAACAGGAGATAGAATGTAGATCTAGTCTTTAATAAGGCTTGTCTTAAAGTCCGAAGATTAGTGAGGAATGCATTATTCCCTGTGGCTATGCAGCCCCAGCTGTGACCTACATATTTTGCCACATGCAGGGCAAGCATAACCATTGTGGTCGATTAAGATTTTCTTTTTGCCGTCTGCGTTTGTCCTCGGCAGCGGATTTTCTTTTGGTCTCAAATGTGACAGTTTCCTGTGGCCTTTGAGAGTTACCTCCAGCTGTCTCGTTCTGAGGCCACATGCAACCAGGTGCTCTGTTCTGTCAGCTAAGGAAAGTTGATGCCTTAGCTGATCTTTGAAGCGTTTCCGTGGGGCGCCTGTGTTACGTCGACCACCTTTTAGCTCACCAAAAAAGACTGCCTTTGGCATATGTTCGCCTCCCATATGGGATACGTGCCCTGCCCAGTGTAACTGTCGTACCTTAAGTAAAGAAGTCCCTCTAATATTA
>JADKLZ010003886.1:22819832-22836035 GCA_021533235.1 Biomphalaria straminea
TAAAGAAGTCCCTCTAATATTAGGGGTTCTCAACCTTTGGATACGTGGGTCGCAAGACTCGCAACCCCATTTGGGGTCGATTGACTATTTGCCAGGGGTTGCCTAGGAACATCGAAAATTTGGAATTTTTTTGTCTATTCTTCTATTGCTTTTTGGGTGAGGGGGGGATCGCGGCAGAGTGTAAAAAGGGGTTACTGATCTTAAAAGGTTGAGAACCGTTGCTCTGTACTGTCCATGCTGGTGCAAGGACATCGCTGTTTGTAGTGTGGTCTTGCCACCTTATGTCTACATTATTTACAATTATTATATATTATAGACTATGAAACAAAATCCTTCTAACGTTAAATCTAGTCCCTGTTTAAAAAATTAAACGAACAATGCTTAATCTAATGTAAATATTAGTACAGTTGTGTCGTAAAAGGGAAATAACGTTATGATTATTTGCAACTTTAAATTATTGGGATGGTCTCCCTTAGATACTTTTATTATGGTATCATCATAGACGTCTATTTATGGGTAGGCCTATCATTTTTAAATAATAACATAACTAACTTCACTGATCCAAGTATAGATCTAGATCTAGAAAAGTAGACCTAGACTATAATCGAAGTCTAAATCTAGATCTAGTAGAGTAGATCTATCTAACTATATTCTAGATCTAGACAATCTAGAATTTAATCTAGATTCTATATCTCTATTAGACTTCACTTAGACTCTAATCATAATGTAAATATGTGACATATGATGATAAGTTATATTATAAGTCTAAGTCTAAGTATTACTAAGGACTAAGTCTAAGACTTACAAATACTAAATCAGTAAATGGATGGATAGTTGATACAATGATAGTAAAGTATTAGTAACAAAATCATTATATGATTGTAATTGTATATAGTATATATATAATATAGTATAGAGTCTATAGTCTATATAGAGAGAATACTATTACTCTAATCTAGACTCTCTCAAATACTGAAATAGATCTTCAATGATCTTGATCTTATCTCTAGATAGAATCTAGTCTCAAAAATTAACATGAAATGATAAAGGATATTTATAATGATGAATGAAATACATAGATCTAGTTTAGATAATTATAAAGAGTTCACGTTTTCCAATTCTTCAAAAAAGGATGAACATCAAGTCACTGTTAAAATATTAGAGGTAACCAATGATCCATTCCAGATGGGCAACACCAGTAAACTAAAAGGCAGTATGAGAAACAGTATGAAATGAGCACATAATCTGGTGAAATAATGCTTAACTAGAAACAGTATTCTTGACTTGGGTCACTCTTTTAGTCCTGGCTATAACTAGCCTGTCCCTTCAACCCTTTTACAAAGTTAACTAAGACACAGTTAAGACTGGCACATAAGGTCTAGACTAACTAGATTCTAGATGGACATTTGAGACTTCAAACTATTCAAAGTCACCAAGCGCCAAAGACATGACTTTTAAAAGAAAATTAAAAAAAAACAAACTTTATCTATCTAGGTCTAAATGACAGATAATGGAGAATGTAATCAACCAGCAGTAGACAAGATTAAATTGTTTAGGCGAATCATGTTGCTCCCAAATAGCTCTTCTTACATAGCTTAATCTTTGGACTCGAAAAGACAAGTTATTATTAATATGACTTCAAACTGTCTTTGAAAGTAAATTCTAATTGGATTTCAAAAGATGGTACCCCACCCCCACGAGCAATTTCATCATGTTTATTGACTTGGATTGATTACATGGCAATATCCTATTGCTTGAAATAGTGATGTTGAGCTCATAATGATGACCAGCTGGTTTAAAGTCACTTTTATTATGTATTTGATATTTGACTTTTTTTTTTTTAAATTGATATTTTACACTTAATGCACTAATAGCTGGTCTTCCAACTTCATTCAGTTTTGCTTTTCTGGATTAGTGTTTTTTTGTCTGTGGCCGCCCCCCCCCCGTTGTTTTTAATTTAAAGTCCTAAGTGGCTATCTGCCTACCTCCTAAAATATGATTTACTGATTCTGGCTGGCATATGCAACCATAACTAAAATTTCAGGCTTGTTATTTAAACTAGCACACCATAGCCATGTACATCCTTTCCCTGATGTTATAGAGTGGCACAACTGCTACTATCATTGAAGTATATTCTTTTCATTTCTTGTATCAATTATAGTATACACAATGTTATACTAGTATTATACAGTTAAGGACTTGTTTCAGCTTCCAGGTGCTGATTATGGAACATATATTTGGCCTTGTGCACCAATACTCGCTCAGTATGTGTGGCAGAATAAAGATTTGGTTAGAACACAGAGCATTTTGGAGGTAAGCATATCTATATATATTGTTTAAAATCCTTTTTTTATTGTTAGTTTCGATCTAATACAAATTTAATTACATGACTGAGCCAATCTAATTGATACAAACATGCTTAACTTGAGCTTTGTTTTTTTTTTTTTAAAGTGTTTTTCTGGTTTTGTTTAAGGCTCATTTAGGCAATATAGGAAAATATGACATTTCTTAAGTTTGTTGTTTGAAATAAATTTGGCTCACTTTTTACTGTTTCACTTTTTAGTTTGCAAAATTAGTGTGGCTGGGTGGACATGGATTTGAGAATCAGCTCTAAAGATTTTCTTAGAAATTTGACTGTTTATGTTTATCTTTGGGAAAAAAAATACTAGCTAACTGGTCACACTCTTGACAGTAATAGTTGTTCAAAATATTATCATCTTAAAATTGAATTTTGTTTATGCCTGGGAATTTCAGTAAAGAGTTGAATAAACAAATAGAGATTCAGGGCATGTCTTATGTAGAAATCATTAGCTGGGACTGCTAAAATTAATTTGTGACAATAGAGGCTATGTAAATAATAGTTAAACAACATCAATACTATAATATATCAGCAAACTAGAATCTTATACACCATATCTCTAACTAGATCCTGTAATCTAGTCTAGACAACTGTCTTTTAGTGTTTCCAAGTCAGGATCTTTATCACCAAACTAGAATCTTCTTTACTCTGATTAGATTTATACAGATTATTAGATTTATATACATGATTTTTTTCTAGTGGTTAGGGGGGATGTATTTGGGACATGGTAAATAATTGTACTTTTTTCTTAATTATTCAATAGTTTTTGAGAATAGTTATTGAGAATGAAGCAACCACTCTTACATAGAGATATCTGCTTCATAAAGGAAGAATTTTGTTTTTCAAGTAACTAGTTTCAAGTTGTTCTGTTAGTTTGTAACAGACAGTTTTTCTCAAAATTAAATTTCTTTCATTAGATTGGAGCTGGTACAGGTTTACCTGGCATTGTAGCAGCCAAATGTGGAGCCAGTGTTATTCTGAGTGATAGCAATACAAAACCTTTAAGTTTGGACCTGTGTAAAAAAAGTGCTGAACTGAATGGATTGAAGAATGTGACTGTCTGTGGAATCACTTGGGGAGAAGTAACACCAACACTTACACAGCTACCACCAATTGATCTTATTTTGGCTTCAGACTGTTTTTATCATTCAAAAGGTAATTTTTATTCTCAAATGGGATAGTTTTTTTTAATATAGAGGGCACTGCGGCTGAATGGTTAAGCGCTTGGTTTCTGAACCTGGGTTGAAATCTGAGATTTTGAATTTCTGGATTTTTAGGGAACCCACGAATCCATCCTACTCTAATGGGTACCTGACTTTCCTCTTGGAAAGTAAAAAAAGTTGTTTGTTGTGCTGACCACACAATACCCTGGTCATTAACTATTGGCTAAAGAAACAGATGACCTTAACATCATCTGCCCTATAGATTGCAAGGTCTGAAAGGGGAACTTTATTTACTATTAACATACTTTGTACCGGTATATATTGTACTATATTAAAAAACATATTGATCCATCACAATTAGAAGTTATTTGAATCTGTTTTTTTTTAATAGGATCCACAAGTGTTTTTTTTCTCCCACTCCGGCAAATATCCAGGAATTAAAGGGATAGATGTCACCATGCTCAGACCCACATCACTATCCCTTTCAAGTTAAAAAGAAATACAATCTAAATATATAATCCTCAAAGTAAAAGGTCAAACAACAAGTAAAGTTCAAACAACCAGTAAATGGGAAGATCCCATGGCGCAGCACGGTGTGAATGGAAAATGGTGCATCCCAATCCGCACTATTTTCATTCACAAAATAGCATAGACATAAATAAATATAGACTGGAAAAAGGAAGTAACTTCATGTAACTTGAAAACATGTATCTACTATTGAATTCGGATTTCCAAATTATAAAAAATTAAAAAATTGCATGATCTTCAGTCTTAGAGATTAAACACAATTTATAGACATAAAATAAAGTACACACAAAACTCTCTTATGAATTTGTGTAGCAAATGGAAGGGAGGTTAAAAAAGTGGAAGCCAGAAGAGATTATATTGTGTCGTAAGACTCCTGAAAGTAGAACGGCAATACACAGATAGATACTACTCTCAGGTTTGACTTTAGCACGGGAAATCTGTTATATCATGTTATAAAATGGTTCAATTTAATATTTTATACACCTAAAAATTAGCACGGGTCCAAAGAAAGTGCGGGACCCACTGCGGTCGCATATGTTGCAGTGCCTAAGGCCTGCCCTGCAAAATAGCAGTGTATGGTATGCTGCCGGTCGACTAGTACTGAGTATTTTGGCAGTAACATATTTCCTTTATTAAAAAAAAAAAGCAGCAAATTATTAAGTCAAAGTTTGAGACCTGGAGGTCCTGTTTCTTTTACACTCAGAGATCATGACACTCTGTGGTAAAAGGGCAGTGTCACAAATCTTATTTTGCTTTACTTTTTCTTGACTGTTGAACAGATTTTGAAGATGTAATCATGACCATGTCTTTCATTCTGCATCGATGTCCCAATGCAAAGGTCTGGTGTGCCTACCAGGAAAGGAGGTACCATGTATATATATATTTTTTTTATTAAATGACCATATTGGATAAGTTCATTTACACACTCATGACCCTAGAAGTTGAACACACTGCAATCATATTGGTCCAATTATCCAAACATTTGTTACAAGCATGTTTCTAATTTTAACTGTATTTATAGTGTTAAAGTGAAGGCTAATGACCTTGTCTTCAATTTTGTTTTCTTGCGCAGCTCTGAAAGGTCTATAGAATATTTATTGGACAAGTGGTCACTTTATGGACATGAGCTGCCCCTTCCAAGTATGGAGCACTGGACAAGCTCTTATGACAGCCATTTAAAACATATAATAAGAATATATGAAATAAGGATAAAAATGCAAAATAAAGTAAATTGAAAAATAATTTTATTTATTCTTAATTTTATGTTAAGATATTTATGCTATATAGGATAATAACAATATTGAAGACAAAATGAATTTATTCACAAAGTAACAAGTGCAAGGAAAAGAGCAAGATAGAACACATTTTAGTTCAATACATTTTAGTAAAATTATGTAACATCATTCAGAAATTTCTTTTCAACAAATATGTAATATTATAAGTTTTTAATCACAATGCATTTGTATAGTATAATTTTCATGCTATAAGCATGATCAGGTCCAATCACCTTTGTAGAACCATGGAGGAAGAGTGGCTCTGGGAGGTTTCTTGGCTACCTTTACAGGAAACTTAAGCTTCAAGTGTTTTTTTACCACTCAGCCTCACTAACATAATGCTACATTTTAATTATGTACAGATACATGATCTGTAAAATATTTTTTGTTAATGTGCAAATAAAAGACAAGTCACAATTTTCTATAATAATAAATGAATAAAATTCACTAAGAAAAAGTTGTCTCTTGCATTCATAACATACAAAGAATTACTTGGCATGGCATATGAACAATGATTAAATATTTGTAGTTCTTCATCACATTATGAATTAATTGAAAAAAATAATGTGAAATAAAGATATGTTTTAATCTATTCAGTAAACCAAAGATAGGAATGTACACTCTGAAAAGAAATATAATAGTGGCACAAAAAGAGGATTATTGTTAATGGATGATGTAATAATACATCAACCTTTTACTTCTTTATCACCTTTAAATAGAATCTCATATAATTGTTCAGATCTGTGACCCAACTTGGTTTTTGTCTAAAGTGCAAGTTCTGTCAGGCTGTCAATTACAAAACAGCTAAGAAACTGTTTCACAGATGAATGCAAATAAAAGTAATAAAAATACCCTTTTCACTAGGATGTCAAACATAACCCATCTACAGAAAGCTTTAACATTTACACATATACATATTTGCATATATACCGTTACCCAGAAGTAAAACTAAATGTAAATAGTATTACATACATTTGTTTTATTATGTTGTTTATACAGTCTAGTAAAACAGTGACTCACAAACTTTTCAGTCACAAACTTAAACTACCCAAAGTAAAATGTTTTCTATACAAATCCAAAGAACTTCTTAACTTTAGTTTAGGAACCAGTACTGTATATATATGAGATATTTAACTATAGTGCAGTTTCTTTTTTTGAAAGTAACTTTTATCATACTCAAATGCACAATATATAACTTTAGTTACTAAATACTAAGAATATGTAAATATACATTTTATCTGCCTAATCTATAACCACCACCAGCTCTTCCCCTATTTCTGTTATCTCTGCCTGGATTTTCATTGGTTCCAAAAAAATTGGAAATAAAATCAGGTGCACCATTCTGACTCCAACTGCAAACAGCAAAAAGTAGAGCTCCAAAAATCAACCCAGGAAATCCAAAAAGCAATAGAGCGATTACAAATCCCACAAGAACTATTGGTTCAATCACTATGTTTCCCATATTCCAGCGAGGTATTCCAAAACCCAATAGTCGTTGATTCAAGATCTGAAATAAACTAACTTGCTGAGGGATGTGATTATCTTGATTTACTCCTGCTGAATGAAAGCCTCCCTGTAAATTAAATAGACAAAATAAAAACATTGTTTTGCCATTTTATATTATTTAACCTTTTCTTTTATACAAAATCTAAAGCAACTGCCTAATCATTAGCTCAAAAAGAAAGAAGAAAATGCTAAATATTTATAACCAGCCTAACAAAACAGCCACCAGAAGGTTTATATACAGATAAATTATTCCCTAATTATTTTATTTTCATTACTTCTCAATTACTATCAATATTTTCCCCCTCTATCTTAGCTTTGTTAACAAATATTTTTCAGAATACCTATAACTCTTTTTTTTCTTTTATTTTAGAAAGAAGTTAAGCCTTTTAAAATTTGTATAATCCAATTCCATGTTTAAAATGATTTTGATTTTTTTTTTAAAACAAGGTTTACATAATAATGAGCAAATATGATACCGGTACCTAATTAGTAGACTTTAACTGTGACTATAAAAGCTCAAAATCTATTTTACCACTAATTGAAAACAGATGTTACACAAGGAACAGTCTTAGGCTTAGCTCTTTTATAAATATACAAAGTTACTGAGTATCCTGCAATCCCATTATTGATTCAAAATATTTGTTTCAAACTAAAACCTGCTGTTTATTAAAAGAAAGATTTACCTATTAAATAAAAAAATTAACCTTGGGACAATATCAGTATATGTACCATTTTACATCTGTTAAGAAAACATTTCAAAGTAAAACAAATCTTAGATTAGAGGATGTGTAAGATTTATTACTACAAGGGTAGTGCTGTTAAAGCAATCATACAATCATTATAAAAGATGGTTTTAACACCATTTCAATGACAACTGAAATTACCTGAGTATTGTTCCGTTGTTGAGCTCTATTTTGTGTTACCCGAGGATCATTGTCAGGAACAATGTCCCCATTAGCCAAAATTTTAACCATCACAGTTCAGAAATTATGTTTGCTAAAACAATAAAAATATTTGTATAATTAATCAGTTAAAATATTCACATTTTTTTTCAAAGTTCCTGTTTGAGGTTAAAAATCTATAAGGAAGATAATCATTTTTTAATGTGGTCAATGGTTTATATGGATTATTACAGACATTAGGCATTGTACCACATTGTATTTTTAAATAAATATTTTCAAATAAATCATTTGTCTGTAACAGTATTTAACCTGTTTAGAGGTATTGTACCTTATTTTGTATTATATATGGGTATTATATGACAAATTATAAGCCCCTTGTGCTTGTGTTTTATGATCAGGTGAAAAATTAGCCAGTGGTTAGTGTTTACAGTTGTCTGTTTTTTTTTCCTTCTATCCAAGTAAACATGGTGGCAGTGGAAAAATTGTTGAAAGTATAATATATATATTCTATTACTGATGAAGTACGTGAGAAAAAAGAAGGGGGTGGGAGGAATTAATCCAGGTCACCAAGCAGGAGAAATGCTAGTCTGTGTGTAATAGTGTAAAAAAAAAAAAAGCAGACATTTGAAGTTAGGTAGCCTCAAATACGGTTTTAAATCTGATAATTAATAAAAGACTGGAATGTCTGGACTTCAAATGAAAGAAATTATTATTTATATCTTCTATATTATATATATTATGTTGTCTTCAAGCAGTTAAAAAGAAAACGTCCTTGGATGTTAATGCAAAAAAAAAGTGTTAACAAACACAAGTGAACTTAAAATTTTAATTTTTACAAAGTGTGGGAATCTAATCAACTCTTTTAGTGAATTAGCTGAAGGAAATTAAGATCTAGATATATACTACTAGGTACTTTATTTTTTCCCCCCTGGTGTTGAACTTTTAGAAAACAAGAATTATAAAGAAAAAAACTGGTAATCTGTCAGAAAAGGTTATTTTTGCTTTAATTTCAGTATGCCACAATCAACTGTTTCAGACTTGATAGATAATCAGATTAAGTCTAATTGTAAACTGTAAGGCAGCCTGACTATACTATCTATAGGAAGAATCTTCAATAATTCTTTAACTTATTATATTATTTTATTTTATAGAGTTAGTCTGCATAGATTCTTAACTTATTAAAAGTTATTATAGATAAGTTTTAATCATTTTCCATCATGTTTTATTTGTCTACATGCTCAGAAACAATCATTAACTTCTTTTGTTACAATTCTTAATCTACTTCTAGCTACTACTAGTACTAGATAACTAGATCTAGAATGTAAATGTAACGATTAGTTACTTTAAGTTTAGTGAATATAAATAAAAGTCTATCACTTAACATTGTATATTAATATTATATATACAGAATACAGATATAATATGAATTAAATTATTAATTAATTTCTTTGTACTTCTTAGTCTTAGTCATTAGATAATTAAAAGTAAAAAAGTTATCTATCTACTATTATCTAGACTAGATTTAGATCTAAACTAAAGTATTAGATCTAGACTAGAATCTAGATTCTAGTATTCTAAACTGTCTAAAGTAAGGATAGGTTTAATTTTTTTTTTTGCGTCTAACTCATTACTCAAGTCAAGTCAAGAGTCAAGGGCCAAATTTCAAATGTAGATCTATATGTCCACATATAATTAATAGATCTATTCTATAGCTAAAACAGATCTAGAATCTATTCCAGTCTATAGAAATACTCAAATAGATTCTATATAAATAATAGATCTATATAGTTAGTCTAATAGTACAGATTCTAAACATATCTATAGTAGATCTACTAGATCTATCTAGACCTAGTAGGAGATGTGTTCGTAAAGACGTTTTATAGACTGGATCTATGTTTGTAATCTTTTATCGCGTAAGAGTGTGTAAATTTGAGCCCACAGACCTATATATATTATATCATAATTGTAGTTGCGGTCTGAAGTGTTGCCAATTTAGCGATTTTGAACACATTTTGTCTTTTTTTTTCACCTAACGTTAACAATAATATACTTATTACAATGATCATCATCATCTTCTTGTTCATAATTGTCCCTAGAGTTGAGCCTAAGAATCTTGGAAATCTAGGCCCACGGAAGCTGTACTTTTGTGAATCTATTATCGAAATTAGGTTATAAGTTATCTTGTGGTCTAAAGGGCTGATGATGTAAAGGTCATCTGTTTCTGCCCACGGTTAACGAGGGTGTCATGTGGCCAATAGAGCTGGGTGGACTGAGAGGCGCCCAAAGATGCTGAAATTAAAAATCACAGTCTTCACCAGGATTCTAACCCGGGATCCCCGGTTCAGAAGCCAAGCGCTTAGCCACCGCGCCGCCGTTTTTTTTTAAATATATAATGTGTGTTCAACCTTCTCGTGATTTCTACTTGAGTAATAAATTCAAGTATTTTATAAAGAAGAATTCTATTATTTCTTCACTTAAACAATGCTTACTTTGGATTAGGGTCAGAGGATTTAACTTTGGAAAGTATTAAGCCATATTTAGCACACAACTCAGTTGTACTGACATAATCGTGTGCATTCCCAGGGGAACCTAGGGTCGCAACTACAACTCTCCACTGAACTCGGTTCTGATCTGCTTTCTTTATCTGCTTCCATGTCATTCCAGTAGGTTCCAATCAAGTGCCTTCCTTAAAATGTTATTAGCACGCTTTTTTTTTTATCCAGCCCCACTTTCGCTTTTTGATAACTTGGGCTCTTCCACAAATTATTATTATTATTATTATGTTAGAAAAGAACGAGGTCAGTTGTTATTATCCCCTCGGTTGATATGACAACGGGATATATCGTTATTTTAGATAACTTCCATAAACGCTTAATCTCCAAGCCTAGGTTCACATACTTTCGCTGTTTTTCAAGCTCAGTTTTTCTTCTTCTTCTTATTATTATTATTATAGCTTTTATATAGCGCTACTTTCATGCTTATAGAATGCTCAGAGCGCTTTGGTCTAATCTCATTTGTGGATCCCTGGGGGGTGGGGAGTTGGTTTTCCCCGCTGCCTTTAGGCGCTCAGTAAACACAACTCTGCCCGAGTCGGGTGTCGAACCTCGAGCCCCCTTCTAAGTAGCCAAGCCAAGCGCACTTAGCCTCTCGACCAAGCTTCCCACAAATTGACATAGTTCTGGCCACCCAATTCCTAATACCGGTATCCAGCGTAGGCATCTGTTTAAAATGGTCTGGAGCTTTTCCATTTTGTTTTAGTGACTCTCCATGTTTCTTAACCGTATAGACTCAGAGTATAGAGTATAGAAGGACAGACTTAACGTTTGTATTATAGATTCGTATCTTGTTATGTAGAGATAATGCCTAAGAGAGCCAGATTGCTTGAAGAGTAGAAAAGGCAAACCTAGCCTTATTGATCCGAATTAGTTTATAATCATCAGCTCCGCTGATTGGTCTGCGCATTTTGTCGTGTATGGGAGAAGAGGAAGATGTCATCGGCGAAATCCAGGTCCTCTAGATGTTTTTATTATCTAAGACATGTCTGTCTCATGACACAATTAATCACCAACAAAAATATCAAGGGTGAAAGGATACTTCCCTGTCTTACTCACTCAATTGTAACAATAACTAAATTTAAAAGAGATCAACACTCATTTTACAGTTGTACAACAATCATTGAATTTAGGTAATTAGCTTTCTGGAGTATTATATAGATCAACAAGATGAACAAACTAACGTTATCTTTTATAGGGGAATGTTCGGGGAAAGTTGAATTGGGAAGAGGGGGGACACCATGAGCTGACAGCAACGGGTGACAACGAACCTAGTGAAGCCGATGCTTTTCTGCACACGTCTATTCTGATTGGTACATCTACAATTTTCAAAAACAAGCACATATTTTACACACATAATCCGATTCATTTTTTATTTAATTTCTATTAATGTAAGCTAAATATTTTTAACTACTTTTGGAATGAGGCTTGGAGAGGAGTTATTTTCTCGACCCCGCCAATCCAATTCTTTCATGTCCTTCGGCTTGTCATGAAATTTCATAATCTGGTAATATGTTGCCCCAAAGATTGAGGATTTGAGAGCATTATTACTAAATGCTCATGTAGGCTCAGTATATTTTTTCTTTTGCTGGACACCAACTATCCTTGTGATGCCATCATTCTTTTTTTTTTTCAGCATTACTGCAATCAAGCCTGAAACACGGTAGCGTCGTACTGTCAGATACAGTAAAATATGCAAGTACTGATGACTAGGAGAACGATGTTGCCCTTCAGGTTCTCCACATACGCCAAGGCTAAAAGTTCTTTACGCCCCCCTCCCCCACTAAAATACAGTCTAGCCGCAGTGTTGCGCCAAATTAATTGAAACAAAGAATCCAAAAGTGCGTAGACTGCCGTAGACCATCATTTTCGGTGTTCTATAACCCTTCAGCATGGTTCGGGAGGGGGGGGCGGCTCAAAACATAGAACCTTAAAAAATGCTTCCATTATCCCTTCCGAATGAAGCTGCTTGAAATCTTTTTAGCAATTAAGTTATAGTTATACTCTTGGCAGAGTCCTGTTATTTTTCATAGTCCACATAATAAAACGATTGTAACGTTTTAACATTGTCAAGTTTCTACAATACATGTATGATATTTTTCTTTACCAAACTGCTATGCATTATACGTTACTTATTGAAGTTTTATCTTTGAACTTTATTGTTAAGGTACGCATTATTTCCCCCACCACTCAGTTTTTATAAAATGTACAGAGTCAACACAGTCATTAAAACTAATCTATCGTGTCTTCTCTTTCAGTCCTCGACAAAAGAGCAAATATCAACTTCTAGAAAAATCTGGCTATTGATCTTTAGCGCCATCGTCTGCTTGTTAGGATGTTAACGATTTGGCTTTTATTGATTGAGGAATAAAAAAAATATTTATGCAATATTGGGGTCGTATCCATTTTCGGGAGACATTTTCGAATTCCGTTTCCTGAAATCTGGAGAGGCTATTTGATCAACAATATTTACATAATCGCCCGAAATCGCCTAGCAATCGACACCGAAAAATGTCCATGCTTTCCCCCCTCAAATTACCACGTTTTGGCGTCGTCCTTAGAGCTCCCATCTAAATGGAAATACAAGTCTCGATTGAGGGCGATGCGCTGTAAGATTGGCTGGACTTCCTCCGCCCAATGGCCCCCTGTTTCTTGTGTATGAAGTAATTAAATTTGAATTAATCAGTCTCCCTGTGAACACCGTGAACGCGCCTGATAATTGAGTTTTCTGTGTTTAGATAGAAGAGAGCTCAGAAAGATGACGTATGTAATATCGGGGTAATCAAGGGAGCTTATTGAATGCTGCTGGATTACATCGTAAAATTGGCGGCGCGAACGAGACGGATGGTCTCCCGGGCCTCGTAACTATTCCGCGAGTCAGCAGATAAAATCTTGGAATGGGGAGTGGGTGCGTATAGGGGTTGGGGTACAACTGACCAGCGTTAGCCGCTTGACCGCTGGATACGGCGCTCGAGACTTTTGATCAGCAGAAGAGAAATCGGAATGGCTAGTTACCCTTAGTTATATTGAACGGCGAAATGTTTGTTTGTTTGTTTGTTTTTTTTTGGTCTTATAATGTAACTAATGTATTGTAGGCAACGAAAAAAAAAAAGGATGAAAATACATTTAACAAATTTAAATTTAAGAAATCTCAAGAAAAAATATCAATTAATTATTGAATAACTATTAGGCCAGTTTTATCTCGATGCTTTTAATAGAGTAAAAGTTGGCCAATTCTAAATTCCAACGAGATCAACAAAATACAAGATTACAAAGAGAGTTTGTGTGATACACAAACTCAGTGGCGGCCCCCGTCGGAGTCGGATCCCTGTCAGATCCGCTTTGATCTCTCAACGGACGGACAGACAGACAGACAGACGGACAGACAGGCCACACAAAACTAATACACATCTTCCGTGCTTTGATCTCTCAACGTTAGCCTTGTAAAGCCGATGTTCAAGGCAACTGCCACACTTGTTTTATGAGTTGATTACTTTACGAGTAAATACTGGTATGTTACTCGTATGTTGGAACAAAAAAAAAATGTGAAAACCTATGCAGTATATTAGATTATTAATTGTCTTAAAGTAGGTTTCATTTATATTGCATACTAATTAGGTTTTTTCTCTTTAAATACTGTTTGCATTAAATATTTTTAAAAATTAGATTTTGAGCTTTTAGAAAAAAAAAAGTAGCCGTTGCATCAGAACTTTGAATGCTCTATATTATCGTGATGTCAGATTTTCATTTTCTCTTCTACTTTCTGAGCACTAAACGGGACGGACGGACAGACAGACAGACAGACAGACAGACAGACAGACGGACAGACAGGCCACACAAAACTAATAGCTTCTTTTCCCCTTTCGGGGGCCGCTAAAAAAGGTGTTCCACTTAACAAAAAAAAAAAAAGGAATTCATTGCAATTGTTATAAAAATGTGATTTTTTTAATTGTAAAAAGATAGCAAAGAAAAAATGGTTATGGGCTTGGTGGCTGAGGGGTAGGCGCTTTGTTCCGAACCGAGAGGTCTCGGGTTAAATCTTAGTGAAAGGTAGGTTTTTTTTATTTAGAGATTTAAGCCATCCCTGGTTTCACCCAATTCAAATGAGTATGTGACATTAGATCGGGAAAATAAAGGCGATTGGTCCTTTGGTAGATCTTAACCGTCGGCCAAAGAAGCAGAAAGATGACATTTACACCTGACCTATATATATCTCAAGGTATGAAATGGGTAATTGACTTTTGTTTTTAGTGGTAGATAATACTAGATAGGCTATGTGATGGAAAAAACAAAGAACAATTATGAAAACTTTGGATAATTTACACGAATTGAACATTGGCAGGTCACATTAAAATGTCTTTAAGCCCCAATGATAAAATACAATTTTCACAAGCTTATATCAATTCACTCCGTCTGTTTGTCTTGTCAAATATTTGTACACGTTATTTCTCCCATACTCAATCTCGGATCAAGCTGAAATTCTGTACATTTATCTTTTTTACCTGACAACACAAGAATTAATAAAACAATTAACCTATTAGTTAATTAACTCTTGGTAATTAATTATTTTGTTTGGTATCTCGAACAAGGGAAAAAAATGTACTTGACCTTTGACTGAAGTGGTGGTATAAGCTGCCTTTAAGTAGATTTGAAACAAACAATAGATGACTATACTATCTCCAGTTTTCAAACGCCTATCACTTGCGGAGTGGTAAGTATGTCAGCTTGAGCCATAGGTTCAAATTCAGGTTGTCCCCCCATTAAAAAAACGCCTTTTAACAGCAAATACTGTAAACTTCGCTCAAATATGCATTTCTTTCTCCACCCTCCCAATTATCCAGAATGGTCCACATAAATAATAGGGTCATAGCGTAGCTAAACAAATATTATTGGTACACATATTTCTAACTGCACAGATTTATTGTTGTTGGTATAGATCTATTATTTACACATTTAATTACATGACTGACCCAAACTAATTGATACAATTACACTTCGTATAAGCTTTGATGTTGTTGTTTTTTAAACCTTTTTCCCTCCACATTTAAGCTCGTAAGAAATTAATTCAACTAAGATTTCAATTGAACCAGGCTGCTTAGCTTAAAGTCACTGATGAAAGGAACTCGAAAATTGAAGACTCCAAGTCCCGGTCCATCCTATAAAACATCGCGTCTGCTCCTCAGGGACATGAAATGGCTCACATTTGCTGCTTCCCGCCAAATCCTTAGGGCGGCACTAAAACAATCTTCTGACACACGAGTCCATTAGCTGACCTGACAACACTGTCTCTTCGAAGCTATTACATGCCCCCCCCCCCCCCACCACCCTTTGAGCCCATTAACCTCCCTCTCTCCCACCCCTCCCGGAATATTCGATGTTGTTCTGACAGCCTGTCCACACATTGGTTTTAATTGTTTAAAAACTTGGACAAGAAATGCTCTAATGGGTGACAAGCGAGTTGGAAGATTAGACCTAGCTTGACTACAACACTGTGTAGAGATATAGTCTGTGTGTGACGTTATTCGTGGCAGGCCCGCACTTAGGAGTATATTTGTGTGGACATTATAAATAAGAAAAGCAAAAGAAGAAATTAGGAAAGAAAGTTAATAGGCGTAATTGTTTTGTTTGCTTGCTTATTTTTGTACAACGTTTATATCAACTAGCTCTGTCTTTCTGGGTGGAATCTTGTAAACGTCATTTCTTTCACTTCCCATACTCGGAACAAGTTATAACTTTGTACTATTATTCGTTGTCAATGACAACACACGAATTAATTACAAAAAGAAAATTAGTTAAACGATTACTGCAAAGACTTTCTTCCAAGCCAATAATAGTAGGTCTACGATAGTTTTACGCTGTCTAGACTCTAGACCAGTGGTTCCCAAACTTTTTTGTCTCGTGGACCCCTTGACATGTTTT
>JADKLZ010003886.1:22836135-22847599 GCA_021533235.1 Biomphalaria straminea
TAATGTTTTAATGAGAGAACGTTATTAGTTGATTTTTAATGAGAGAACGTTGTTAGTTGATGTTTTAATGAGAGAACGTTATTAGTTAATGTTTTAATGAGAGAACGTTGTTAGTTAATTTTCTAATGAGAGAACGTTGTTAGTTGATGTTTTAATGAGAGAACGTTGTTAGTTAATGTTTTAATCAGAGAACATTGTTAGTTAAATTTAGTTTTGCAAAGCTTCTTTTCACATGACGCCTTGTAAACATGCATTTGGCAAGAAACAGTTAAAGGTTTCATTCAAAGGCTGGTAGAGATTCGTTGTCGTCTTTCAAAACTTTCCTGATTCTAGTATTCTAGTTTTAGTATTTCTGTTCACATATCTTGCCGTCAGGCCCAATATAAAAGAGATTGATGCACTCAGTATAAACTTCTTGCTCTCAATTTGAATAGTAAATCTTAAGAATACTTTCCTGATATTTTCATATTGTTAAAACGTATTTTTCTTTTGCATTAACATGCTAGTTTGATTTGAGAAAAGTTATCTTAATAACATTTTGAGCTAACTTTTCACATATTTCGTAGAGTAAATGTTTAAGTGCTCGAGCTTAATCACCACTTTGAAAAAAATTAACACTTTAATTTGAAGTTACTTTTGTGTTCAGTTTACTTTTTTGAGTACATCTGCCAATAAGAAAGTCAAGCAATGAAAGTTATGCATGTATTCACAGACAGCTGGCAATCATACTCATAGTTGTGCTGCGCCTCTAGTGTTTGTATTTTCAGAGAGACGGCAAAGATTTTCGCCGTCATACTTTCATAAAATCGTTCTTTCATGGGTCTAACAGCAACACCATGAGCACACCAGCGAGTTTTTCATATGACACGCTATCATTAATTATATTATCCTATCTATTAGTATTAGCGGCAAAGAAAGAAAACCCTTTTTCTAGAGAACCAAGAAAGTATAATTAGAAAATATTTTCCGATTAAGAATTTGGACCACATAGCTTAAGTAAACAGTGTACACATCCATTCAAGTTTCTTTTCTGTTCTTCATTTATTACTGCCTGCACGTCTTCTTGAATCCTTGACATTGTAGCTGCATTTCCATGTCCCTGAGCTCATCATATCGATACGTTAAGCCCATCTCTTTTCAGTCGTTTTAAATTATCAGAACGGATACACCAGAGTTGGCCCACATTAAGAGGAATATCCTACATTTCTGTCATTTCAACATTACCATTGCTACTGTTAATATATCTTACAACTTCAGAGATCTATGTTAGTTGTGCTGTAATACAAGATACCAGAGTACCTTGCAGCTTTTATGTCTCTCATCTCTGATAAGTATATCCCTTAAGTGGTTTGCTAAAACATGTATATATATTTTTGGTACAAGCTTGGAAAGTAACTTTTTTTTTTAATCGCTGACTTGCGATCGTATAAGTTATTATTTCAGCACTGGCTCATATTTGGATAACATTTCCACAATCCCAAGAAAAAAAAATTTCATAATTCAATGAAAAGTCTTCTTCAGTTTGCCACTATATACTAACTTTTTCTTTGCTAGAAACAATGCGATAGTAAGCAATCTATAATACAAGATGTTCCTCTGTTTTCCCACCTATACGTCAATCATAGCATTGACGTCCGTGTCACTTTTTGGAGCTAAAGTCCTGCTCCCAAAATGTTCCTAATTTGAAAGCTTGATTAATGTTCTTCAGTCTTCTCTCGAGTTTCTCGTTGTGGACATGTCCACTATTTATCAGAGGAGAAAATCTTGCTATTGATGTTTTCCCATTTAGAATAATTATATTCAACAATTTCTAAGCTTTATTATTTTTAAAGTTGGTATTTTTTAATTTTTTTTTAAGTGCCTTTTTACACTTGGGTGTCACCCCCTATCGGGTGTCACCCGGTGCGGACCGCACACCTCGCACCTGCCTAGTGACGCCTCTGCTCATATTAATGTTTTATTAATGGAGGTGTTTCTCAAATTTTTTGGCGCCCCCTCCCCCTTTTCACCTTTAACGAAACAAAATTGTTATTTGGTACACAGTTATTGTTTTGTAGCAGTAGCGTAGCTACCAATGTGCGGGTGGTGCGGGCCGCACAGGGCACCAACTGGAGAGGGGCCCCAAAATCCCCACCGTGTGTATTAATTTCCTATTTTCCTGAGCTTTTCAGTAAAAACGACTAATTGTATGGACACGAACAAACACAAACTACTGTATTTTAAACATGAACTAACGCTTTATAAACTAGTCATGTCGCTATTTTGTTTCATTTCCTTAACGGTTATCATTGAATCCAGAATAAATGATGAGGCCGACACACAAATGATGAAAAAAGAAGAAAATACTTCAATACCGCAGGTTCTAGAGACTAAAGGACAGCACACAAGCATGTCTTTAGTACACTCCTCAAAAATTCATACTGAAGAAGCTGAACCTTCAGCCAGTGTAAACAATACAGAAAGCAGGATAATAAACTCTAGACTGAATGACATTGGAGATTGGCCTAATGTCATCACAGAAAATATTCGCATACACCTTGTCACTCAAGGATCTGAAACAGTTCAGCGTATGAACAGTCAATTCAGAGAGGTGAATAGACATTAAGAATCAGCAAAAGGAAAGGCTAGAAAGCTTTCAAAGGCTTGGTTTTTCTGGCAAATGTCTTGTTCTTAGAAAGTGGATGTGTTATTCGCCAAAAAAAAGAATCCTTATTTTGCTTCCCCTGCATACTCTTCTCAACAAGATCAAGTAGGCTACCAAATCTTCATTTTAATCCAAAGATGGATTTAATAAGTGGTTATACGTGAAATACAAAAACATGAGACCAGCAGAACTCACATTCAGTCATCGCTTGTTTGGAGGGAACTTGAAGTTTGCCTGAGAGTAGAGGTCATTATTGACAACAAGGCCCAAGATTTGATTATACAAGATACGAAAACTACCTGAAGAGAATCTTGGACATCAATCGTTTTTTCTCAAAGCTAAATCTGGCACCTCGTGGGCATCGCGAGCGAGCTGAAGAAGTGTTGGAAGGGCAAAATCAATGCGATTTCTTGGAGTTAATAAAATTACTATCAAAGTACAATAATTGGCGATCACGTTAAAAACAAATCATACAGCAAGTAAAAGAAGCCAAATATTTCTCTATTATTTTTGACAGTACACCTGACTTCTCAAAGCTGGATCAAATTTCTCAAATTTTACGGTACGTTGTCATGGATAATGACGGGGTGCAGGTTCGTGAGTCTTTTATTGACTTCATCGACACAAAGGACAAGCATGCTGCTGGAATCGCTGAGATGATTCTAGAGAAACTGCGTTATGATGGCTTAGACATAATGGAATGCAGGGGTCAAGGCAATGATAATGCTGCGGTCATGCAAAGTCAAAACTACGGAGTACAAAAACTTATTCTAGAAGTCATCCCAAAGCACTATTCATTACCTGCTCAAATTGTTCTCTTAATTTAGCAGGAATTCGAGCTGCTGAAGCTGAAGTCAATTCGGTAATATTTTTGGTACACTGGACCGTTTACACGCCTTTTTCTCAACTTCAATACACCTCTGGGATATCCTTATCAAAATAATCGGAACTAGCCTTAAACGTTTAGTTGAGACCCGCTGGAGGACCAGAGGAGAAGCCGTCAAGATAGTTAGGGATACATTTTCTAAAATTGAAGAAACTGGAGACATTAACTAGCAGAGATGAAAATTCATCGACTATATCTGAAGCAGTTGAATTATTAGTTGCTATTCATTCTTTTAATTTTCTCACCTATCTTGGATTTTGGGCTCCTGTATTAACTGAAATTAATGATTTGCAAGTCTACCTTCAAAAACAAGGATTCTCTTTTCGAGACTGCTTATTCAAACTAAAAACAGAGACATTTTTTAAGTAGTAATCGAGAGGACATCGCTGAAGCCAGCATTACCTTTGCCAAGAGCGTGTGCTCAGATATGAGAATCAGTACAGAACCTCAAAAACGTATTGGCCATAAGAAAAAGATACCTGGTGAGAAAAGTGACGACACAAAGAAGAGCTACGAAGGGAAATTTATTATAGACCTACCTCGGACAGGATTGGTCAAGAAATAGTCACCCGATTCGAGCAACTTCATGATGTTACAGATAGATATGAATTTTTGTCACCTTCCCAGCTCATAAATCCTCAGGTCGAAATCAATAGTATTTCTAGCGACATTGATAAAAGCGAATTTCTGCTGAAGCGAAAGAGGCTTCAATGGTTTGTCACAGTTTCATTAGAAGCCTCCGAATTTCCAAAACAATGACCCGTTGAGCTCTTGAATTTTATAAAAAAAAATATTAGCTAGATGATTCAGTCCCGAATATCGTCATCATGATTCGCATGTTTTTTACTATTGCGGTAAGAGTCGCTACATACAAGTTTTTCCAAAGTCAAACTGATCAAGAATTACATGCAATCAACGATAACAAATTTACGACTTACTAATTTGGCCATTTGTCCATTGAACAAGAGCTGGTGGAAAAAATTGATTTCGATAAAATGATTGATACCTTTGCCAAACAAGAAAGCGCGTAAAATTCACTTGTAGTATGTTTATGTCAAAGTGATTTTTTTGAAGTAACAATATTTGATTAATTATTTAGTTCGTCTTTTTTTTTTTTTTGGGGGGGGCACCAAGATGAGGTACCGCACCAGGCACCATATACTCTAGCTACGCCACTGTTTTGTAGACATGAACCAATTCTTTCTGGAGATAGTATTGGATAAGTAGCGGGTTTTCACTCTATCTAGCAAAGGGATATGAGGGATCGCTGTAAGATCCCTTGGCGGGGTTCCAGAGCAGATCCCCAGTGCCAAGCATTTTCCTGCCATTCTATGCTTCAGAAATTCATTATCCTGGCGTATATAACACTTTTGTTTCAGTTTTTCTTTTAATGATTTTGTATTAGGAAAAAGGGTGAAATACGCATGTCAAATTAAATCTAATAAAGTGACAGCACATGTCAATACAACTATGCGAGGGACATTTGAGGTAACTAAAGCCCACTACGTCTGTTATAGGCGTGATCGTCGCTTGATCCTCCTGGTATTTAAGATATCTTGTCACGGACTTTTTATTTGCTATGCAAAAGTCAAACTTAACGATGTACAACGTCAAGCTTTCTGACCAAAGAATTTCGAGGAAAAATCACATCTTCAAAAAGTTTTGGGTCGATATTGTTGCAGACTCTTCTTGGGAAAGCAGAAACCATTTTAAAATCCTACTTTAAAGATAAAACGAAGTTTCTTACTTGAAATATTTAAATATTTAGAACATTGCTATTTTACTCGATTAATACTAGAACATGATGATCGATAGTCGTTTCGCGACTAAAGGAGGCCATAGATTAGAACATGGATTGAGAACTACAATGAAGTTACAAGGTTTTGTCTCACGAAATATTAATTGACCAGCCTCGCGTCCACCCCCCTACCCCAGAGGTCAGGACGTTGTGCCCCTTGGTTGGACATTGCGCCTCCTATTGAACGCTTCCCGAATTGAGAAAACTGGCATCTACTATATTAAGGTGGTTGTTTGATCTAGTCGACTGTAGTGAAGATACTGTTGATTATTTGTAGATCTAATGTTATGAGCTCTTAATTACAACCTCCATCAGAACACAAACGGTAAATAATGAAAAAATTCATATATTAACTAAAACAACAGTTTATTACGAAATGAAGGGCACATTCTACGTTGAATCTTTACTACAAGCGGTCTTCTTCCTCGTTCGTCCGTTAATCGTTTCCAATCTATTTCCGTTCTAACTTTTAAATGAACTGCTGCGTCACCATGGAAATACTTAATTACACCCGTCTACGCGTCTTACTATTGTGTCATTACAGCTCTACTAGACTTCTCTAATGCATCTCACGTGCATTAACTACTCAAACAACAGCATACTATTTCTATTTGGTCCATTATATCAATAATATCTGGTCTCTATATCCATAATATCTGGATCATTATATCAACACTATCTGGTCCATTATACCAATGATATCTGGTCCTTTATATCAATAATATCTGGACCATTTTATCACCCATGTTGATTACCGTCTGTAACATTCTTTTTCAATATTAATATCGCTTGAGCTTTAAATAAAGAATCCTATTAAACGAAATATTAAAACAACGCAAAACTGCTTTGAATAGTTTCGCAATTTATATTCTCGTTTAAACATTAAGCCATTTTTTTAGACATTCCCGGATAAACAGTAATTGTATGAATTGTACACAGAACTTAACCGCATCAAACTAGCTCGTCTGTTATGATAAAACAAGTTAATTGTTAGACCAGGGTTACATTTGATATTGACAGCTAATTCAGCCCAATCTCTAAATCGACAATAGTATCATGTTACCATCAGCTTCAATTAAGATTTTTGTCCCGACATGTTGCAAGAGATGGTCAAATATTTTGCGAGTTAGTGCAATTTTTTTTTTAAAGAGCGTGTGTCCGCATGCCGCCGCCTCCATCCACGCGAGCGTGGGCACGCCACTGCTCACATCCTCTGCGGACAAGGACAATGGCGGCTGAATTCTATTTGTTCCCCGTTACTGAGTAATTAACAGTGCTAATTGCCGACCTTTTTGTTAGCGAACACGGTGGCATCGAGTCGGGCGGTTGGTTGTCCTTTCTCCGACTAGATCAGCTGAGAGAAGTATACACACTGGGCTCCTGGTGTACGGAGACTGTTGTGTCAACAGATGTCTTTGTCATTCTTGCAAGTCGGTTATTCAGTCGGTTATTCAGTCGATCATTCAGTGAGTTATTCTGTATCAACGATCTAACACCCAGTCATTGTGCAGATCACCTAAGATGGTCATAGCTATCAACGTCATCGTTAGGTGCCTTAAACAGACTTGGTGGGCGGCAGGGCCGGCCTTAGGCCACTGCAACTTACGTGGTCTCAGTGGGCTCTGCACTTTTGTAGGCCCCGCGCTATTTCTAGGTGTAAATTATTAAATTAAACCATTATCATGATTTATCAGGGCCTCCTGGAAATCTGTAATTGCAAAATATACGAAAAAGTCCTGGAAATTTCATGAAATTATTAAAATCTACTGAGAACTTATACAAATCTCCTGAAAAATAAAGTTGTCAATTTAGTGGTGCTAATCCTATGCGCGATAAAAAAAAACAGCAAAGACGAATGTATTTTCTAATACAAAATCTTAAGTTTAACATTATACTTATCACCTACCCAGACTCGGCCCCGCGCAATCCGTTTCGCATAGAACAAAACATTTTACAAACAAACCCACATTTGTTAGGGCCGGCCCTGATGGAGAGATATCAGATTGAGATCTAGAAAAATAAGGGGGAGTGTCAAAGAGACGGATGCCTTGATGGACGGGTAAATTTTATGTAGGATGAATGAGAAACCTTTATAAAAATCTAATATCACAATCGATTTCATCGCTCACGGGGCTACTTTAGTATTCTTATGTTCATTGCATTCAGATAGGTTTAATTAGTTCTAAACGTGAGCCTACTGGCCAAAACATGATTTCTTTACCCTTTATTTTTATTACCCACACATTAATCAGTATTTTATGTATATATGTTGCTGTACGTCATGCTAGCGTTTACTCTAACTGTACGCCTAATGACACTCGTCCCCCCCCACTTAAAAAAAAAGCCCCATTCCAATACTAAGTATTATATTCCAATATAAAGCCTGACCATTAGTATTAGCCAACTTATGGCAATAATTATATATGGGATTTAGAGGCGGGTGTTTATGTGTAACTCGACATACGTGGGATTCGAGATACACTCCAAGTCATTCAGTCTGCGCTAGGTATGTTTATAGTCAAATGTCAATGGTCTGCACGAGATGGGGAAAAACAAATGAAGGTCGCAACTGGGTTTGCGTAGTCATGTGAAACACTTCACTCATCCTTATCTTCGGAATCAAAGTCATTGCCATTAATATTATTATGTGTATGACTTGTTAAAATTCAGATAGTAGGCTGCCTAAAGACGATCCGCAGAACTTTTCTTTGTTGCCCTATATAAGAGTTTTATAAAAAAAAAAAGTTTAACATATTAAAGATTTGGTCTCTTGGAATTCTAGGCTCACAGAATCTCCATCAGAAAAACTGTCCTTTCTGGGAGTGATCCAAGCAGATGTCATTTGTTAAATTCCTTTTGCCGATGGCTAGTAGAGCAAGACGTTTGGGCCGAGCACACGCTAGTACTATGGACTTGGACCTTGTACCCCAACAGGATCAGTTCTGAGGTACCCCAACAGGATTAGTTGTGAGGTAAACCAACAGGATCAGTTCTGAGGTACCCCAACAGGATCAGTTCTGAGGTACCACAACAGGATCAGTTCTGCGGTACCCCAACAGGATTAGTTGTGAGGTAAACCAACAGGATCAGTTCTGCTTTGCTTTCTAATGACCTTCTTACTCTCGAAAAGAGTTGAACCGAAACTCTGAGTGTGTAAGCCTGATTGAACAAAGCTCTCTTTCTGGAAGAGGTCCAAGGTAATGTTCATATTTTTTTACGTTGATATTTCCAATGGGTCGGACACTCCGAACGAACGGACTAGAATAGGTGGCCGAAGGCCGAGCACACCGGGAACCCCCTCCGTTTTCCTATAGTTTACCAAGTTAACCGTGCAGGACTCGCCATTGATGAAACGGTCTCTTGAGGATCGGCGCCTGGATTTTAACAAAATCATGGAAGATCTCTTACAACTCCGCACTGTGCAATTAGAATGCTCTCGCACTCCCTTAGACACGCCCACAGGAGTCTTGTTTTACTACCCATTTAGTCCAATCGTTTCATCCACCCGAGTGCCGGGGTTGAGGGTAGCTTAAAATATTAACCGTTCCCTCACGATTGCTTCCACCCAGACATTATGTACAGTTGAGTAGCATTGCCAGAGGACTCAATTTAGCTACAACTTCTTTACAAGTAATATATGACTTACACAAGTTCATATTAACAAACATAAATTTACACTTTGAATTATATGTAAGAACAGTTCAATTTTGTTTTCCGTTCCTTTTTTTTTTTGTCCTTGTGTCTTTGTTGACCCCTATTTCTTCATGGTGTCGTACGCCATGATTTTTGCTCCACTGGTCAAGGTTATTTACAGCACTAAACTGTCATCTATCATTATTTACACTGCAAACATCTAAATATAGCTGAAAACAATACCAGAAAATAGTTTGTCCTTTATAACCATGACCATCCATTAATAGCATATTTCCAATATCAAATACCAATAAATCTATGACACTGATTTGCTCTGTCGCATAAGTTTGAGCAACCGGATGGAGAAATGAAATCAAACATCTCTTACAATTAAATAACAATAAAAAGATATTTGCTTTTCAACCAGAGAAAAAAATAATGGAACCAATCAAAAGAACGTGGGACATTAGAGCCTCTATTGACCTACTTGTCTCCATTACGTGATTGGCTGTAACAAATGGGTTTGTTCTACTCTCAAACCCCCTTTACTCTCTTCCCCTCACTGCACGCTTACCGCCGCGCGCGCTGCAGACGCCAACAAAGACAAGAAGTAAGGAAGTGAGTTGCAGACGACTCACTCACAAGTTAAGGCAATTACGCTGAATGAATGAGTGGCCGCCTACATTTTTTTTTACTCCTCGTTCTTGTATTTATAAAGCCCGGATTGAATTAAATGGCTTTGAGGAATTTTGATGGCTTATTTGCCATGTGGGTAGTCCCAACGGCGGATACGAAATGCCGGGTCGTGTTAAAAGCCCCAAAATGCAGCCAGTTTTCAGTTTGAAAAATAACTAGCAGGCTCTTAGAGCGTATTAAGCCTTTCAAATGGCACAACAATTACTGGCTGTCGATGATGGCGCGGGAGAGAAGGCAGCGGCCGGGGCGGTGGTGGAGGTATTCTATTTGTTGTCGTTCCATTAAATTGAGCTGTCCAGTATTTACAAAAACCAAAAGGGAGATACTTGTGCAAGGTCTGGTGGGGTGGTTGGTCGTCAGACACTTTTGAGGGGAAGGGGGGGGGGGAGAATAAAATAAGTAGCAGCTCGTGTTTGCGCTCCCTGTGACGTAATTCTCCTCGAAGTGGAAGTTTTCCTGTCTCAACCAGCAGGAGCGGAGCGTCTAAAATAAGGGACTTTATGGGTCGTCATAAGCAAGTGTTCTACAGCATAATACTAGAGGGCTATCGGAAGGCCCCCTTTCGTAGTATCATTAATATGCTGCCAACTCTTGTTGACGTTCTCACTCACAAATCCTAGTCTAAGCAATGACTGATGAATACATTTTCAAACTATAATATCACATGTCAAAACGTATATTGTGACCTATCAAAGTAAAATTTTAACTTTGCCCAGGAGAACTAAGCGAACAAATCGCTCGACCTTCCAGATATCCAAAAAAGAGTATTTTTGATTGCTAGTGTTCGTCACTTCCGGTTGCAAAGTGTCTTTATATGTTGAACGTATATGCATCCTTCATTCTTAGCTTCATAGAAGATTTTAATACATGGCAGAAAAACAAACTATAAATAATCAGCTTTTTGGTCTACCCGGTGTGCATAAGAAAGGAAGTGTGGATAACTATATGTTGTTTTTTTTAAGTTCATTAAGCTGCAGCATGTGTAGTTTTAGCACTTAAAAATATTTTTTTTAGTCTTTCCGTTTGTAACTTTTATATAGTTGGCCATTATGAAGTTAAATTTAGCGTCTTTTTCATTAGGCTCCTTTATAGTGAAAATCTCCAATATTAGCATTTAGAAGTTCTACAGTGCTGATACCTAAAAAAAATATCTAGGCATTGCACAACCTAAAACCGGCCTAGTATGCCACTTGCAAAGACATAAAAGTTGAAGAAATTAACATCTTTGTTTCTAGCCTTCACTTTAAATGACAATGTATCATCGACTCAAAGTTATCATTGACTAAACGAAGCGATCAAACACAAATAGTTACTGAGCGTCCAGGTCATCAGCAAGTCCCCAGGCCATACTTTGTCAACGATCGTTTTGGGACGCCATTGAGACGCTGGCGACACGTGTCGCATCTCAAACGGTGGACCCAAGGAACATCTTTACCCTTTGCAGTCGTCACTTCGAAACAATGACCTTTAAACGGAGAGGGAACGTGGCGGCATGTCAGCTGTTGACTGACCACTGGTCAGAGTGTCACAGCCTTCAAATTCATCTGATCTGGCCAGACGCTGTCATGACCAACACAAACTGGGGTCAAGAGGAGAGCAGATATCGGTTGGGGGGGGGGCTTATTTAATGACTGCGTATGATGTTGAGGATAGTCCAACAGGTTGTGTATGTAATGGAGCTCAGAGGAGGTGCCACAGGCTCAGTATGTAATGAAGCTCAGAGGAGGTTCCACAGGCTCAGTATGTAATGGAGCTCAGTTGAGGTGCCACAGGTTCAGTATGTAATGGAGATCAAAGGAGGTGCCAC
>JADKLZ010003886.1:22909751-22922125 GCA_021533235.1 Biomphalaria straminea
GAGTAGTACTTCTTGGTCCTTATTTCATGTTCACTGCTTAGCAAGCTTCTGTGTAGAGGCATGAGTAGTACTTCTACGTTGCAGCCTCCTTCATACCAGAACTTGACGTCAGCACGTTTTATTACTCTTGTTGCGTGTTGTGATAACGCATGTTTCAGACAGATTCTCTTCATGTCGATTCCAGCATACAGTATTTCTTGGCTTGGCTTTCCTTTCTATTCAAGTCGATGACAGGGTGATAGATGTCGTACACAAAACATTGAAGCTCATAGGGACCTACAAACAGAGCTCCCGTTCTTAAAGTGAACATGAAAAACCAACAGCCAAATTGAAGCACGATGCTAGAAATGTCGATGAATGCAGATCGTAGTTTCAATTAGCTACTCCCAGTGAGCTTACATTACTTCTTCAACATTTAAATATTGGTATGATTAATCAATTCGTACCCGCTAGAGGCACTTTTGCCTATCATACAGTTTTTCTATACAGAAGTTCTGTTTATCGAGGGACAGAATGTTATTGCTCTTGAATTATCTTCTGCCATTTACGGATTGGTTCGGAAATGCACGAAAAGAAGCCTGACAACTTGTTCCTCCTCAAGGAAGTACACATTGATGACGCGAGTTGGTTAACAAAACAGTGACGTAGCAGGGACAATTGTAAACTCTGGGTATTTTAGAGAGACAATACTATGGTTTGGGGATTTTCGCGCTCGCTTTATAAACGTGAACTCATTTCTTTTCGAAGACAGAGAAGATCAATTTTCCTAGCTTCGAGCGACTTCCCTTACAGCTTGAATAAGAGTAACGTACGTAACAATATATATAGGTATATATATATATATATATATATGTGTGTGTGTGTGACTGGGTGTCAAAGTCGACCCGGGCATTTCTATACAATGCGGCCATAAATTGTATGCCATTGCCATATGATGGGCGACTGGGCGTTCAATCTTATCTGTCCTCAAAGTGTTATGTAGAGTTTAATAATGTATCGAAAGTATTTTGCTATTTGAACAATTTATTAGATGATTTTGAAACGCTCTGATAAGAACTATTACTAAATGAATAAAGCATAACACTTGCTACCATATACATTACCATACGCATGTACTTGACATTCACATTCAAGGCATTCAAAGATGGTTAGGTCATATTGTTGGACACGACTTGCTATCAAAATCATCTATAGGCCTAATTAATGTACAAAAGTAATAAAATTACAAAGAAAGCTAGATGATCGGCGTCAAACATTAAACCCGCCTTAGTCTTGATTTCTGCTGAGGATAGCTTCTAATAGGGAAGAGTGAAGAACTTTTGTTACAGCTAACCGCAATAGATCGATTCACAGACCTACATTACTACATATATAGATTTTTATGTACGTAACTCTTTTTGAAGCTATAATGGAAGTCGCCCCAAATCTAAGAAAACATAAACATATATAAATATAGACTGGCCAATAAGAGAGTTTTATGAAGTGAAAATTTGTGAATTGCAATTTTGTGTAATTTATTTTATGTCTACAAATTTTTGTTTAATCAGTAAGACTGAAGATCGTGCAAATTTTAAAATTTTTTATAATTCGGAAATCCAAATACAATAGATATAGGCCTACACGTTTTCAAGTTACATGAAGTTACTTCCTTTTCCAGTCTATTTATGTCTATGTAAGAAAATCAATCTTTTGTCTTAGAAAGTAAAGATCTTTAGTTTTCAAAGTTTAGCAATAATGCAAACTCATTTCTTGGATTTTTTTATTTTTAGAATGGGCTGTAAATCACAGAACTATATATTCACGCAAAATCCCGTATGGGAGACGAACGTATGCCAAAGGCAGTCTTTTTTTGGTAAGCTAAAAGGTGGTCGACGTAACAGAGGCGCCCCACGGAAACGCTTCAAAGACCAGCTTAGACCCCAACTTTCCTTGGCTGACATAGAAGAGAGCACCTGGCTGCATGCGGCGTAGGAACGAGACAGCTGGAGGTCACCCACGAAGGCCGACGGATACACATTTGAGACCAAAAGAAAATCTGCTGCCAAGGACAAACGCAGACGACGAAAAGAAAATCTAAATCGACCACCCGCGGACAATGGTTTTGCTTGCCCTGGATGTGGTAAAATATGTAGGTCACGCCTGAGGCTGCATTACTGTATTCCTCACTAATCTTCGGACTCGAAAACAAGCCTTATATATATTCACGCAAATATATAAAGCAAACCCATTCCCAGTTAGTTTCCATTGAGATAAGATAAGAAGATAAGAATATGTTTCAAAAATTATAGATCGAAATAATTCGTCTATTGGTTTTAATAATGTTATTACATTTACATAGATTGATTAGCTAGATCTATAATTAAAAATTGCAAAGTAATAATTATGAGACGAGAGTACCCTTTTTTAAAGTTCAATTACTAGACTAGATCTAGATCATGATCTAGATCTAAGAATTAAATTACACTAGTCGACCGTTGGCGTAGCATAAGCAGCTATTTTGCAGGGCCGGCCTTAGGGCACTACAACCTATGCGACCGCAGTGGACCCCGCACTTTCATAGGATCCGCGCTAATTCTATGTGCATACATTATTAAATAAAACCATTTTATAACTTATAACAGATTTCCCGAAGCTCCTGGAAATCTCCTGAAATTGCAAAATATACGAAAAAGTCCTGGAAATCTCCGGAAAAAAAATATAAAAAATCCGGAAATATATATTTATATAAAATTGTCATTTTGGGGTGTCATTCAAAATGGAAAAGATAAAAAAAAAACGGCATTAAGCAATACCCGTAATTGTGGAATTTGGTGTAAGAAGCTTCTCGCACCTCAAACTAATGTAGAATTACTTGAGGTCAACAATTCTCGAAGATAGATTGAAACATTTGGCAATTCTTGCTATTGAGCGTGATCTATGTAGGAAACAGAATTTTTCTGATATAGGCCTACTGGATGGCTTTGCTACACAAAAGGCTCTTAAAGTAATTCTGTAGGTAGTAAAAAATGAATATAATGCAAAGACGAATTTATTTTCTAATACAAATTCTTAATTTTCACTTAGGGCCTATTATCCGTATCCCTACCCAAACTTGGCCCCGCGAAATCCGTTTCGCATAGGGCCCCACAAAGGTTGGCTACGGCCTTGCTATTTAGTGACTACTGAATACAAAGTAGATTACTTGTTCTCCCCCACCCGCTGCTAAAACTACGTGGGGTAGAAATAAAACAAAAAAGTTCTTTCTATGACTTCATGGTCACAACGGTTAAGTCCGGCCCTGTTATTTTGTGACGGGTAAATAGGCCTACTATTTGTTCTCCCCACCCGTCTTTGATTTTCGTAGAGTAACATGCAGAAATAAATAGTGAACTTTCCTATTCTTCTTTCACAATATTCTAGTAAGAAAAAAGGTTTCAGCGACTTGATTTGACAGTTATTTTTAATACTCAGAACATTCTTCTGTCTTCTTGAGCATGCCGTGTCCTTGACATCTTGTGTAGGCATCTTTACTGCGTATATTTGGGTTGTCTTCCTTTGGTATCAAGACGATGCCTGCCGTAACAATATTTGTGCATAAATGAAATGGTAGATTCGAAGAAGCGAAAAGTAGACTCTGGATGTAGAAACTACCTGGAAAATGCAGTTGAACCTGCCTCCCGAACTTTAGATCTGACCGAACCCGAACTATAATCGTTATCGAACCGAAATTAAATCTGGCCAACCCGAACTTTAAAAGATGGGTTCGATTTTCGATTGCCATCTCTAAACTAAATCTAGTAGATCTATAATTCCATTGTAACATAATAGTATTATATGTACATTTTACACTAGCGCGTCAGTGCAACACCGCTAGTGTTTTACGTAATAAATGAGTTCCTAATATGTCTTCCCTCTTAAACACTAGTTTGTTATTTGTGTAATACAAATATTTTACATGGTGTCTGAAGTGGGATCAAGTCTACAGAAGAAACAGAAAACACATCAGAAAGTCTTCTGAGAAAGCAAATAGATTTTACAATAGCTATGACTTTCCAGATGACTTGTCAGAACAAATTGAAACACAACATCTAGAGCAGGTGTATCAAACACGCGGCCGCGGGCCGCATGTGGCCCGCGAAACTATTTTGTGCGTCCGCGAATTCAAAAAAAAAAAATATATAAAATTTACAATGACCACATATAATCTGTGAAATGATTTGCAACTGCAGTGTTCGCGACATGTTTCAAGAACTGGAAGCTTGTATTGACTGGTGTGGCCTATCGTGGGAAAAACTTGTTTCAGTGGCTACGGACGGTGCACCCGGATTATGTTCAGCGAAGGTTGGTGTTGTTGGATTAAAGGTGGAGGTACAGAATCAGCTCAGCTTGGCGGGACCTTTTGCAGCAATACACTGCATTCTGCACCAAGAAGCACTCTGTGCCAAAAGTCTACAAATGAAGAACGTGATGAATTATGTCGTGAAGACGGTGAACTTCATACGTGCACGGGGTCTCAACCAAAGGCAGTTTGTGTCATTTCTAGCTGATTTAGAAACGGAATACAAAGAGTTGCTGTATCATACGGAAGTCAGATGGTTGAGTCGTGGAAAAGTGATGCTAATATTTTTAGAACTGAGACGGGAAATTGCATTGTTCATGGCACTGAAAGACAGAGACATACCTCAGCTCAATGTTATTGTCGGAGCTTGCTTTTTCTACTGACATCACGCATCATCTCAGTGCACTCAATTGACAATTACAGGGCACAAAGCTACGTAGACATCCTCTTCAAACTACTGGAAGATTTTGAACACCGCTTTCAGCAATTCACTGCTCTCGAACCACAGTTTTTCCTTGTTGCCACTCCGTTCGCAGTTGACGTGAAAAACGTTCCAGAGGAAGTCCAAATGGAACTGCAGTTTCTCCTTTTTTTATTAGTGACAGAGACAACGTCAACTTATTTTAGTAAACTAAACTGCCTGTACGTGTAATAAACTACACTAAATGTAATTAATAGTTATAAAAACTTTATTTTAGTATTTAACTGCAGTGACAGTAGTGTTCGTAAAATTTAATGAAAAAACATTCTCTTTTCGTGGTGCGGCCCGCTGACTGATTGTTACTTTCCACTGCGGCCCACATGCTGATATGAGTTTGAGACCCCTGATCTAGAGAGTCCAAGATTACAAATTGTAGTGGATTATGATTCTTAACTCCTTTCCTCTTGTCATAATAGTGTTTCTGAGACTGTTTCTCGGAGTCAAAGTGTTTCTTCACGGTACCACCTTAATATCTGGCGTCTTAGGTGTGAGTATTTCCTCGCTCCCATGAGTAATTGTGCTGGCGACAAATTAATATTAGTCAGTGGAATAGTTCTGTAGTCTAATAGCGACAGAAATTTGTCTTCGCTTTTCTTCCACAGTTTCTTCTCTCTCTGAATAGCTCTTTCAGCCTCGCCATTTGAACTCTGAAAATGAGGACTCGACATTTCATTCTCTATTGCGTATGATTTTATATAAATTTAGGAATTCTCTAGAAGCGAAATGTGGCCCGCTGTCTGATCTTAGTCTTCTGGATGTGGCAAAATATGTAGGTCACAGCTGGGGCTGCACAGCCACGGAAATACTGTATTAATCACTAATCTTCGGACTCGAAGACTTGCCTTATTATTATTATTATAATTATTATTTATGTCTGATCATTATCGTTTCCGTTTTCCAGTCCAGGTATTAACAACTAGAGAGTGCTTATAAAGGGAGATCAATCTGTTTTTCTTTTTTCATAAACAATGACAACATGAATAAAATTTATAAATAATACAGTAGTCACTCTATCCATTCCCTGGTCGATACAGATCTAGATCTACTGATCTAGTGAAGTGATCTATATCTAGTCTATATTTTTAATAGTGTCGATAGTCTTATTTATAAATACAATTTATTTGGTGATGATTATATTGAAGCGTCTTCATTCAGTATGTTTTATTGTTTAGTTTCAGACTTTTAGATGCATCATCAGATGATCAGATCATGTTGATCGATGATTTTAGACAATCTTTATTTATGATACTAACCATCATACTTTATCTAGTAATATAGTAAAAATTCTAGATAGATCTAGATAGTAGATCTATTTTTTTTAATCTAGACTCTAGACTTTAAGACTAGAACCGAATTAGGCGAATTTCAATTTACTAATCTCATAATCTCATTCTCAGGTCTCAGTCTGATTCTGATAGTAAATAAAAATAGTAAATAGTTTATTATAATTTATATTATATAATTAGATTATTAGTACAAATAGTAGTCTAACTTCTAAGTCTCACTAGAAATAAATCTATAGATTAGATCTAGATGATAGTATTTATATTAGTAGATCTACTCAACTAGAATCTAGTATAAAATCTAATACTTTTAGTAACTTTTACTGTCTAAATAGTCAACTCTAATACTAATTATCTTTATAGATTAAATGGTAATAGATCTAATTTATTAGATTTAGACAATTTAGTCTAAATTTTAGATCATCAAGCATAATTTCCATAATCATTCAATGATTCATAATATATTCATAGTCATAGAATAAATCTCACACGTTAACCAGTCATTTATAAATAAGTAATCTAAGACTCTAAACTCAAAGTTAATATTAAATATATATAATAATATAATAATATTATTAATATAATAATTTTTTAAATAGATTAATAGACTAAGTCTAAGTACTACGTCAAGTATTAGTATATTATAATAGTTAATAGTATATATATAATATATTTATAATTTCTAGGTTAGTTCTAGACTGGACTTATTAGTATTACTAGATCTAGGTGTAGTTTCAACTGAGTCTACCTGTGCAAATCTATGGATCTAGGACAGCTCTTGAACAACTTGATAAAATACAGTCCCAAGCTCTAAGATTGGCCTGTGAAACTTTTAGGACAACCCCTGTAAATGGGGCTAAAATAATGGCTAATGTAGTTCCACAAAACCTTAGGAGGCAATGCCGGCAATACTGACTTGCTTTGTGCGGTATAAAAGGCTGGATGAATATCTCCCAACTAGAAAACTAGTGGATGGTTGGAGTTGCAGAAGAAATATTCATATACTAGTCTTTTATGCATCATGCACTAAACTATCTGATAAAGCTGGCCTCTCCACCAATCAACAAAACATTGACATGTTTATCGCTTTTCCCCTTGGTGTTGCCTAACGATCTCAGACATATGCTTGAAACTAGTAGGTCCTAACACCACTAAGCTAAGTTGTTTATCTAACAACCTTCAAATTCTAACACTGGAGACCATTAATGCCTTCAAGCCCAGTGCCATTTTGGCATATACTGATGGCTCAGCATCATTAGATTCTGAAAAGCAGGCTATGGAGCCTACATCAAGTTTCTTAGCTCTGACTCAGTCTAAATCTTTGGACTATGTTGTAGTGTTTGCAGTTTTGATGCAGAGGCCATGGCAGTCTGTGAAACCTTAAAAGTAATTGACTAACAACTCAGCAAGGGACATTTGAGGGCAACACAGATTGTTGTGGTCAATGATATGTTGGTTTCACGCAACATAAAGCAATGCTATGGCACTCTTATAATAATGCAGTGGGTACTAAGTCTTGTAGGTATGACTGGCAACACCATTGCAGACTCTTTGGCCCACCAGGGAGGACAAATACCACCCACCGAGCAGGCTGTTAGTTTTCGTTATCTTCTTGACCTGTCTGGTAATATGTATGCACTATCAAAACAGCAGGGTTTCTTTCAAGGGTTTTTGCAATAGAGGATTTGAGCCTCTCAAGTTTTCGCTCAAATGGAGTTTGATGATGATGATATAGAAAGATCATGATACAGGAGTCTTAATATTATTTCTGTTCTTTTCAGTGATTAAACGAAACATAATGATAAATAGATCTAAACGTAATTTACTTACAAATGTAGACTTTTATTGCAATAATAAAGTTAGTTACAATCCTACATTTTCTGTTCATTGACTATAATGAAAATTTTGCTTTGAAAAATAAATTAATGTACATGACATGTACACAGCGGCGTAGCAAGGTACTCATGGGCCCGGGTTCAAGAATATGTTGATGGCCCCCCCCCCCACATGACACATATTTTGTGTGACAAAGAAATACAGTAATTTGTATGTATCAGTACATTTACTAAAAAGCATTCCACTGCAAGTACAATAACACAGCTGACAGAATCATTGAAGACCATGTTTAAGTACTGTTTAGCAAAGTAAGCCTATTTACTGGCTGCTTTTGTTGAAACAATAAATGATATAAACAATATAATGTCACGATGTCGAATGTTAAAATGGAGGGTCCCTGGAGGTCAAGCCTCTCGTTCCCCAAATCCCTAATTACGCTACTGAGCCTATTGTACTGTTCGCTCCTATTGAAAAAACCTCCTTGCCTTGGCATCGTAAGTATTTAAAGATAGATGGTGATATTGTATTACTTAAGAGTATTTGTTCAGTCAATCAATCCTACAGACTTCTGATTCTCTCAATTATAAAATCTTACAAATGATTTTCTGCAATTTCTTTGGGTAGTTCTTCATCGGAGTTTACAAAACAATTTCAGAAAATAATGCAAACTTAATAAATTTTAAATTGTCTTTGAGTACTGTCAACCAATATAGAGAAAAATGGCATAGATTTGAATCTCCTTTAGATGTTTTGCTAAAATTGCATTGCCGAAGTCTACTATCTCGTTTTGAATTTGTGGGTCGAGGTAAAGGGTTGTGTTTTTGTTTTCTTAGGAATTTATGTACTGTTAAGACATTGTTGTTGTTACTTTGTTTTATCTAGATGATACACTATGCGATGACCACTAAATGTTTCTTGCATCTTAAAGTTACAACTATCATTTACTATGCGATGAATTACTTTCAGTCAATAATTCTCAACTTTTTCGATGTGCTCTTTGTTTAGGTCATCCACCGTTCTCAGTCATTCGGGTTGTCTTTATGTTGGGCAAGATTTTTTTTGTTGAAAATTCGGTTAGAAAGCAACGTTGGTGCTGTGTCTGGGTGTAAATCCGAGACCATCCTTACGGCTTTCCAGTCCACATACCAGACCACTAAGCAGCCAATAGTGTGAAAGGCTCTACCCCACGATAAATGTAATTATCGCTATATCTTAACAATGTATGTTAGGCGTATAAGCCTCCTTCACAATAGTCACAATGAACCCAAAACGTCACCACCAACGCACCGTCACCACATCGCAATAAACCTGATAAAAGCAGTTCCTTACAATGACTCCAACTGGGAAAAAAAACAGGTTAATGTTTTGAAGTTAATATAAAGTTTGAAATGACGTTCGGGATATTTTTGATAAGGAAACTTTTTATTTTTTTAACCATCTTTTTTTCAAAATTGCATTGTAGGGCAGGCAACAATTGGTCATTAGTAATGGGACCAGGCGATATGAAACCCTTACGCGCCTTGTAGTATTATATTTACAGTTAAAAAGGTTATGGGTCCCCATATAAGTTTAGATATTTTATGTAAGTATTTCATTGAGGCCCTAAGCTAGAGCTTATGTTGCATAGAGGGGCCCTGGACTCAGTTGTTTCACCATCAGGTATGGGCCCCCTAAATGGTCGTGGGCCCGGGTTCATTGAACCCCTTCGCGCCATGGATGCTACGCCACTGCATGTACATTGATTTTAATGAATGCTTCTTAAATTTAAAGGATAATTTACACATTAAAAAAATAAAGAATTTTTTTGACTTACTATAATTAAGGAGAAAACAAAATAAGTTGAGGAAAAAAAAACACTGTCAACATCAGAATGAAAATAGGGCTTGATGAATCTGGTCAAGTAATAACTGAGCCCTTAGACAGCTTGAGTGAGCTCTTGCAATGGAATCCAGAGAACTTCTCTTTTAACAAGTCTGTGATACAAAACCAAATTCAGATGGTTGCTAATAATGATTCGTTGAGGAAAGGACTAGAACCAGCTACGAGGCCTCAGATGTTGGTGTGTCATGATATGTGTGGTGGATACTTAGATGACAGGTAGATTACTTTTTGCTTCTACCATACTGGCCTAAAATCAAATACCATATAGATCTCTTGGTTTACTTAATACTATGGAAAATATTCTGCTCTTTGATAAAATACTTTTGTCTTCATTGTATAATCATCAAAATGTTGATCTCTTGTTTATATAAAAAGTGTCACACTTTTTCCCCCTTTAGTAGCAATGGTCTACAAATAATTTAGTGCATAATTATACAAAAAGGCATTTAACATCTTTAGACACTGATATATATTGACTTGAAAATATTCCTCCAGATTTTGCCAGGGTTCCAGCTCAGTTTCCCCTTACTGCTTCTACCATTGGCAGCTGATTGACACTTTTGTTTATTTTAGTCATCACTTCATCACCATCCCTCCAGTTGGCTGGATTCAGGCAGCTCACAAGCATGGTGTGGACATCTTAGGTAATCTACACATTTGGATTAACATTTTAATCAACATGGTGTGGACATCTTTAGTAATGCGCAATGCAAGTCCTTTTTTATAGAATTCAAAGAACACAAAGCCAATTGTGTATATTGAACAATCTACTTGTAGATATTGCTACTTGCATATCTTCTCCTGTCTTTACTATGAAGGTTAAATAATTCAGGAGAATAATTTTAAAATTTAATTTAATTTGTTTTCCTATTCTGGAGTGTTCTGCCACTTGCTAACTGAAATGTTCTGGGTAAAAGTGTAAGTTTTAAGCTTCATGTTCAATCTCTTACTATGGATTTGTTATTAAAGTTAATTTTATAATATGTATTGTTACTTGGAATTCTATGTGTGTGTGTTAATTTATTTTATGATTTCAATTGGAACTCTACTCTTAAAATAGTCAGTTCTCGAAATAAAATTTCTGTCTGTTCTTCAATAATTTACATATCCCTGGCTACCTTTGATCATTTAATTAGATCAACAAACTACATGTCTGAATGTGTACAATCATTCTAACCACCCAATACCAGCATAACAATTTACATACCTTTTAGTGTAACTATATTACACAACCAGTGTTGTACTTTTGCTAGGTACTATCATTACTGAATGGGAAACTGGAGCTGGTAAATGTCAAGAGATGCTGCAGTCTACCTCAGTCATTGACAGAGTCACCACCAAACTTGCACAGATGGCACTAGCGTATGGATTCAATGGTTGGCTAATAAATATAGAGAATAAAATAGAGGTAGAATAATAAGGGTTAATTAAACTTTAAAAAAATTGAGCCTTAATAAATTTTAACATAGAGAATGAGACTACCCATTGCAGTAATAAATGAACTAGAATTAAGTTTCATTTACAAAAGTTAAGTAAAAGTTCCCCTTTTAGACCTCATGATCTATAGGGATGATGTAAAGGTCATCTGTTTCTGTGGCCCTCAGTTGACAAGAAAGTTTTGTGAACAGCACAATGACCAACCCCCTTTACTTTTCCCCAACTGTTGTCATGTACCCATTAGAGCTGGGTGGACTCAGAGGCGCCCAAAGATCCCAAAATTAAAAATCCCAGTCTAGACCTGGATTTGAACCTGCGACCCCCGGTTCAGAAGCCAAGCACTTTACCACTCAGCCTCTTCACCTTCTTCTTATTTACTAGAAAAAATGTACAATTTCTCCTTTAAAATGAATGGACTCTGGGAAGTATGATGTCAAGTTAGTAAATCTGTCAAGTCTCTAGCACAGTTTTCCTCAACAAAAGTCAAGTTGCCTGGAATGCTCTAAAACCCCAAATTCTAACTTGTAACTTTTACCTGAATTTAAATTGAAAAGCTTCATTTGAGTTTTGAAAGTCAAGTGACTTGCCACGTTGTACATCTAGCCTCCTCTCTTACTAGAAACACTTTTTAAACCCTTGAACATTTCTTCAGTGTTCAGGCCTCCTATATAGTTTGTCCACCCTGGTTCGATGATGACCACTTTGTCATCCAGGGGGCTGAGGGCTTTGTTCTGGGGTTTTATGCCTCCCCATGTGGCTGGTGAGACTTATGCGAGCCCGGAATGTTCAGCCGCACTCTGGGCAGGTAATTCCAGCTGGAGCTAGTGTCAGGCCTCCTATATCATTTGGTCTCGGTGTGATGCCCATAAATCTCACAACCTTTATTTATTTATTTTTCAATGACAAGATAGTACATACCATATTATGAGGTTCACTATTTTTATCTACTTAAAAATTATTTTTATCATGTCTGTACAAATCTGCACTTTTCAATATAATAAATAGTAAACAAACAAATATTTGTTTAAACAACACCTATAACTTATTGTTATCCCTAGAATTTGTTTTAGATCCTTTACTGTTTCTAACAAACATAAACAGATGATCTTATTGTGTTAGCCCTTAAACATAAACAGAT
>JADKLZ010003886.1:22949231-22976952 GCA_021533235.1 Biomphalaria straminea
ATATAAAATCTTAGATCTAATCTACATTTAGACTATTAGATAGTTAAGATAGAGTCTAGATCTAGTCTCTATACCCACGCGTGTACATCGGCGATATCGCTAATTAAACTATCAACTAGATCTAGACCTAAGTCTAACCTAAGCTAATATGGACTATATTTCAACAAAGAACCAGATCTAAAATATTAATCTTAGTTCTAAAATCATATCAAGACTTCATAAAACAAAAAAAAACTGACTAGTTTAGTAGAGATCCGCGCGTGTTTTTTTCATCGCACAGTGGCAGCGCAAAAAAAAAGACGCATTTCCTGAGTTATGATGTTATTTAAAATGAAGACAACCGACCCACGTATGGAAATGTAAAATATTTACCTAAGCAGATGAAATATATAAAAAAAAAGGTCTGTAATAGTCACAGTCAATGATAAGGCTTAGTAGATGCTGTCAGCTCCACTTATTCCGAGAGAATGAATAAAAAAGTAAGCATGTAGAAAAAAATTGATGTGGTCAAATTTTCCCGACCCACTTCCGATTGGGTTAAAAAAAACACAGATTCTAAAAAAAACAGTATTGATTTTTACACTCTAACAAAATAAAAAATAAAACGCTATGATTGCCGGAATAAAAAAAATCGTGTTTTGAGATTAAAATTGGTACTATTTTAATGATATGAAAAAAAAATTGCTTGCATAGTTTCACGACCCACAAATTATGAAATAGCATCGAGGCTATTTTTTTTAATATTTAAGACAAACTAACAACTTAATTTATTTTCTTTTTTCTCTATTATTTACAACAATCATTTTTAAACAGTAAGCATGCATTATTTCATAGAATTCATATAAGTTAATATGTTTCTTACCTTTTCAAACGGGAGCACATAAATCCAAAAGTAGATCCTGTGTGTCCATTTTTGCATACTTCATGTCATTCACAAAAGCACAAATTTCATATAAAAACGAATTTCAAAAAAATATTGCTAATGAAGCTTCCACAAACATAGGTCTATCCATTAGTAAAAGAAAATACACCATGGGTGTTGTATATATGGAGAGAATGAATAATGAACTTCAAAAATGCATTTTCAATAGAAAATCTGTTTTCCGCCATATGATGATTATGAGTTTACCTCTACTCTAACTATCTCTGACTCTTAAAGGGAAACTCCGATGGTTTTTCAAATTTGAGTTATTGACATATAATAGTCATATTTAAATTCTGCTTAAAAAGTTGTAATAGTAATCATTTTACCATTTTTTATTTAAATGCTTAGAAACATTTTTATTTAATAAATAAATTAAATTAGTCGTGTAAATCAAAACACATATAAAAAATTGTCAAAACCATCTGAGTTTCCCTAACTCTAGTTTAATAAGTAGATATTCTAGTTAGATCTAATAAGACAATATGAATAACTAATAAGTAATAAGACTTATAAGTATCAAAATTAAAGTTTAAAACTTAAGCTTGAATGATGTAATGATTATATGGGGCGAAAAAAAATTCTAGATCTCGATTATTTTTAGTCATTTGATAAAATACCTCTTGAACTTTGTGATGTTTCATTTATTTGGGTTGTAGACGTGCAGGATTCGGCGGTTGCAGATTCAGAGCTAGTCTTCGCAGCTTCTTCAGAGTCTGAAGAAATCATCGTTTGAGACGTTTGTGGTGGAAGTGGACGCTCCAAAGATGAAGTGATATCTGTAGCGTTAGAAGTTGCTTGCATGTTTGTAAATCCAGAAATGAAATGACTTATTGTTTCTCCTGTATTTAAGAAGCACAGAGGAAGAAAAGAAAAAAGGTTTATGGAAAAAACAAAACAAAAACAATTTGAAATTAGTCAAGAGTTATACACCAGTAAGATAAGAAAACGCTGGATCTACTACGCATGCCCGGATGTTATTTACAGAGGGGATCCTTTTAGTACTATGCTGAATATTTTTTTTTTTTTATTGTATTATTTTGTTTCTTGTTTTGTTTCAAAATATTTTTATAAGAATATTTAAAAAGTTTTGAATCAAATTTATTTTGTACATCTTCAATATAGAATCTAGATCTAATTTTATTTCTACATTCTAATTTATCAAAGAACACAGTGTTATTTACTCTTAAAAATAGCCTCCCTATAGATTAGTTAAAATTTGGACACTACTGACGTAACACAGAAACGAAGTAAATAGAAAACAATAAAATGTATTATTATTAGACAAGATGACATTGATAAAATTGATATCATTTACTTATAGATCTACATTATACAGTGACTATAGTGTCACTATAGACTGTAGTAGTAGACTCTAGTTCTGCCATCTGTATATCTTATCTAAACTGACTTAGACTTATGGGTTGGGAGAGCATAACTTTCACCTAGATATTCTATTTCTAATTAGTAAATTACTTAAATTACTAATACTAATACTAATACTTAATAGTCTTTTTAGAAGACTTACTAAGACGTCTAAGTCACTATTACTAGTAACTGTTTAATCTGTTACTATACTAAGACGACTAAAAAAATGACTAAGATTATCATGGAATAGTAGAGACGTAGAGTCTACTCTTAACTCTAGCAGTCTAGCTAGTTGCTAGACTCTTAACTGAACTCGTAGCACTCGACTTAACTCTACTTCTAGTCTCTACTACACTCTGACTCTAGACTAAGTTCTAGACATAACATACAAAACAAATACCATACTTAGTATACTAGATCTAAAGTACCATAGTATGATATAGTAGATTATTCTAGATCTAGAATCAAGATCTAAATTTAAATACTTTTTGAAACTTTTTCATTTTCAACTTGTTGAATTAGTGTCATTTTTACTCAATAGGACTAATGTACTAATAGGTAAATTATGAATAGTCTTGACACTCTTGAATAGTGAAGTGACACTTAGACTTAGTCACGCTTACTGACTTAGGACTTAGTGAGTTAGTCTTATTAGAAATTAGATCTAGTTGATATCTATATTCTAATCATCTTCTTTTTTGAAGTAAAGACAGTAAACAGTATCTGTATTTTATAAGATAAGAATTCTAGATCAAATCAAGATGAATTCATTAGATGAAATAATCAATTTTGAAAGAAAACAGGAAGATGATTATTACTCTATTCTTGGCTGTAATGAATATTCAACGGTAATTTAGATATGTAGTTGTTTTTTTTTTGTTTCACAAAATAAGTAATTTTATAAATAAATAAAAATAGATCTAAATCTCTATATCAAAAATAAAGCTATAGATATATATGCTATAAATAAATATCTTGGAGCTATTGTCTCAGATGAAGGAATAAAAAATGAACTACTGGCCAGAATTGCACAGTCTACACTACAGCAACATTTGCAAAACTCAAAATAATCTGAACTGACAAGGCATAGCCCTCAACACAAAAATCAGACTGATGTGCTTCCTGGTGATGACCATTGTATTCTTATATATGCATGCAAATCTTGGACGCTGACTGCAGATCTCAAGAAGATGATCCTTATAATGAAACTAAGATGCTACAGACAGATCTTAGGTGTCACTTACAAAGACCGCATCATGAATATAATATAGAGATTAGAAACATGATTAATACAGCAATAGGACCACATGATGGCATGCTAACCACTGTCAAAAAGCATTAACTCAAAACTGTATCGCCACATCACAATGTCTTTCCTTCAGGGAACAGCACCAGGAAGAAGACAACATCAAAGTGAAGAATGTTAGTGAATGAAGTTCTGTCCAAGGTAAAGGTCAGAAAGGAATGGAGAAAGATGGTTGATAGTTCGTGTATGGGTTCCCCAATGGTCCAACAGACTAAGTGGAGGTGAAGGTGATACTAAACTATAAAAATACTATAATTAGAATAGGTAGAATAACTTGAATCTGTTCAACAACAGACTTTACTATATTAACATAAAGTACCAATAAACCAGATGGTTGAAAAAAGGAGGGGAAGGGGTGGTCATCTTCTCATACTGGTATCATTGACAATACTATACTAACTATAGTCTATTGCTTTTTATGTAAAATTAAATTATAGATCTACTAAGACTAAGAAAAATCAAGTGAAAAATATTTACTTTTTAAAAATGAATATAAAATTGAGAAATTCCTTTTTGCCTTTCAAGTAGGATGTCATTTATACTGTTTTTGTGAGAGTATTTTTCAAGAAACAAAAAAGACTCAAAACATTTTTTTGCTAAAAAAAAAAAGATTTTGATATTTTTCTACCAACAAATATATGCATCTCATATTGTCAAAATGAACCCAGAATGCATTTACGAAGCAACTGACAGTTGAGATAGATTTTGATGTGACCAAAACAGTTCCCATTGTCCTTCCCCCTTCTTTGTTGCAGCTCAGAATGCAGGAAATTATTCAGACCACTCACTGTTGATCCTTTTTAATTAAGTTCCCTAATTCACACAGACACAACACACACATTAATGATTTCAAAGCTGATTTAAACTTGATTAAAAATTATAAATGAAACATTGGCATACTATTTAAAATCCTGAGAGTGTTACATTTATAAACTTTTTTTTTGGCATTCCTTCAGATGCTTATTAGACCATTGAAATGTATCATAAGTCTAATTTTGAAATGATGTTCAGGTAGAGCAAATATCAGCAGAATACAAGTCAAGAGTGCTCTCATGTCATCCAGACAAAGCTGACAATGTTAAACTTGCAAGTAAGTCATCAGTCTGAAATAACAATACTATTGTCTGTCATCAGTCTAAAATTGCAATAAGTCTACTGTTGTCTGTCATCATTCTGAAATAATAATACTATTGTCTGGTTTTATATGTATTCATTCAATATACTTTATAATGATGCTTTATAATTATAATAATTTTTTTTAAATTAAATATCTATGAATTATCATTCTACATTTTTTTTGTGTGCTTTAGATGAACAATTTTCAAAGTTATCACAAGCTAAAGACGTTTTACTAGACTCTGAGAAAAGAAAAGAATATGACAAGTGGCGAAATAGTGGTGTTGCTATTCCGTTTGATACCTGGAAATCTATGTCTCATGTTCATACTGTAAGTGAAAACAAATGTGATGAAATTTAGATGTAAAAAAAATATCAAACATCATTCCATATGTAAAAAGATACTGCCCTGTATTATTATTAGGTTCCATTTTTGAACGGGTCAAGTGACTCTTAAGTTGTATAATTAGTCTCACATGAGTAAATCTGACAGTTCCTTGTTTGAGATATAGAAATAAAATTTATACAAGTAGTAGAAAAAGAAAATTAAATTTGCAGGGATACTATTCCAGTCTAGCCAGTAATAAACATTGTATGACCTGCATAATCAAAGATTATTATAGATAAACCATGTTTTAATCTTAATAATTTCTTATTTTTTAAATGTTTTCTTTTTGTTAGTGCTTATTGTTTTGCCAATCTTGGGATGTGATTTATTTGAAAAGTTTTCTACTACTTAATGATTTCTTTGTTGTATGAGTTCAAGTAACTTGTGAAGATATTGATCAAAAGACATGCATTGTGTTTGTGTATCCAATAATAACAGTCCTTACATTGGGGATACCATAAAGAACAGTTATCTCTCAATCATCCAAGTCAGACAGCTGCGGAATACAAGCAGAGAAAGCTGAACTCAACACTAGCAGAAAAAAGTCAAAGTTTGATAGAGCTTGAAGACAAAATGAGGTTCACACTAAGAGGCAAGAATTTATCTGTTCATGAACTGTGAACAAAGAAATAAAAAGGCTTAGTTGTTTCAAATAAGCACCTTCAGCATGGGCTTTTAGAAACTTATTAAAAACTGTAATCCCCCATGAAAATAGAAACAACAAATTACTTTGAAAAAAAAAAAAAGGGGGGGTTGATACCTTTATGGCATATCACTTTTGAAGGGCTAGCTTGCTAGCTGTGACAAACATCTTGATTTTATTTAAATCTAATTATTTGCTTGTAGAAACATGAAATATACACATAGTGAAGTTTTGTTTTACATATACAGCATTGTCCTATCTTCAGGGGCTCAAAAATTAATAATTAAAATTAAAGAAAGTAATTCTCCAATCATTTTCTGAATGTTATAGCATGTTGGGGCTAAGTTTCACTAGCAAAATTGAGAAGCATGTTGCATAATGTCTTATTCTTGTTGGAATCTTCATTGATTGTAAAGAGATTTAAATATAATGGACTAATTGGGTAGTTAATGTTTAGAGGTTTTGAATGATTACGCTGATTAAACTGGGCTGCATATATGCTTTTCAAATTTGAATATGGAGCTTCTTTGTGTTTCTTCTTTCTAATGACATTAAGTGGCCATCAAAGATTAGCAACTTGTTTGTTGTTGTTTGCAATTGTCAGACACAAAATGAATCTATTGTTAAAGTTACAATTACAACCCAGAAAAAAAAATGTGTGCACTAGGATGTAATTTAACAATAAAAAATATGGAAGGCTTTACTCACTGATAATCACAACAGGAATCAAAGAAAAATTTATCCCAATATAGTCATTTATTTGGCTATTATATTATTTTTTCAACATCTTACTTAAAATATAAGGGTAATTTTAGAAATTTTAATGTAACTTTTGATTTTTCTGTAAATATTGATTACTGATTCAAATTTTGTAAAAAAAAAAAAAAAATGGAAACATTTTCTTTTTGAGCTAAGACAAATATTTTAACTCCATAAAAAGTTATTTTAAAAAATATTTTTCTTTTTCACATTTTTATAAAATATTTAGAGGCTTTATTATAACAAAGTACATAACAAAAAAATGTAAAATAATCATTGAAAAAAAAATAACTACTTTTTTTTTTCCAGATCCATCTAAAAAGAATTCTTCTGTTCAATGGGAAAGTGACAGATCAAATACAATGTTGGAAAAGTTCAGAAAATATGAGATTTGATAATGATCTTATTTAGTAACACTATCTGTAGTCTTTCTATTTTGTATTACTAGTCAACCCAGTAAAAAAACAATTTTATGTGTGCTCTTCTTGCAATATGAAAACTATTTTTAAATATTTTAGTTATAGTAGTTTGATTTCTTAGATTCTTGTTTGTCTTAACTAAGATGGTTTACTTCACAAAATCACAATGTTATAGAAATGTTAAGGCTGGCACTTATATGAGTTGCACAGCTTCAGTGCCACATTTTAACTTTCTTGATGTAGTCGTCTATATCAAGAAAATGCTTAGAATGTCATATTCTCTAATGAGCATAGAAGTAATTACATTGTTATTGAAAGATATTTTCCAGCATATTTGAAAGTGATCATGGCCACTGTTGCCTAATTCACTGCAGCACATTTAGAAGTTCATAGGGTGACTATTTCTTACACATGTGGCACATTTAGCTGTTCACAGGGCAACCATTACATCATTCATGCAGCACATCTAGAAGTGAAAACACTTGTTTTATAGGTAAAGTGATTTTACATGTTAATAGGGCCACTGCTACAAAGCTTCTTCATCTTGAGCGCAGAAATCAATTATGTCTAAAGAAGGTAATGATGTTGCAATCTAATTTAATTTTTTTTTTAAAACCAGGTTAGAAAGTTTAACACTATATTTCAATATCCTTTTGAATGGGCACACAGGATTGCATTTGAAGCTCACTGGTGAAGTTGACTGCTTTAGTGGAATAAAGACCAGTTTTGAAAATGTCTTGTGAGGTTTTAAAGATTAATTGATGATACCATTTTTTTTTAATATAATAGGCCTACAGATTGTACTTTCAGCAGTGTTAAAAAAATGGGCACCATGCAATCCAGAAAAAAAAAAAGGCTCTGGGGACTTTAAAGGTAGATTTTATAACCAGTGTGTGAAATTGGCATAGTGCTTATTGGCCAAACATGCCTGAATATTTGTTTTGACAGGCAGAGACAACAAACTAATTGTCAATGAGACTTATGACTTCTTTCTGTTGACCACAGCTTATATAGGTGTTTTATGTTGGTAATTCTATTAAATAATAATAATAATGCTTGTCTTGGAGTCCAAAGGTTAGTGTGGAAGTAGCATTTCCAGTGGCTACGCAGCTCCAGCTGCGATTTACATACTTTGACAAAACCATTATCTGCCGGTGGTTGATATAAATGTTCTTTTTGCCATCTATGTCTGTCCTCGACAGTGGATTTTTTTAGGCCTCAAAAAATGTATTATGAGGCCTTTGTAAGTGATCCTGATCTCCGCCTGTCTCATTCTGAAGCCAGCTGCAGCCAGGTCTCTCTTCTATGTCAGTTAAAGCAAGTTGGCACTTAAGTTAGTCTATAAAGTGTTTACATGGGGGAACCTTTGTTACCAGTAACACAGACTAAAAACGCCAAATACCTAGGTGTTATAATAAATGAAAAACTGTCATGGAATCCCAGACATGCCTACCCCCAATACCCAGAATGTGGAACACTCAGGTTGAAAATGTGGAACTTTGGGCCCCAATGTGGAACATAAACGCGTAAACTTACATTTGGCAGCCGTGCTGCAGGCAATAAATAAAATTGTAATTATTACTTTAATAACCATGCTTGGTTTGCTTTTTATACATGACATGTAAATAGTATGTACCGGTAATTCAAAGTCAGAAAACAATTAAACATGCAATCCAATCAATAGTTCTAACTCTATAATAATCATAATGCTCCATATCATGAATTCATTCAAAATGGATTCTAATGTTTCTATTTTGTATTTGTTACTACTAGAACTATATAACTAGATCTAGTTAAATCTAGTAACTAAACTAGATTATATATTAAAGTCTAGATCTTCTTGTATTACTTGATTATCAGCCTTTTCTAGACTCTAGTCTCTAGTGTCTAGAGCTATCCTCTACTCTAAATTTTGTCTCTAGTTCTAGAATAATTTAGAACTAACAGTCCTCTATTAGGGCTCTAAGTCTAAAAGGACACAAATTAAAATAATTAATTATAGATCTAGATCTACAGACTTACTGAGAACTAAATTTATTACATCTAGATCTATCATCTTCTAATTCTACTATTAAAGGGTCTATTAAATCTAAAATCTAAATCCTAAGTCAAAGTCTATTTCTAGTCATACTTCTCAGACTTGTCTTCTGGAATCTAGATCTAGAAAGTAATTTAGACTTAGCCTAAGTATTGTTAAGTATTTTAGTAAAAGATCTAGATCTAGATTAGAATCTATACATTTTTTTGTTTAAATCCTTTTAGCCTTTTTTAGCAACTATAGATCTATCTAGTAGGTGAGTAGATCTATTAAAAAATTAATATAAGTAAATAATACTAAATAATCAGTTGACTGAATGAGACTTGAGTTGGAAATAGATCTCTAGTCTCTCTCTACTTACTACTACTAGACCTAGTTACCTAGTAACTTAGTAAAAGTTAGTAAATATTAATAACTACTAAACTTTAGTTTAGTCTAAACTTAAAACTAGATGAGTAGATCTGGTCATCTGGATCCATTCATTGTCAAGAAAGGAAAGGGATTTGAATGAAGCATTTGGATTATTCTTGCTAGATTCTAAAAATGGATCTAGATCTAGACTACCAGATGTATGTACTACATAGATGGCATAGATCTACATCTAGATTCTAGATCTAATCTAGCTCAACCATATCTCCGTAATTTGGACACATCAGGTTCGGGTGGAGATTAAATGTAAACAATAAACACAGACCTATATATTTTATTTTGCAGTGGGCATTTTCATTTCGCACTATTAATAAATAATGAAAAAACGGCGATTTTTTTTTTTTGTCGGGATTCAGACTTGGCGGAACAAAAATCGCGAATGCGGAACGGCGGGACATGCGAGCTTTTTTGATGATTTTGCGGGACGGTTCCGCATAATGCGGGACGGTAGGCATGTCTGGAATCCCCATATTGATGAAACAATAAAAAATAAAACAAAGCATTAGGGTTTATTAAAAGAAATTTCTATAAATCAAATAAGAACATAAAACTAAAATGTTATTTAACCTTGGTTAGGCCTATAATAGAATATGCATCCTCTGTTTGGGACCCCTCAACTCAAGAAAACATTAAGAAACTAGAACAGACAAAATAGAGCAGTGAGATTCATAACAAATCAATATTCACATTTGACTTGAGTAACACCTTTGGTAAAATCACTAAATTTAGAAAGCCTTCAGGACAGAAGATTCAAAAGTAAAGTAGCAATTATACATAAAACACTTAACCATAATCTTCAAATTAAAAAAAAAAAATTTAATAAAATACTCAGACACAAATAAAAATGCACATTCCTCGTCCCATATGCTGGGACAAATTTGTACAAAAGCTCCTTCTACCCTAGCGCTATTAGAGCATGGAATGGATTGCCTGAGCTAGCCAGGAAAACCGGTGACTTGGCAGAATTTAAGTCACTGGTAAATATGCATGACTGAATGCATGACGTGTAGGACGTAATCATCTTCTTTTTTGAAGTAACGTCTGTATTGTATAAGATTAAGATATAAATAAACAAAATAACTTAGTTTAAAATAATCACTTTTAATGCTTTTATAATCAATCAACAGAAGCAACAACATAAATTTCACATCCCATCATAACAACAGGAACTATCCTAAAGGACAAACTCTACACTCTTTATAAAAGGAATAACACTAGACAACAAACAAGCACTAACAAAATTGTGTTCAAAGGTTATTGCCTTGGAAACTCCAGCTTTGACAGTAATTGAAATGACCATTAACAAAGTACCAATTTGCAATTTGACTAATACCTTCAAAGGTAGCTTAATCTGAATGGTATACTTAAATATATTAAAATTCAGTAATGTTTTCTCTTGAGTTTTAATTTACTAGTTTGCCATAACTAGCTTACTTTTCACTTGTTAGACATTCCAACAATGTATCTCACCAAGAGGAACTATACAGTGACCATGATTGTGAGAAAGTCTAGACTGGTTGTAATGGCTTTCATGCATATTGATAATTTTTTGTTTTATATTTTGGTATGTAAAACTTGTAAAGAGAACATTTTATTTATATATGTAATGCATTAAAAATTTTTGCTTATCTCTGTAATAAAATTAGATTTGTAAACATTTTTTTTTGTTGGATTAATGTATCTGTCCAATGTATTTTAATATTTGAACTCTCTAAGCCAAATAAAAAAATATATGCTCCTAATACTATTGTTAAAGAAACAACAATACTCATAACTGCTGACTATTAGATAAATACAATTGACCAATAAAACAATCTAACCTCCTGTAGATTTCACTCCAAAATTACAAAACTGAGCACCAATATTTCATAAGTACAGTGTGAGTGTTTAATAATGCTAAACACAAACCAATGATAGTGGAAACAGACTTTTAAAATTGTATGATTTAGAAATAAAGAATTTTAGAAAGTGTGAGTGTGTGCATAAGTCATCGCACAGAAAGATAAAGTTTTGTTGCTTGATAGTAGTTGTTTTTTTAGGGGGAGGGAGTAGTTATGATTGTTTCCAAAATATTTTTGATAAAGATTGTCTATCAAAATGACTTTACACTAGAAAACCAGTTCATGTAAAGTAATAATTTATAAAGTAGCTTTTTTTATTCTATATTTACTTAAAGTTGTTTAATATTTCATTGAACTACTAGTGAGAAAGTAATAATTTCACATTTAGTTGCCCCTTTCCCATTTCTGAAATTATTGCTTTATTTCTGGAAATCTTGCTGACAACATTAGAAGCCAGGATAGTTATTAGTTAAACAAAGGCATTTTTTTAATACTATAATACAAAAAAATTAATAAAAAATTAGCCATATATAGAATAAATAAATACTCGAGTGATAAATGTACATGTTAAATGTTATGATTTAAGCAAAACTAGTTATTTTATAATATTGTTCACCATGGCCAGAGCACCAGGGCCATTGTCTGTGGGAACCTGAAAAGAAATAAAGCAATCATGTGAAACCATTTTCTAATTTATATTAATTGCATTAGTTCTCTTTTTATTTCATTACTTTAAGGCCAACATATTTAAGTCAAAATCTTCTTACCATATGACCAGCATCCAGTACCCAAAAAAACTTCAGATTTTCATATTCCTTTAAATAAAAACATACACCAGGCTTTTCGCCACATCTCAAATTTTGTTTTGGCTGTTTTTGAAACGGTGCTGACTTGTCAATATATTTGTAGAACCAGGTTTCAGTTCCTAAATTTAAAAAAAAAAATTAATGGAGCAAGACTAGAAATAAAATAATAATAAAAATAATAATACAATTTTTAAGCTAAAGAAAAAAATTGAATGGAAAGAAAAAAAAGAATACCTAAGACATCACAGATTAAATCTAACTGTCCACTGTAGATGATCACCTTGAGTGTTGAGTTATTGACAAGATTATTTACTGCAGATAGAAATTAATTGCTTTAATAATTTTGTAAACCTTTTTTTAATAATTGTCTAAAAAGATTAGCAATGTCAGAACTAATTCTGCAAAAATTTTCTTACAACTATTTATCTTTCCTATAAATTAATGAATTGTTGATCTTGTACCTGTAGATGTAACATTTTTCATGAAATCTCCTGCTTGTTTTTCAAAGACAGTGCCAGACTGACCTGAAATTGAACAAAGTATGTAAATAATTTTGATAAAACTCCATATCTTGATTGTGAATTTGTGCAAAATATTAGTCTCACCATTTTGTTTTGGTACTGGTACCCAGTTGAACATACATGTTAAAAATTTAGTGACCTTATTTATTATGATTTGAAAAATTATTAACTGAAATGATATTTAGAAGGTTTAGTATAATTATTTACATTACTGGTAATTATACCCAATATACAATAGCCAATCTCAGACAACAATTGTCATTTCATTTACTATAGGACTTAGAGAACATGGCATCTTTTAGTTATATTCTTTCTACTGACAGTTATTTACCATATTGAAATTTGTATAGAAAACCATTTTAATTAATCTAGCAAATGAAATTGCAGGATTTACCTCCCCAGGTTACTTTGTCTGGAATGACTTTTAGTTTTTTCCTTATTGGCCCATTCATCAGAGCATCTAGGTCATCATTCTGCATCACACGCACATGGCGATCATACAGCTTCTCTAAATCATCCAAAATGAATTAAATTTATGTACACATATAAAAGCAGCTTTAAAATTGAAGTGACCAGTTATTTAATAATTGTGATTTATTTCTGGGTGGTAACTCTAAGAAACATGTTTCAGCATTATTAAAATATATCTAGATAAAATAATCTACTAAAATGAGCTAACAATATATCCTGAGATTTAAATTTGTTTCAAAATAAAATTAACTATGAAAATGGGTGGGTAGTATTAAATGTTAATTGCAACACTGGGTGAACTCAATATGTTACATATTTGTGCCACTAACTATAAAAACACATTCTAGAAATAATATTTTAATGTGATAATGACAAAAAAAAAAAGAAATTACATAGTCTATGAAAAACAATATGTTTTAGTAAATACTCTAAGACAAAAATTAAATAGGCCTAAATATAAATGTTTTATGAATAAGAGTTAAAATAGTTTCCATGACAAATATTAAATAAATATTCTATGATAAAACAACATTTTGGGACGTGAACCTATTAGATCCTACAAACCTATAGGACTTCTAAGATCAGGTTTTCCTGATTTGGTAAGCAAGGTAGCATCGCCAACCCAGTCTAGTATGTTATAAAAATTGACTCCACCGCTTTCAGCACCAACTACTCCTTCTGTTAGACTCCAAGCTTCAGTTGCCTCTTCAAACTTTCCTGTCGAAAGAAATATGTTAAATATAGATTGGAACAAATTAATGTTTCAAATCTTTGACAGAAAAACGTTCAGGAAATACAATTTTAAAAAAGAATTAAGTTGTCAATTCTATATCTTACTTTTATGATAAGATAACAGTCTCAGTAGCTTATCATTACTACACACACATTTTCTGCTATAATATTTTATTTTCAAAGCAAATTTAATTTTATTTCCATTAAATTTAAAGCCAACCTTTTTTCCCTGTCAAAACTATAATATTCTATAAACTTACCCTGTTGAACCAAATCTTCTGCTTTTTTGGCAGCAGCATTAATTCTTTGCATTCCTGCTAAATCCACAATAGACTGAAACATAATGTCATTTTAAATTTAACAAGTATAATAGTTCTAGATAAACATTTTACTGCACATATAGAGATTAGACATGTCTTTCATTTAACTTATTCTTATGAATGGCTAAAAATGATCAACAAAGATCAGATTAAAATATTTTTTTTTACATCACAAGATAAAATTATTTTGTGTAAAATAAGAATTGAATTTAATTTCTTAATTTCCTTAACTTGGTACCTACAGTTGCATACAAGAAAGGACCCCAAGAATTTGTTGAATCTACTGGAGATATCCAAGAGTCTCCCATTGCAAGACCTTGAAAGTTCATTTTAATTCCACCATTTTGTATTTCCTGTAAACAAACAAAAATATAATGAAAAGATAGAAAATGTTACTAAGAACTAGTTTTAAGATCACAATCATTTGAATACTGAAAGTAAAACTATAGCTATCTAGAGATTTTTATTTTAACTCTAGCCCAATTTAAACAAAATAGACTATGAGCTTCATTGTCACTTTTATTTTATTTACCAATAAACTTGAATTTTTCAAAAACAAGATATCATTTTCTAAAACTATATTTATTTTTTAAAAAGTACTATATATAGATGTAGACCTAATGCTCTTTTCTGAGTGCATCATTAAGCAATGTAATATAAATCTTAAGTGTGAGGGCTTCAAACTACTCATTTTAACTTTCAGAACTGATTGAAACAAAAAATGTCAATAAATTAAAATAATGTTAATAAAACACATTTAATAAAAAAAAACAACTTCAGTAGAAATTTAGACTATCCTTATATATTCATCTTAAAAACATTTTCAGCTTTTTATCTTAACCAATATCTCATTATTTAAAAACAACAAAAACATGTCTTAACTTACATTGTATAAAACTGAACTGAAATCTGCTGTCATTTTTCCACCATAAGACTCAGAAAATATATAAAATGGAATGTTCTGTTAGCAAGAAATAAAAAGAAAAACTTAATATACAATCATGAGTGTCCTAATTCACATCAGTTTTTTTTGTTATTAATTTTATTATAAATATGTCATAATCTATTACACATGTTAAACAATATTAGTATAAGCATATGTGTTGATGTTAATGTAAGTCTGTACAAGTCTTAAGCAATGTTAGTTATGTGTGTAACATTCTTATAGTGTAAATATGTATGTGTGTGTTAAATCATGTTAGTGTGAAAATTACAATGTGTTTTTCTTGAGTCTATTTCTTGTTACGGTAATATTTTAAAATCCTTTGTTCCCCCATAAACACAATGTAACTCAGGAGGAATCAAGCACAGAACTAATTGAAATATAAATATTTGTTAAGCCAAACTAAAAATATTATTTAAATGTACAGACTCTCCTTAACTAACTCATCTAGAAGGTTTTTTAACTTTTATAGCATTTACAAATATGTCATTCTTTTTTAAATATCTGGTCTATTATATAAACATAATTTCATTGTATGTAACATGAGGTCATAATAATTTTTTCCCATGATGTCAAATATTCAAGACTAGATTAAGCTTTAGTCAGTAACAGTGAGTAAGTGTTAAACCATAATAGTACTTTTAACTTAGTGCATACATCTGTAAACCATATTAGTATTCTTAGTGTGTACATGTGTTAGTACAAGTTTGATTATGTGTTTTAAACAATTTATAGCATACTTTGTATGTTTTGTTTTTTTGTAAAACAATACATTTCCAAGTATCTTACAATAAAAGCAATGAAAATCAACCACTCTTACTCCATTATTATCACTAATTCCCATTGCACATTACTAGATACTTTAATATCAATCATGCATAGCACATTTCAGAATCTTTTATGAAGACTTGTGAATGTATTGTACGATGTCTAATATTTGAAAATATTTAAAAAAACAGTCCCATAATTGATCAACAGCATAAGATATGTTTACAAGATAACTTTGAATGACATTATGAGATTAAGGATACCTACTTGGAAATCTTTGAATGTAGTTGTAAAGTTTTTCATCAAGCTTAACAGATCTCTAGATATTTCCGCCACATTTGTTGTAAATGCTGAATCATCCTCTGCATAGCTATATCCAGTTCCAACAGGACTATCAATGAACAAAAGACTAGCTGTCTGCAGCTATGAAACATAGACATAGAGAAAGGTATAAATAAAAGACTAGCTGTCTGAAGCTATGGAGTTATAAATCATAGACTAACTGTCTGAAAAAATGAAGTTATAAATCAAAGACTAGCGGTCTGAAGATATGAAACATAAACATAGAAAAAGGTATAAATCAAAGACTAGCTGTCCGAAGCTATGAAAGATGTAGAGAAAGGTATAAATCAAAGAGTAGCTGTCTGAAGCTATGAAAGGTGTAGTGAAAGGTATAAATCAAAGACTAGCGGTCTGAAGCTATGAAACATTGACATAGAGAAAGGTATAGGTCAAAGTCCAACAATAAACAGCAATTATGAGCAGAGCATATGATAAGACTGAAAGTTTCTTACCCATGTGGTATTTCTGGGTTTGAGGTTGCCATCTAAAGGACCAAGTTCTTCAAAGTTACCAAAACCAGTTCCTGAGCCACCAGGTCCCCCCTGTTCATTTCATGTAATGGAAGCAAAATAAAAGTAAATAGTCATAATATTTCAATAATAATAAATCGTAAAAAGTAAATTGTTGAAAAGGTTGCATGACTTAGATCTTTTCATTATATAATAAGAATCACAGTGTAACATTCTACAATGTAAATCAACTGTAAGAAACTTAAATTACATTCTCAATAATGCATGCTTGCAAAGACCTTCCTTCAGGGAACAGTACCAGGAAAAAGAAGAAGAGGCAGACAGAGAAAGCGGTGGGAGGACAACATAAAAGAATGGAAAGAAGTTCTAAACAGGGCAAAGGATAGAGAGAAATGGAAAAAGACTGTCTACAGGTCTTGCTTGGTGCCCCCAACGGTCCAGACTAAGGGATACTATATGTAACAGGTAATGCATATGAAACTCTAATTAAAGTACCCGGTATCAGATTAATGCAAATAATGAAAATAGTGATATAAAAATGTGTCTAGTCTTCTCTAAAAATATTGGGTATCTGTTCCGATAATTTTTATGATAATTATATCCCATGAAATGAAAGCAAGATGAAAGCCTGGGCATTGTCTATGGTTGGAACGATGTCACCCACACAGCAGTTCCCCCATCGCGCAGCTGATGAGACCAAAAGAACGAAATATCCTATACAGTTTGAGATCAGTAACGCTGCAGGCTCTGCCAGGCTGTAGCACAGTGTGCAGCAATCTGCCTAAGGGTCACCAGCTCCTGATTTTTCCTCAGAGTTGTCTCCCGAAGCCTTTCTTGTGTTCAGGTATAGTCGCCAGGCAACAGAGGTTTGGATTCAGAGTTTTCCTTTTCCTAGATGGGTAGCCACCAAGGCTAACAAGCCCCTCCTGCCCAAAACTTACTGGTTTAGGCGCCAGTTGCTTGCCTTTGTCCCTTTTCCTCTTAGTGATAACAGTTCCGCCATGCTCAGTATCTGAACAACACGTAAAGTCAAGGAGCTGGACTGGTTGTCAGAGGCTCTTTGAGACACGTGCCATTGGAAGCAAGGTTGTTAACACCAGAAGTACTAATGGCTTCAAGCCCACTACTACCTATAAAATGGTTTCAATGGCACATGTCTAAATAGTATACACATATTAGACTGTTAGTATGCATTTTAGAACAGTTTCTATAATGAACCTGAGATTGAATCCTATGATCATCCCTAAAATGTCTTTTTTTCTTTAAAAATAAAAGTCTAAAAGTTCCAGAATTATTTGTAATTTATTTATTTTCTTTGTAAAAGTGTGAATTATAGATAGAAAATGGATTCATTATGTTAAATTATACTATATTTATGTCCACAAACTCAAGTAAAATCTTTCTATGTGAAACCTCACATAATATTATTTAACGACAAATAACTTTACCACTTAAATATTTTGTTTACCTGAAGCCACAAAATAAGTGGTCTGTTTTTATACCCAGACTTGTGAGTGGTGTAATACAGCCAGTAAAATAAGTGAGCCTTGGGTCTCACTTGGACATAGCCCCATTCTTCATTTGACTCATCTGATGTACTCATATGATGTATATTTGCACCTACAAGTTTATGATGGGTGAAAAAGTTTAATTTTATATTCTATTCTTTCATCTATATTATAAGTGTACTTCATAATGTATTTTGAAGACTTCTTCTTCTTATAAAATAAAAACATTACATAAAAAAAAGATGATTACGGCCTACGCCTGTTCCTATAATAGGTCAACCTAGTAATGCATATTAATCAATTAATTACTTCTGCCAAGTCATTGGTTTTCTTGGCTGACTCAGGCAACCCATTCCATGCATGCTCTAATAGCACTAGGAAAGAAAGAGCATTTGTATAAATGTTCCTAGCATATGGAACAAAGAATATGCAATTTTCTTTGTGTCTTTCTGAGTATTTTATTAAGTTTTGTTTTTGAAAATTATTGTTTAATGCTTTGTTTATAATCGCTACTTTTAAATCTTTGCTATCCTAAAAGGTTTTTAAATTTAGTGATATTACAAAAGGTATTACTCTAATAAAAAATGTGATTATTCATTTATTATGAACCAAGGCCATTTTAGTTTTATTATAAAATGTTCTTATTTGATTTATAGAAATTCTTGTGTCTACATGCACATTAATTCTTATTTACATAGTTGTGTGTATGTGCTGTGTGTGAATTACCAAAAATACTCTCTATTCTTGCATTTAAAAAAATACATGTAGGGTTGTTTTTAAAGTCTTCAAAACTAAATATATAAATTGAATGACTGGACAATTTTAGAAGACAAACTTTAATTTAATTATCAGAAGTGTGGACAGTACGAGTATAGTATGGTCAACAAGCAAAAAAAAAATTAAAAAAAAAAGTGCTAGCAGCTAGGGTCTATCTAGATCAATTATATCTATTGGTGTTTATTGTAAAGCTAATAATCAATACGGACATTAAGCCTTTTAAGGCAAGGCATATGGAATGATAATGATAAGGGACCTTTAATTAAATTATGATCAAATCATATCATAAAATTAGTATTAAATTACCTTTAAAATTTTGTCGACTTTGTTCTACTAGATACGAATGGCTATAATCCACGTTAAGTCCATGCAAAATACTTATATTAAAAAGTAAAGGAATTAAAATTAAGAATAAATAAGTGGACAATCGGTTATACATTGTGCAAATGCTGATGTTGTTTAGATAAATGCATAAATGGATTGCTAGAGCTGATACAGCATCTCATCTTTGCCAAAACTTTGGCTCTGGATCTGTCACATGACTTTATGTCACGTGAAAACGTAACCTCTTCTGTCATGAACTTTACAGCGGTTCTAAGACTAGGTAGATCAAGATTCTCAATCTAGATGCATTTTTATTAATTATAAATAATTTTGCTAACTGTCTAGAGTCTAGATCTAACAAACTTAAGAAATTTACTCCCTGTATATAGATTTATTTAGATAAAAAAACGTTTCCCTCTTAGTCACAAGTCTACTATATGCCTAGAATCTAGATGTCTAGATCTGGACCTGGTGTCTAGTTTCGGGTCTCCGTCTTACTTGATTTGGACATTTTACCGGCAACGTTCGAAATCTGGAAATCTAGATATATATTTGTCACCCATAATGTTAACCATTGTTAGATACTGAACATATCAAAAGCTTTATTTATTTAGTGTAAAATAAATTTCCACACAAATGTACATTTCCACAGAAACATATAATAAAAATGTGCACACGTCGACTAGGGACAACTCATGCCTAATTACTCATTAATAAGACGTACCGTTTGATCATCTAAGAGCTGAGTTGCAGGCTCTTCGAGCTCTAAGTTTGAAAAAAAAAAAAAACCTGCTTGAGCGTCAAACAGTAAAAAAAACCTGACTGAACCACCGTTCTGTCTGGGAGAGACCCGAGTAAATCCCTATGTGAAGCATTGCTATTTCCGATAAAACTGGCACTCCGGACGCATGGACTAGAACTCATCGCCAAGTTAATACCGGAGACCTCCGCCATTTTCCTACGTTATACCAAACTAACCGTGGGGGACTCGCCATTATTGTAACGGTTAAACGGTCCCTTGAGGAACGGCGCATGGATTCGTGACAGGGTCGTGGGAGCCTTCGTGCTACTCCGCACCGTGCAAGAGGTGAGTTCTCGCTCTCGTGTACCCGTGGGCACCCCACCTCACGGGAGTTATGTTTGCTACTCTTTCGCCTAACCACTTCCTCCAATGGTCGTTTCCACGCGAACGCCAGGATGAGGCAGAGTAGCGTGCTCGCGATAAGATGTACCTGAATATAATGCTGTTTTTTTTTTTGTTTTTTTTTTTTAAATAGATCGATACACCAAATGACATGATTTTTTTGTCTCATTCTATCTTCTAATTTGTTGAGGAGGGACAGGGCCCAGTGTCATATTTTTTAAACCATATATGGAACCACTCCTTGTGTCAAATATGAGACAATTTTGTAATCTAGAGCGTGAGATGCTGGAAATACCGAAACGCTGTTTCTCAAACCAAATTTGCCCCCTCCCCCAAGCCAGTTAGAGGTACTGGCGGATCCAGAGGAAGGGGAGGGCTAATATTAGTATAGAAATCACACAATGTGTATACGAATTCTTTACTTTTGTTAACAATATATACTAATTATTTATATTTAATCCTATTTTTAGATCAGGTCGCCCATCCCTCAAGTATGTTGGCCGATTGATGGGGGAGGCGGCGATTGTATCGATCCCGCACCCCCTAAACTTTCTAGTTGGGGGGTCGGTCAAATAATTTGTGTAGAAATCACAGTTTGTTAACATAATTAGTTACGTATCAATATGATAAAAGCTTCCTATTGATTTTACTTTACTTGGCTACAACTTAAAGAAAAATCAAACTGACCTACCAATGCACCATTTCCTCGTGGGTCCATCAGCAAGTCGAACCCCACATTTTGAGAAACGCTGCCTTAATTTAATGGACAGAGAACGTCCAGCACAAGACCTAATGCACACTGTTAACTTTATAACCCCGGCATGCACACCGCCATGTAGCTCCATCCAAAATAGTGCAGAATGTGCGCACTATTATAGAGACTAGTAGGCCTACTATACTAATGACTAGACTGAGAAGGATGTTGACATTAAAAAGAAGAGAACGAATTCCGCCCAAGATTGTGTGTCCAAGGCAGATGTTGTTTTATGTATGTGTGATGTCCTCGTGTAAATTCACATATATATCGTTAATCGTTGAGTTGCCTCCCTTAAGTTATTAGGGGAGAGGCTTGCAATATGGACCATGATCAAAAATGGACCACCACGATATTAGGGAAACTACACTATATTGACTAAAACTAAATATTGAATATTCAACAGTAATCTCGCTTAGTTGGTTTGCATACATCAGTACATAGAAAACGAAAGTATATTTTATGAGCTAGGTGATTTTTTGTTTTCGCATATTTTTTTCTAAAATCTGTTCCTCGTTTATGGCTTGTATGGAGAAGCAGACTTACACGAGAAGACTCAAATAAATTTGTTCATGTTTTAGGACCACTAATGACTTTGTGAAAGAATGTTCAACACAGTAATCGTGTTATTAACATTTTAGTGACAACTTTTGCTAAGCCTATCATTTTTCTAATATGGACCACGTAAAAATTCTAATATGGACCAGTGGTCCATATTTGATTCTCGGCCATATCAGTGGTTCATATTAGATCACATCTCTCTCTCTCTCTCTCTCTCTCTCTCTCTCTCCTCGATATGTATATATATATTGTAACGAATCTCACCTTCCAGGCTCTCTTCAAAATGCACCACACGACACCACCAACTTAAAGAACTTGATAAATCGATGAGCTAAATAAAAAGATAAAGGTGAGCTTTTGTTTTAAAGGATCGTTAGCTGGTGCCGATAGGAAACAAAAAGCCGGATGGCTGGGACTGTGGATATGTCAACAAGGCCGTGAAGTTTACAAAACTAAATATTACAGACAGTGAAGAGGGAGATCCGCAACTGCTATTAAAGAAAATAGAAGACTACATAAGGCCAGGACAAAATAAAAGAGTGTCTAGAATAGATTTAGAGCACATCAAAGAAAGCAGTTAGAAGGAGAAAGTTTTGTTAACTTTGTTAAAGACCTAAAGCTTCTCATTATGGACGGTGAGTATGACAATCCAGATGATTTGCTTTTGATTTGATCATTAGTGGAGTCATACATGAAAAAGTACAATTAAGACTACTTGATCAGGGACAGAAGTTGACCCTTAGCAAGGCTATAGCAATAGGACAACAATACGAGATGTCGCAAAGCCAAGTGAAAATGTTTAGGGGCCAAGAAGTTCTAGCAGTCAAGAGACAGTCAAACAATGTACTCAGGCAGAAGTCTAGTGTTAAAGACAACTCAGATAAATCATGTAGTAAATGCGGCAAGAACCATGAAAAAGGAAAATGTCCAGCAATAGGAACCACATGCAATTTCTGCAAGAAGAAAAACCACTGGTATCAAATGTGCAGAAAAAGACGCAACGTTAATCTGGTAGAAGATGACGCAAATAACATCCGCCTACTTATTGGAGCTTTCACTTTTATGCAGTGGGTGCCCTCGCACTGCGGCGTGAGGGGCAATGCCGCGGCTGATGCTCTAGCACGAGAAGGAGCGCTGGCAGTGCACACTTTCGAAGCTCCAAGTACGTTTCAACAGGCTACGACAATAATCCGAGAGTGGGTGCATGAAAAATGGTTGAAATCCTGGGATGACTCCAAGACTGCCAGGGGAGTCTGGCAGCACATGCGCCACCCAAATCGAGAAGACCCGTGGTGGAGGCTAAAACGGTCGGAACAGACAACAATAGCGCTGTGGCGCACGGGACACTGCCCCATATGTGCGTACTTCGCCCGGTTCCGGCCAAATTTTGATGCCCGTTGCCGACACTGCGGGGATTCAGAAGAGACGGTGGTCCACGTCTTGCAGCTCCGCGAGCTGCGGGGAAACGTATCTAGTGGTCAACTGACTTTGTATGGAAGCTATGAAGCACTACGCCGCACAGCAGAGTTCATTTCCAGGGCAGTACGGGAGATCTAAGGGCTCCCTGCCCTGTTTTTCAATAGGAGTTCATCTCAGGTAGAAGATGACAGCCACAGTGATGAAAATATTGTACTTATTAGCACTGCCAGTAGTCAGTCTAAGAAGGGTAACGTTGAGAATATTAATGTTGTTGAAGACAAGTGGACTGTAAAACTAGTTTTGCATGGCAAGACACTAAATTTCCGAATTGACACTGCTGCAAGGTGTAATATTCTTGTCAAGTCAGAGTTTGAAAAGCTCAAAGACAAAGTAAAACTTGCTTATTCAGCAAAGTCACTCAAGTCTTACACTAATCACGTCAAGACTTTAAGAGCAGTGGTGCTACCCTTGAAGAATGATATTTAAGAGGTGAAAGCAAGGTTTGAGGTGGTAAACCTTAGTCGAGAGAACATTTTGAGTGACGACACAGCAAAATGCTTAGGCCTACTACAACGAAATGCAGACATTGAAGTGACAGTTAGGGATTGTAGCAGGCGTGCTGACCATACAGCATGGTTGGGTGTAATCTGTTTAACTTTGAGGGGAAAAAGTATTTACTTCTAGTTGACTACTTCTCAAAGTTTATTAATGTCAAAGAACTGTCACAGGAAACTACATCAGATATTATCGAAGCAATGAAGAGTATATTCGCATGCCATGGGATACCCAGAAGACTAAGGTCAAACTGCGGGCAACAGTTCGCTTCTAGAGAATTCCTGAATTTCTGTAAATCATACGGAATAGAGCATGAAATGTCGAGTTCTCATTTTCAGAGTTCAAATGGCGAGGCTGAAAGAGCTATTCAGACAAACTGTGGAAGAAAAACGAAGACAAATTTCTGTCGCTATTAGACTACAGAACTACTCCACTGACTAATATAAATTTGTCGCCAGCACAATTACTCATGGGACGCCGACCCAGAAATCTGTTACCTTTGAGCGAGGAAATACTCACATCTAAGACACCAGATCTTAAGGTGGTGAAGAAACTGGGTTCTGAACTCATCGCAATCGTCACTGTTATGCTGAAAAATTTCTTATGAATTCTAAATTTTCAAAAGCAAGTCTTTCTTTAAAAAATATGATAAATTCATTTGAAATTTCATAAATTTTGTCACCATATTTGACTATTCTATTTTAAAACATCATGTTTTCGTCTGGAAAGAGCGAGGGGCGGCAATTCTTTTTCCGACATAGATCCCGCTCCAGTGGCGTAGCTACCAATGTGCGGGTGGTGCGGGCCGCACAGGGCACCAATTGGAGAGGGGCCCCAAAATCGACCCAGTGTGTATTAATTTCCTATTTCCCTGAGCTTTTCAGTAAAAACGACAAAGTGTATGGACACGAGCAAACATAAACTACTGTATTTTAAACATGAGCTAAGGATTTATAAACTAGTCATGTCACCATTTTGTTTCAACTCCTTGAAGGTTAACGTTGAATCCAGAAAACAATACAGAAAACAGGATAATAAACTCTAGACTGGACGACATTGGAGATTGGCCTGACGTCATCACAGGTAATATTCTCATACACCTTGTCACTCAAGTATCTGAAACAGTTCAGCGTATGAACAGTCACTTCAGAGAGGTGTATAGACATCAAGAATCAGCAAAAAAGAAAGACTAGAAAGCTTTCGAAGGCTTGGTTTTTCAGGCAAATGTCAAACGGTGAGAAAGTTCTTAGAAAGTGGATGTGTTATTCGCCAAAACAAAGATCCTTATTTTGCTTCCCCTACATACTCTTCTCAACAAGATCACATACCAAATCTTCATTTATATCCAAAGATGAATTCAATGAGTGGTGGAGGTTATCCATAAAAATAGAAAAACTTGAGACCAGCAAGGCTCACAATCAGTCATCGCTTGCTTGGATGAAACTTGAAGTTCGCCAGAGAGTAGGAAACAGTATTGACAACAAGGCCCAAGATTTGATTATACAAAAGACAAAAACCTGGAGAGACTACCTGAAGAGAATCTTGGACATTATTCTTTTTCTCAAAGCAAAATCTGGCAGTTCCCTGGCATCGCAAGCGAGCTGAAGAAGTGTTGGAAGGGCAAAATCAAGGTAATTTCTTGGAGTTAGTAAAATTACTTTCAAAGTACGATCCACTCGTGAGGGGGCATGTGCTTCGAACTATGCTTTGTTCCAAATCGAATACATACATGTCTCCACAAATACAAAATGAATTTATTACAATATTTGGGTATCACGTTAAAAAACAAATCATACAGCAAGTAAAATATTTCTCTATTATTTTTGACAGTACACCTGACATCTCAAAGCTGGATCAAACTTCCCAACTTTTACGGTACGTTGTCATGGATAATGACGGGATGCAGGTTCGTGAGTCTTTTATTGACTTCATCGACACAAAGGACAAGCATGCTGCTGGAATCGCTGAGATGATTCTAGAGAAACTTCGTTCTATTGGCTTAGACATAATGGACTGCAGGGGTCAAGGCTTTGACAATGCTGAGGTCATGAAAGGTCAAAACTAAGGTGTCCAAAAAATGTATTGTAGAAGTCAATCCCAAAGCACTATTCATTGCCTGCTCAAACCATTCTCTTAATTTAGCAGGAATTCGAGCCGTTGAAGCTGAAGTCAATTCAGTAACATTTTTTGGTACACTGGACCGTTTACACGCTTTTTTTCTTAACTTCAACACACGGCTGGGATATCCTTATCAAAATAACCGGAACTAGCCTTAAACGTTTAGTTGAGACCCGCTGGAGTGCCAGAGGAGAAGCCGTTAAGATGGTTAGGGATACATTTTCTAAAATTATAGAAACTGGAGACATTAACTAGCAGAGATGAAAATTCATCGACTAGATTTGAAGCAGGTGAATTATTAGTTGCTATTCAGTCTTTTAATTTTCTCACCTATCTTGGATTTTGGGCTCCTGTATTAACTGAAAGTAATGATAAGAAAGTCTTCCTTCAAAAACAAGTATTGTCTATTCCAGACTGCTCACTCAAACTAAAAACAGAGACATTTTTAAGTAGTAATCGAAAGGACATCGCTGAAGCTAGCATTACCTTTGCCGAAAGCGTGTGCTCAGATCTGAGAATCAGTACAGAACCTCAAAAACGTATGGCCATAAGAAAAAGATGCCTGGTGAGAAAAGTGACGACTCTGTACTTACACACAAAGAAGAACTACGAAGAAAAATTTATTCTACATTTGACAGGATTGTTCAACAAATAATCACCCGATTCGAGCAACTTCATGATGTAGCAGATAGATATGAATTTTTGTCGCCTTCCCAGGAATTAAATCCTCATGTCAAAATCAATCTCGATGGTACTCCTAGCGACATTGATAAAAACTAATTTCTGCTGGAGCGAAAGAAAACAAGGACCCGTTGAGGTCTAGAATTAAAAAAAAAAATATCAGCTAGATGATTCAATCCCGAATATCGTCATTATGATTCGCATATTTTTGACTATCGCGGTAACAATATTTGATTAATTAATACATATTATTTTGAACACAAAAGTAAGGTTTCGCAATGTTATTATTTAGTGTTTTTTTTTTTGGGGGGGGCACCAAGATGAGGTACCGCACCAGGCATCATATACTCTAGCTACGCCACAGTCCCGCTCAATAGCAAGAATTACCAAATGTTTCAATCTATCTTTGAGAATTGTTGACCTCAAGAAGGCGTGGCCTTAGCAGTGCGCGGGGCCCTGGGCGAGCGTCATGTGCGGGGCCCTTAGCCATAAGGGTAGACTGCATATACCGTACCACATCACGCTAACGGGCTAATCCATCTCTAACAATTACAATTAGTATGTCTGCCACTAAGCTGTGGGCCTAGTTGTTCCGTATCAACAGAAGCAAATAAAAAAGTAAACACCAACTTAGTACGTTATCCAACTTTTTGGAAGCTGATTGGCCGAAATAGCTGTGCATCAAATGAGTCAATACCGACTAGATTACAGTAGGCCTACCAAATAAGGAATCCTTTTCATACAACCTCAACGCTTTTTTTTTTTTTCGATTGCAGACCAAAGTAACAGTATATTCAATGTTTACATACCAATTCTTTTTATACTATAATACGACATAACAGTGCCGAATGACACTTTTAAAAATTACAGACAATGTAACATTAATCTATTAAAAGGAACAGCATGTAAAAGTTAAACGGGAAATGGCTATCAGTGCTTTAAAGTGTTTGGAGATGTCCTTTGATACTGTTTATATCCGAAAATAGACTATTTATATACATTTATGAAATTAAATATCGCGAAAATCTGACCTTCGCGCGCTGTCTTAGAGCGTATAATCAGCGAAAGTCAAGAAATTTAACACTGTCAATTTGTTGTGTAATTTTCACTATAAAAAATTCAAATTTGGTCAAAAGTTACATTTACATTACCACAAATGTTATAAATGAGACGTTCATATACAATTTTTAATAATGTAAAGAGCAATTCCAACTTTAGGCCTATCACTAAGTGTCACATAAACAAATTATGTATTTGTTAGTCAAAGGTAAACCTTCT
>JADKLZ010003886.1:22992218-23003500 GCA_021533235.1 Biomphalaria straminea
AATCTAAAGATGATGAGTTAGAGAGTAAACAAATTGACACTGAAGCAACACAACCTGATTATGATGAATTAGAGAGTAAACATATGGATACTGAGTTGCCACAATACAAAGATGATGAGTTTGAGAGTAAACAAATTGACACTGAATTGCTAAAACGTAATGATGATGACTTGGAGAGTAAACAAATTGATACTCAATTGCCACAGTCTAATGATGATGACTTGGAGAGTAAAGACGCTGATAACAGAAATGTGAAATTACAATTACTTGGTAAAGACTTGAACAGATTAGATAAAAAGAAGGATTCTTTTGATAGCGAAAATGAAGAATCTCCTGGAGAAGACATTAGAAATCGTCAACTTTCATCTTATAAGAATATCTTAAATGTATCTAGATCAGGGGAAAACAAGAATAGCTACAAAGGTGACATTGGTAACAAACCACTTGGTGAGTCAGAGGGAACATGACCATGAAACTAACTCTTCTTGTGTTTCTATTTAACAATTGCAAAGCTAGATTTAATACTTTCTTTTTTTAAAAATACTAATAACTTGTAAAATAGTCTTGTTTTTTTACTTTTCTTTAGTTACACTTAAATATTTTTGGTATAGTGCACACAGCTTATATCACTTTGACTATAAATGTGTATATGATATATACATATATATATATATATTTTTTTTTTTTCTTATAAAATGTCTGTATTTAATAAGATAAGATGTACTTGTAGTTTAGGGATTTCATTTATTTATATTGTACTCTTATCAAAACCATTATTATTATATTTACAGTAAGCTTATTATATTTTTAAAATCAACATAATGTATATTTGTTTTTTTCATTGTGTAATATTAGAATGATTTCTTAGCTTTTTATAATCAGTGTAGTTCTATATGCTATTTGGTGTTGAAGGTTTTGAAACTATGAAAACACATTTGGGCAAATTAAAAAATTGGAAATACCTTATTAAAACTTTATATTAGACTATCAGTAAAAGTATAAAGAATACTAATAAAAAATCAAACTCCAGAAGATTTATGTGTAACTAAGTGAAAGGTTTTATCATCTTCTATTGTCATTTTGAGGTTATTCTGAAGCAAACAAACAGTAATTTTTTTTTCTATGATAGTAATACTGAAGCTAAAGTTGTATCTTTTTTTTGTGAACCTTCAAAGTTGGAAAAAAAAATTTTCAAAATTTGTTACTGCACTTTAAAAAAACAATTGCCTTTTAACTGTTTTTGTTTGCACACTACTACTAACACATTTAACACAATTTTAACATAATTTCATTAACTACTGTGGAATAGTTAATTTTGTTTTTTTAACAGTAAATGTCAAGGTTTGTTATATTGAGATGAAAAATCTATTGAAAAATGACAGCTGTTCCCTTGAAGCTATTGATTTTTTTTTAGTTATTATCATAAATTATATAAGACTCCATTTTGTAAGCTTGTTTTGTTCAAAAAACAGTGACACATTATTGAGCAATTTTTCCAAAACTTTCCAAACAGTTTTTAAATGCAATTAATTTTGTTTAAAGATTATAAGCTGTTAATATCAAGCAAATAATTTGAAATTTAAACTGTTGTAATTATTTGTTAATAATTAAGAAATATGCCATAAAAACAGATTTTTAAAAATATTTATGTAATGTAATCTATTTTAAAAATTACATGATTATTTTCTTATAAAAAAACAAATAATATATGTGTTCTACATTTAGAAACTAACCTACCGTTGTTTTACACGTATTAGGTCTACTTAATCTAATATCATGTATATTTCACATAATGCCTTTTTATATAAGTTGTAATAATCCAACTTTATTAATGCATGTAAGCTAAAGAAAAAAATAACCTTTGGATGCTTAAAAATAACTAAATCTTGAATTTCCTTATTCAGAACATAAAACTAAAATTTCTATTTAATTTAAATTTGGTAAAACTTTCTTGAGTTTTATTTGTTTATTTTGCTTTTTCTCTAACAGAAGATGAGAATGAAACAGAGAGAGAAGGGGATGATGAAAACTACACAGATAATAATGATGGTTTGTATATTTTTGTTCTAAAGTTATTGAAATAGTTAGTGAAGATGTATTTAAAAAGTTATGGGCATCTTTTATACTTGTGTGAATTAGTTAAATTATACTGTAATAATATCAATGCGACAGTAAAAAAGGTCCCAACTTTGATAGGCGGGACAGACAAACGCCTTCCCAAACGGCTTCTGTACAGGGAGTTGTGTGCAGGAAAAGGATCCCAGGGAGGCCAATACAAGTGCTACAAAGACAAGAGCTCCTTCAAGAATGCGTTATTGACACTCATAGCTGAGAAGCACCAGCTCTCAATCGCTCCTCATGGCATGAAGCTGTGAGTCTCAGAGTCTCAAGATATGTAGCAAGAAGAGTGGCCAGGGTGAAAGAGTGCCGAACCAACAAAAAGCAGAGAGAAGAAGCAGGCCTATCTGCAACTAACCTAACCCACCTATGCCACATATGCGGCCGTATTTTTAAGTGACGATTGGACTTAACAGCCATCTTCGAGTCCATAAGAAATGAGAAATGTGCTCATCTTTGACCACGAAGGAGGAGCTATATCTGTAATAAAACTACATGATGTTTGAATAGGCTTTGGATTTGACTTGACAATGAGTGGTTGAAAATAAGTGAGAAGTGCTATCATTACTTTTGTCATAGCTGCTTCTCAAACGTTATCTTTTTGTGGAGCTATTATTTTTTGTTATCAGCTTGTATAGTTGTATAAAATGTTGTTGTTTTTTCTAGAGGCATATTATTGCCATCAACATTTTGCCTTGATTTCTTGTGGAGCAGGTTTGTGACTTGAACCATTGTCGATTCTTTTGACCTGTGAAGAAGCTTAGGGCATGAATTAACCTGTTTATTTGTATATAATCTTAATAATATAGCTCAAATTCAAGAGGTCCAGGTTCAAATCTTGCCAGAAATCATTTGTGAAGGCTGAAAAAAACAACTTAATGATTTTTTTTTGTTTGAAGGACAATCACAGTCTCAGTAGATAAAATCTGAACATTCAGTGTTTTCTTTCAGCTGTAGCAGTTGCTATAGAAACTTTTCAACAAAAATAAATCAGAATTTAATGCTGAGATGCCATAGTTATATTAGATAATCTTGGATCAGCAGCTGTAATACTGTTGTATTCTTTTTTTTTAAAGTATAGACAATTACAAAATAGCTTTATTTTCTTTGATATCTCTAGACAATGAGGAGACAAGATCAGATTATGTAAACAGGGAAGGCGAGGAAGTTGATGAGACACCAGCAGAAGACCATCATGATATTGAACCAGAAGAAGACAATCATGATATTGATGAGCATTATGATACAAATAAGTGGTTCAAATCTGGCAATAAAGAGAAAGGTAATGGTCTTATCTTCGCAACAGTAAATTACATAAGTCACATGTTCTTCATTATTTTCATTAATTTTTTTTTTCGTCTGATGCTTTTATTGAATATTTTCTAAGCAGCTCAAATTTACTTCTTTTATAGATCTGGTCTGTTCTATGGATATTTTTTTTGGGAGCGGTGGGTGGGTTTTATCTTTCCCCCCAGTTTTTTAATAAGTGAAGTAAAGAAGTGAAAAAAGAAATACTGCTAATTGTCTTCTAAAGGACTGGTCATAAACACCAATCTTCAGTAGCCACATTGAAGACACAAATATTTATCTTTGTCAACAAATGTACTACAAAACAAAATATACAGACTCTTCAAGTTTATTGCTTTACCAAACAATCTATGGAAACTTCAGTTGGAGTATTTCAGAATCTAAGTACCTTATCTAGATTTTTTTTCAACAAGCATATCAATGAAAATGTAACCTCAATCTTCTTTTTGCATTAAAAATAATTAACATGCTCTATTTAAAGCATATTCAGCTCATTTGCTAATGCCTTGAAAATATCTTGTGAGTCTTTCAATTTTGACTTAATTTTAGTCACAGCTGATATTGACAACACAGAGAATGTTGTTGATGACTTTGATGAGGATGAGATTCGTAAGCATGCAGACTTCAGCAAACACCCCACTGCTCCATCCAGCATGGTGTTATTGTACACATGGATGATAGTGGCCATTCTGATTGTTGTGGTGGGTATATCTACATATCAGTCAAGGTGTAAAGGGCTGAAGGTAAGCTTTGATTTTAAGTTTGCTTTATTTAAACTGGTGAAGTACTGGTCTTACAGTTTCACATTGTCATTTTTGACCCTCCAATGATATAAGAACTAACTATTTATTTTTAGTTTACTAATCTGAGCTTTACAAACCTGTTGCTCCAGTCTCCAAATAACAGTTTTTTTTTTAAACATTTTGTTGAATGTGTAATGTTGCAAGTTGTGCCAGCTACAAACTACTCTTAAGATATTTTTTGTTGTTGTTTATTTTCAGTTTCCTTTCTTGTCCAAGAAATCATCACATGGAGAGGATAAAAAACGTTTGTTGGATCACGAATTTGTTTAGCCATTCATCAAGTATTATTTGGTCTCTAAGGAAAGTATTAAAGGACATTATCTTTCATAGAATCATTTTAGAAACATTGGTATGATTTTATTTTGTTTAAATTTCCAGATCTTTTCATTTTTTGTGTGCTTTACTCATAATAACAATTATAATGGCTTATTGTTAATTTTGTCATTATCATAGAGGACTTAATTTTATTTTTGTAAAAAGATGAGGGATTCCAAGACTTGATTTCAACTAATCATGTAGTGTGTGCACTGTAGCTTCATTGTGATCTTGTTTATACTGGATAATTGTTTGGGGGCATTTAAAATATAAATCCAATGCTCCCTTTATTTTGTGCTCGGTTCTAAAATTTTTCTTCAAAAATAGTTGGATTGATGGACCCTGATTTATTGACTTAAAAAAAATATTGTATAATTATTATAATAATGATAACTATTGTTCTGAATCAATTAGTGATGAAGTAGATTCAAAAATTTAATATTAGTCTTGCATGTTCTATCAAGCTGTGATATTAGTATTAGCTTTTATTTTTCTTCTCTAGTTAAAGTTTAGAAAAAATGATAGATTTTTAAAATATTAATAAATTATTTCTAATTGATGAGAGAGACTCCCGGTGGATATAGAATCTATATTTGTTTGTGTGTGTCAGCTTTAAGATACTATGCAGTATTTAGTAATAAAAAATGTTAAACAAACAATCCATTTCAAAAAAAATAATTTAGAATTTACATTTGTATTTTATTCAGCTAACAAAACATAATTTTTTTTTGGTTAACTTTCTTCAAATTTAATTGAAAATCATTGCTACATTTCTGCCCACTTGTGTTGCTACATTTCTGCCCACTTGTGTTGCTAGATTTCTGCCCACTTTTCTTGTGTTGCTAGATTTCTGCCCACTTTTCTTGTGTTGCTACATTTCAGGTCCATCATCCATATGTGTGCTCTTACTTTTCTTAATAATAAAATAAACAAAGTAAGGTCCATATTTTTTTCTTCTTGTCCAGTTATCCTTCTAATTGAAATATACTTGATATATTTAGCACATGTTTTTTTTGGCTGATAAAGTTTACCAATAACTGATGGGAGTCAGTTAAAGTTCACCAATAATGGATAGAAGTTTGTTAAAATTTACCAATAACGGCTGGAAGTTTGTTAGCTGATATCACTTGAATAAATGATTCATACATGAAGTAATCAGCTAACAAGATTAAGCTCAACATAATGCACTGCTTGCACAAGTGTGCATTTAGTATTATTTATTTTAATGTGTAATTTTCCCTTATGCTCCCTTACTATGTCCATTGTTTTCATCAAAGTTCTTATGACTGATACTAAAATGTTCTCAAGTATTAGTACTTAAACTAAGATTTTGATTTCCAGTAAAATGTATAAATATTATTGTCAAAAGAATGTGAACATTAAATCAAACAGTCACTTTAATCTCATGATGCATTTCTAATTTCAATCAGATAATTAATTCAACATTGTACATGCTACATAAATCACAGGAATATTATTCCAGAATAATTTATGAACAAAACACAACACACACAATTTTGTTTTGATTATTGATGTCAAACTTAATGAACAAAAAAACAGGCTGATTTTTATCCAGTGAAGCACAATTCCAGAGTGTAATATTTCATAATAAATAATTTAAGAACTAGTTGAATGCAATTATTTTTCTAACTGAATTTAATCAATATCAACATCCATTTTGAAGTTATGGAATATTCTCATGACTAGAATTTGATGTAGAGTTCACATTCCTAAATGCTTATTATGTAACACTTTGCAAATAGAAACTCTTGCATTGGTATTGAAACAGTATTTGGAGTCAAGATCTCTCTTACATTTCATAGGTGTTAAATTTTGTTTTTACTGTCTTCAATGTGAATTTTTTTTTTTTAGACATTTCTGTTACTTTGTATGAATTTTTTTTGTTCTATTACTTCCCCTCTGATTGTGTGAATGTTTATTACAAACTTCTAATGACTCTTTGTTTTTGTTTTGTACAGAAATATATAAATATGTGCCAAAATAAAGTACTATCCTTGCAAGTATTTCTTTGAATTTTGATGCTATGAAAAAACAGCCAAACAAAAATATTTCTCTGAACAAATATTATTTGAATACCTTGACATACATTTAAAAAAAATAGCATCCATAGAAATAAAATTAAAAAAGTGCCTTGAAATTATTTTTATGAAGAGATCAAAGATATGGTTTTGCTGTAATGCTTTTATTGTTTATAAATTGTATTGATGTGTACATATTGATGTGTACAATGCTCTGCTATTTCCTGTTAGAAATTACACATAGTACCAGCTGTAAATAGCCAAGAGGGACATCTTAATGATATTAATGTTTGGTTTTGTGTGACCCATTTATGTTGCCCATAATTATTTTGTATTCTGATTTGAAAGCATTTTTTCAGATGTACTTTTTTTTTTTTTTTTTTAATTTGAGATGTTACTAAGATATGAATTTCTTTAAAGTTACTAATATTGTTTTTATTTCTAGGAATCTCTTGACATTGTAAACATTCAAGTACATATAGTATTTAGTGGGCACTTTTTTTTTTATATTGAGGGAGAAAATTCAATAATAGGATGTTTTTTTTGTATAAAAATGAGAAATAAATATTTTTTTATTATATACACTTCATTTGTCTGTCTTGCTCTTTCAGAAAGATACCATTAATCTCAGATGTTTCTGTCATAATACAAATAGTAGGTTTCACCCATTGCATAATGCACTACAGTGGTTTCAGGTTGATGGGATCACACAGATATGCTATCATTTTGGTCCTAATAACTGGTTGGAGTAAATAAACATATTTTCTGTATTGGAAGATTATTAAAGTGATGAAAAAATAAACTTTCTTTTAGAATATCTTGAACCAAACAGAAATGTTAATTTTTTTTTCTCATTAATACAAAAAATCAGAAATTTAAAACACTAAAAGAATTTTTATTCCAGTAAATATATCCATCAACAGAATAAAACATAAAACTCATTCTCACTGCCTCTATCACAATGACTGCTTTTGTCATTAAGTTTTTCTTCTGTTGATGTGATCATAAATGACAATTTGAATATACTTAGGAGAACTGATGACATGTCTCTCTGAATTATCCCCTGGACTGTCAGCCTAGAAAAATAAAATGGAGATACTGATATGTACAATACTAGTTGATTTCCTATGCACGCAATATGACATGGTTATTCAAGACAGAGGGAGTGCTTTTAAAGGCACGAGACAAGCACAAAATTGAAAATTAATATAAAAAGCAAAAATATTAAAGAAATAGCAAGAACATTAATAATTCATATGACTTCTTATACTTTGAAATACTAGCAAATGCTGCTAAACATAGATACATTTTATAAAGTGAATAGAATGTACAGTTACTATGGTGGGAATATTAGATAGTATTATACCTAAATGTTGTGACTATCATTTTGCCCAGTTAATATCATTTACTTTAACTTCTTTTGAACTGAATGGACTACAATATTGTTAATCTCCAAAAATATCTTAACACCAGAATTAGATTTCAGCGTTCTTAGTAAAAAAAATGAACTAGCTTGAATTTCAGAGTAATATCACATAATCTAAAATGCTGAAACCTGGAATTGGCAGTAAATTTGGTCTCTGTATTTGCTTTACTGTATCTAAAGATACAAAAATGATTTTTCTCCATGGTTCAGAACATACAAATAAACCCTTACAGAAAACATGTTTTTAATTTTATTTAAATTGAAGACTTAAAAAAAAATTTAACTGTTACAAATAGATCACATTTATATGTTTCAATAATTGAAAAAAGATAAGACCAGCTTCTTAAACCTGTTTTCTATTAGATTTTTTAAATAGCATCAACTTATTTGATGTAAATTGTTTTCTGATTATTTTATTACCAGGCAACAAAGTCATGTATCAACAACAAAGACTGCACTACATAGGCCTACATCGGAACCTTGTTTCAACAAGACCAAGATCTACATTTAATACTTACTTTAAGATCTACATTTAATACTTACTTTAAGATCTACATTTAATACTTACTTTAGGATCTACATTTAATACTTACTTTAAGATCTACATTTAATACTTACTTTAAGATCTATATTTAATACTTACTTTAAGATCTACATTTAATACTCACTTTAGGATCTACATTTAATACTCACTTTAGGATCTACATTTAATACTTACTTTAAGATCTACATTTAATACTTACTTTAAGATCTACATTTAATACTCACTTTAGGATCTACATTAAATCTTTACTTTAGGATCTACATTTAATACTTACTTTAAGATCTACATTTAATACTTACTTTAGGATCTACATTTAATACTCACTTTAGGATCTACATTTAATACTTACTTTAAGATCTACATTTAATACTCACTTTAGGATCTACATTTAATACTTACTTTAGGATCTACATTTAATACTTACTTTAGGATCTACATTTAATACTTACTTTAGGATCTACATTTAATACTCACTTTAGGATCTACATTTAATACTCACTTTAGGATCTACATTTAATACTCACTTTAGGATCTACATTTAATACTCACTTTAGGATCTACATTTAATACTCACTTTAAGATCTACATTTAATACTCACTTTAGGATCTACATTTATAATTTTTCTGTCTCTTTTATTCTTAAATAACAGCCCAGAGGCATTCTCTGCAATCACTTGATAGTTTGGTGTTGGGTTGGATGTTGATGTTGCTGTCTCCCAGTTGTAAAAGCTAACAAACAGAAAAAAAACATTTTATTGGAATTAACATTACACATTATAATGGACTCTGTTCTGGAATCCATATTTGAAATTTCCTCGGGTAGTATAGTATAATGTATGACTTGAGAGAATGCCAGTAACCAATTAGCCACTACTGATAGTCCATCTTGTGGATGGTTCTGATTAGTCTTGAGTTTGTAGTTGAGTCCTACATGCCAATGCTTGAGGGCAGGGGGGAGAACAAATTAAAATAACAGTTACATTTTTATTTCTAAAAATTAAAACTAGAACAAGTAAGCCAAAAAAGAAAGCAACCAAACAGGATAGCCAAAAAATATTTTATAATCTTTGTAATCTTGGGAGACCATCTTTTCCCTTTACATCTTCTCATGTGACTAAAACAGCCAATCCTTGATAAATAGCTGTGGTCACAGGTTGGGTATCTGTAACCACCAGTCGCTGTTGCGCTTGTAATAATTACATTGATAAAGCTAAATTTCAATAACTTAATTCTCAGATACTGCTATAAGAAAGAAGTACAGTGTAACAGGATAAACTCATGTGACAACAATCCACATAATTACCTAAGATCAGATGGCCTTGGCAGCAGACGTTTCTTCCCACTGAAATACGGCTCAAAATCTTCTGTTTTCAGTCTGTATGCATAGTCTATGTACCCAGAGATCTCCTGGCCTCTAGAGTTATGATCTCTTATGAAGATGATAGACTGGAAAAAAATCGAAGAAGAAGCTTTAAAGGCTGGAACAGTTGGGTCAATAAGATTTCAGCATTGTTTAAAGTACTGAATACTAATACAAGGCATGGTTAAAACTAAAAATATAGAATCTAATATCTTACAGTCATTTTCCCATTTCTGTTTCCTGCTTCTCTAGCTGCTAGTGCTTGGAGTAATGGTTCTTTGATAATTTTATCATCACTGGCAAGTTTCCTAAAATTTAAATATTTAAAATTGTATAAATAATTTTTTAAAAAGCTAGTTAATCCTATTTTCTAAAACCATGATCAAAAGAAAACAATACAAATGGTACAGATTAAAAAAAAGTTTATATTACTACTGGTAAACAGTACTCTTACTTTTGTTGACTTCTTTTTGAAAGCCTGCTGGCCTCTGCAGCTTGTTTTCTTGCTTCAAACTCCTCCCGCTTTAATACCTCCCCACTGCCCCTATAGCCCAACTCAACCAGCTGCCTTGCCAACTCCTGATCCTTAAAATTAAACAGATAAAAGAAAGTAAAAAAAATATGGAGATTTTAGGACATCATAAAGTCTGCACTCCTAAAAAAAAAACACCTTAAATGTCAAATAATATTGAACATGAAGTTGCAGAGTCCTTGTAAAGTGATGCATTGTTTTCAAAAGTAAATAGGTCAGCTCAACATTACATGCCTCATAGATTACACAAAGAAAGGGAGAAAAAGCAAATAAAAAGCTAAGGAAACATGAAAAAAATGACATTTGCTATGAACTTAGCTGATCATGAAGTTAAACAACTAAGTACATAGAACTCTCTCACTACATCAAATTCTCCCTATTCAAAACTATGGGAAGTAAGCCTACTACTGAGGTCCTAAAAAAATTCTCTCATTATTTGTGGAATGAATAAACAGACCAAAAAAAAAAGGTCAATGTTGTTATTGCCATGTCTTTGGTTATGATGACATTCACAAGTTTCCCCTCTAAGTTGTAATCATTTGTGGTCAAATGACATAGATCTATAAGACAAATCATCTCAGCAATTGCAAGAGATTTGAAGATCTGGCTTAAAGCAATGAGTTGAGTGAGTAGTCATTTTCCTCTCTCCACTCTTAGTTGTAACTTCCTACATTACACACTTGTAAGCTAATGTTGAAATAGTTATTTGATTATTTACTAGTTCTAAAGTGAACAAAAATAAGTAATAAATGATAAATTGAAACAAAATCAGGGTTGAGCTAACGTTAGATAATGACACTTAACTTAATAACATACAGAATGGAGTCAAAACCATAT
>JADKLZ010003886.1:23005818-23018428 GCA_021533235.1 Biomphalaria straminea
TATCTCGAATATCCTCTTGTTTATTGACTTATTCACCTCATATCTCGCTTTCAGGATGAACAAAAAATACAAACAAAAAATTTTAAAAGTCTAGCAATACTTGGGTGTAAAATATCTACAGATGGCAGAAACTTGTATTTTAAAAAATAAATTTATTTGTGCTGTGAAAAATAATGGTGGTACATCTTCTATTTCTTCAAAATGTTAAAATCTATGGTTAAAATGTTTTAAGCTATCAATATTGGGGGATAAAAGTAATAGAACTACCTTAGTTGTTTCCCTTCTCAGTAGGCATATATGTATAGAACACTTGCCACTAGTGCTTTCAACTTACACTAAAACTTGGTTGTGTTGGACACTTTGAATATTAGCACCTGCAGCACAATTTCATCAGTTTAATGAAACAATGTATCTAAACACATTGGGTCAGAGACAACAAATGTAATAAGATTACTTGGAGGCAATCTATACACCTTACCTATTGATCGTATAACAGTATATGAGTTAAACAATATTACATTACAATGTAGCCATGGCTTTAAAAGTAGATTATTGTGTGGAGCAGCCAAGGCAGGCTTTACAAATTACGGGGCCCAATTTTAATAGGTGCTTGTGAGCAGTGGCGTTCTAATTATATTAACCCTTTAAGTCCTACATCTTTAAAAGCCTGTGATAAGAGCCATGACTGATAATGATATGCCAGCCGTAAAAGTAGAAGACATATCAACTTTTTATTATTAAAACAACAAAAAAAAAACCAGACAAAAAAAACCCTACAAAATCACTTAAAACGATCTCTATTTATAACCCTTAAACTTATAGGATGGCCAAGGAGGCAAGTTGTTTACTCTTTTGATAATAATCAATAGAGATTGACATAATCAACTTCTTTTTTTTTCTTTTTCCCCTACGTTGAAACACGATGCGCATGTCTGGCCACTTATGAAAGGTTTCTCTCGGCAGACGATCTGAACGTAGAATACACCCGATAAGTCATCACTGACACACACACTTACAAGATGTCTTTCAAATTTCAAATAAATACTCATTTGAGTGGCCTGGTTGGAATGTTAAAAGTAAACAATTCGTCTTGACAGGAGCAGGAGGTGCATTTTCTGGCCAATTCTCTTGTCCTCAATAAATCCCAGATTTTGTTCTTTTGTCTTTTTCTTTCAGAGATAAATGTTGCAGACAGATAAACAGGAGGATTGTTTTTTTAAACGCGCACAAACTTTTTCTTTTCCACAATAATGAAATGCTATTAAAACAGGTTTAAGTACAAGTAATCCGTTATTCTTATAATCTAGTGAAAACACAGGCCTATTGTTTTTGTATATTCTAGTCACATTCTAGTGCTTTGACGAACGGGTTATTAAAAGGCAAATAGCCTAGCAGGTAGAGAGAGGGCGTACTTGGCAACCCGAGAGGGATGTAAAATATTGTATAGTGGAGGTGGAGCTAAAAAAAAAAACGAGAGTGGTAAAGAGATTGGCTTCCAAACCGAGTGTTCTTGATTCGAATTGTGGTGAAGAATTGAAGTTTGACTAATGGGTAACTGATATTCGCTGTGGAAATTGTGCTGGCCACAAAACACCCCCGTTAACCCTCGTCCATTGAAACAGATGAGATTTACATCATTTGCCCCCACAAGGTGTAAAAGTGGTACTTAACTTTTTTTTGTCATCAATTCGTCCTCTTTGTGTGTGTGTGAACAATGTATCAATAACCAGTTGATTGTTGATAGTGCCTCCTGCTAGTTTGAATCTGCTCTTCCCGATACAAGTAAAATAACGTGGAGCAGATGTACGACAGGTTAGGAAAACAAGGAATCGTGTAAATGTTCGTTAGAGGGTAATCGCGGTAACAGATTTAGCGTTTTCACTCCGCCCGTCTTTGTCCTCACAGTTGTACCGGGAATCGACATTGTGCTAAAGAAAAGGATTTATATACAGGGTCGAGGATCATCTCGACCCCTTTCCAGTATAGATATAGTGCGACACTTTCTTATCTTTGTACAGGATACAATATGTTTATATTGAGTCATCTCTTCATTACATTTAGCCTTAAGTTAGACTATTAAGTCACTAGTGTGGAATCATTCTGAATATTGAAACAAGCAGAATATTTGTTAAAAAAAGGTATTTAAAAATATAGGTCGGAAGAACTCCACATTTACAATACAGCTATCTCTCTCAATACTGTTAGATTTTTTTCCCCATATCGCTATCAAACACAACTAATTAATTACCACTATTTAATTGACCAATTGTCTAATTTTTTGATTGATTGACTTATGTTCTGTTAGGAACAATCAATAATTGTGTATAGTTTTAATTTGATCCCAGAATGTGAAATGGGAAGTGTTTGTACCAGACAGACAGACAGACGAAGGGAGTGGGTTGATATAAGCGTTGTAAACAAATAAATTAAGAGTTGAACACACAAGTTTGTGAACACAAAGCCTACATCTATTATTTTTGTATGAAGCTTACGAGGTATTTCTGAGCAAACACATTCTATCATCTGTTACAGCGGACAAAAGTTCACGTCATAAATCATATTATAGTTCCACACTTGTATAAACTTTCGGAACCTCTCTACGGCTCTAAGCAATTTGTAATGTCTCCATGTCTGTAATGTCTCCATGTCTGTAATGTCTCCATGTCTGTAATGTCTCCATGTCTGTAATGTCTCTATGTCTGTAATGTCTACATGTCTGTAATGTCTCTATGTCTGTAATGTCTCTATGTCTGTAATGTCTACATGTCTGTAATGTCTCTATGTTTGTTCTTGTCCATCATTGTTCTTGATAAATACTAAGTGAGAGTGAGAGCGGTGTTTGGTGTTTTCTTTCTTCTGTTTTCCGATTCTTGTTTTGTGGCAGCCTCTCTATTCTACGTTTAGCGCTGGCGTGGTATCTTCAGCGTCCGAAAGGGTAACGCCACTAGAAGTTTTGTGTAGTCAGTCTGTAGGCTTGGGTTGTCACGTTAAGATCTCAAAAAAAACAAAACAACAACATTAACAAAAAACAACAACAAAAAAAAAAAACGAAAAAAAAAAAAACAGCAAAAGCCACATACTTCGTTATGATTAAAATGTATAAATACATCGGCTACTTCTGGTCTTATGAAAGTGAACACTTTTTGTTTTAAACAATTAGATATTCAAACTACGTTTTTTTAAAATACTTAACTATTTGCCGTAACAGAAACCAGTTATTGAATTGATTTTATTTAAGTATTTTTTTAAGGTGCATGTTAACAATTGTTTTTTTACAAAACATGCCAAGTGTTTTAAGACGCAAACAACCAATATATAAAAAATCGTTTAAAAAACTTATCTAGGGGAAAGAACTTCGAGTCTACAACTATATCTCTCAATAATGTAGAAGATATTTCCCGTACTCGATATCCAACAAAATAATTAACTACCAATAATTGACTAATTGGTTAATTTTGTTAATTGATTCATTTTTTGTTATGCACAATAAATAATGTAAAGTTGACTTGTAGTACAAACGTTTAACTAGACAGACAAAATGAGTTGATATACGCTTTTTAATAATACAATCTTATTTCAGGTCTTTTGAGTCCAAATTATATAGAGAAGCCAGGGGAAAAAAAGGACAAGAAAATGAGTCTCACCACAAATTAAAAAAATTCCCTCCCTCCCTCCCCCCCCACCCTCTTACTCTCTCTCTCTCTTTCTCTCTCTTAGTCACGCACGGACCAGACATTGCATGCTATTAACGCTTGCACTACAATGACCTTTCCATTCCCGGAAACTTTTTCTTTAACTGCAGATCTATATAAAAACAACTCACCAACCAATTATCTGGAAACAATAATACGAAACAATTAATTAAAAAAAACATTGCGGGAAACAAGGATTGATCAGAAGCATCTCTTTTTATATTCGTTTGTCTGCAAGAAACACCTGGGCAGAACTCTAAAGATGGATTGAACAAACGTTATACAGTAATGAAGTTTAATAGCAATGGTACGTGCTTTAAATACTTTTTCTGTATGACGAATGTTCTCTCCATGTATGAGACAAAGAACATTTGAGTTTGAGGGGGCGTGTGGTCCGAGTGATAAAGCACTAGCTAGGCTACCGATCCGTGAAGTCATGAGTTCGAAACCCGGAAAAAAACCCCGGATATTTTAGACTTCATCTTCGAACCCATCCAACTGTAAAGGGTTAGTTGTGAGATAGTCAAATAGGTTGGTGGTTGTGCTGGTCCCAGCACACTCTCGTAAACATTTGACCATCATCTGCACCCCTCTCAGATCTATAGAGAAAATGATGTAAAGGTCAGGTGTTTCTATGACCTACGGTTAACAAGGGTAACATGGCCAGCACAATGATCTGTCTCCTTTACTTCCCACAACTAATGTCAGTTACTTATGCCCTAAATCTCCTCCCCCCCCCCAAAAAAAAAAAAAAAAATCAAAATCCCAGTCTTTACCGAGTATCGAACCCGAGATCTCCCAATTCAGAAGCCAAGCTTATTATGATACAATTTTTTCTTATTTTGTTTGTGTTGGATTGAAATCGAGTATTTCAGTGCATTGAAGGATTCTTTGCCTGTATGGTTCAGCATATGCCAGAGCCAAATGAATGTCGTCAAGGGACCAAAAAAAAATGGCACACAAGATACAGTATATCGTGAAAGATAGAGAGGAAAGGAATTGAGATGTGTGTCAGATATCAAGGTTTGCACCGGTCAACCCTTCACAGGTTCTAGAGAACAGCAGACGTGGGAATAGACATTGTTAAAGAGGTTGAATTGATAACTCAAACGCACTCCCTCCCAACACATCACACACTTTCGAAGACGCAGACTACGTAACAAGCAAGGGAGGCAAGTCCATTTAAGTATTCACGTAACTGCAGACGTCAAAATAAACAAAGAAACTAAGACGTCAGACGTCATCCCCGAGAGAAGACGGTCGCTCTAATAAGTTGTAGTTGAAGTATGATTCCAAAGTCAGGCAATAAAACAATTAATCAATTTCAAGCATTCTTTACTTATATATAAAAATCAGAATAGGTGACCCTGTTAAGGGAGCTATTAAATCGAAGTGCATGCGTAAGACTCATATAAGTGTCAATAGAGTTACTTGGATCATGCACTAATTTTAACAATCTTGTACCCACATGCTATGTTTCTAATGATTTTTTTCATTTCTATATCATCACACATTTTATTAGATCTATGTGGCGGCACGTCTTAAGCTCATTCAAGGTATCACTCTATCTATCGCATGACTTGCCAGCGTGATATATAATCATAACTGTTATTAAAATAAGCCCGCTTGTCACAATCTATTTATTTAATATTTTTCAGTTGTCAAGAAGCAATTATTTTATGTGCGTTTGTTTCATAGTACCTACTTACAAAACAAGTAAAATATCAACAAAGCATAAAGTCTCGCACCGCGCATTTACACAAAACAACATAACATTTTTTGTAATATTCCAGTTAATCAATTCTTGTTTTGTAGAATGGAGAATTTGCACAACTTAACAAAAGATAATTAACTACGAGATACAGACTGATTACAAGATTATTATTATTATAGCTTTTATACAGCGCTACTTTCATGCTTGGTCCAATGTCATTTAAGGACCCGTCGGGGGGGGGGGGGCGAGGGGGGGATCTAAGAGTTGGTTTTCCGTGCTGCCTTTTGGCGATCAGTAAACACAACTCTGTCCGAGTCGGGTGTCGAACCTCGAGCCCCCTTCTAGGTAGCCAAGCCAAGTTCAAGCACACTTAGTCTCTCGACCACGCTTCCAGGATGACAGTAAAACCTGAAGAACACGTGTATTTTTGTTACTGTGTGTATGGAAGGTTTGCATGTTATAAATACGACCAATAGTTAAAAGTTTCAAGGACCTAAGAAAAAAACAAACACGAAATTGCTTGCCCTGTGACCACGCAAAGGTCCTTTCGAAAAAAAAAAACAAAATATTTTTTTTAAAAAATACTTTTCCAAAACAAAGCCTTTATTGATAAGTTATTTGGAATGAATCCTCTAAATAAAGGGTATCTGGGAGAAGGTATCCGCGCTGCAATTTCAAAAGTCTGAATTGGGATTATATTCTCCACGATGAAAGGCCTATTTGTTAGCCACTAATGATCCAAATACTTCTAAAAGTAGCTTTGTAAAATTTATATTAGCTTTTTTTTTGTAATGAGCATCTTTCGTGAATTAGCATGCTCAGCTGCGCTATGGTCCAACCTCTTTTATGGACACGTGGTGAGGGGAAGTATCTGGGAGAAGCTTTCCTTGCTGTCTTTTAGGTGGTCAGCAAAAACAAACTCAGCTGGTGTCGGGATTTGAACTCGAGCTAGCAAAAAAGAAAGAGAAGCGGTTTATGCCACCCACCCAGCAGTCAAACACCAAACTTGCCAAACAAAAGGGTTGCTTTATTTCTGCTAGGACAGTATTACTTGTTCAATGGATCACTAGAGAGGACATTATTATTTGTCCAATGGATCACCAGAGAGGACAGTATTACTTGTCCGATGGATCCCCAGAGAGGACATTATTTGCCCATTGCCATTATCACAAGAAAGACTCATTCTATTGCTAAAGTGCTAGGTAAGAAATCTTGAACTGAATCGTGGGTGCCTGTTGAAGTGTGTACAGCTCTTCAGGTGTTTACCTGTGTTTAATGAAATGTTCAGTGATTAATGAAGCTCAGGTGGGAGGAAGTTTTTAATGCCCCAAGTTCACACGTGAGATGTTACCTGAGTGTCTGGAATAACTGGTGTACCAACAGACTTTGAAGTTTGATGAATTAATCTCTGTATGATTAACAACCGGGTCACCCGTAATGCAATCCTTTAACATATTTAGCTGTAACATTTGGAGTCTAGGAAAATAAAAGAAAACTAGACTCACTAGATTTACTTCAACAGACTTATCTGACTATATTTTTCTTACTAAATTTACTTCATTAGATTTATCTCGGAGGCGCGGTGGCTGGGCGGTAAAGCGCTTGGCTACCGTAACGGGGTCCGGGGCTCGAATCCTGGTGAAGACTGGGATTTTTAATTTCAGGATCTTCGGGCGCCTCCAAGTTTACCCAGCTCTAATGGGTACCTGACGTTAGTTAGGGAAAAGTAAAGGCGGTTGGTCGGTGTGCTGGCCACATGACACCCTCGTTATTCGTAGGACACAGAATCATATGACCTTTACATCATCTGCCCTATAGACCACAAGGTCTGAAAGTGGAACTTTACTTTAGATTTATCTCGCTCGCTAGATCTACCTCATTATAATTATCTCACTAGATTTACCCCACTATATTTACATGATATTTACATCACGAGAATTATCTCACTATATTTACCTCACTATATTAATCTCGCTAGATCTACCTCATTAGATTTAGGCTACTTTACTACAGATCTATATCGCTAGATCAAGGTAATAATTTATTAGATTTACCTCACTATAGATTTATCTCGCTAGATCTACCTCATTACATTTAGGACTCACTTGATCTATTCTCGCTACATCTACCTCACCAGACCTTCTTTTTCTATATAATGACTATTATTAAACTTCTAATGGAATCTACGCGTTCATTACATAGGCCAGGGTGCAGGATAAATAAAGTGGGCGTATTAAAGAACGGACATTCTATATGTTTTGCTAGGGTATTTCTGTGTGACTTTATTGTTAGACTAGGTTGACAAGAAACTTGATTTTGTAAAATTCTATCCACAAATTCTTTGTCTTTTACAAAGAAACTACGGTCGCCAATACGTTATAGAATCGTATTTTGTAAGTAACGAACTTGTAAAGTTTTAGAGATTTTTAATGAACTAAAAAAACTGGGTGACTTTGAATACAGAAATACTATTTTTTTTAGGATTTTTTTTTTCAAAAGTGAGATTTTATTATGGACATTTCTTTGACGCTTTAAAAATTTCCCCTGGGAAATTTGATGAATTCGCCAATCAACTAAATAGATCAAAAGAAGCGCACAATGTGCAGGAGTTGTATTCTTGTGTATATCATTGTATGGCCTTCGTCCGAGTGGAGTCTTGATATCGGGAGTCTTTTGATATCACGAGCTTCAGTGTGTGCATATAAGAGTATGCAGCATGGTAGACAGAGAGAGAGAGAAAGAGAAAGGGAGGCAGAGCGGGAGAGAGAGATAAAGAGAGAGAGAGGGAGGAAAGGAGACAGAGAGAGAGAGAAAGAGAGAGAGAAAGAGAGAGAGACAGAAAGAGAGAGAAAGAGAGAGAGACAGAAAGAGAGAGGGAGGAAGGGAGACAGAGAGAGAGAGAAAGAAAGGGAGGAAGAGAGGGAGGAAGGGAGACAGAGAGAGAAAGAGAGAGAGAGAGAAAGAGAGAGAGACAGAAAGAGAGAGGGAGGAAGGGAGACAGAGAGAGAGAGAAAGAAAGGGAGGAAGAGAGGGAGGAAGAGAGACAGAGAGAGAGAGAAAGAAAGGGAGGAAGAGAGGGAGGAAGGGAGACAGAGAGAGAAAGAGAGAGAGAGAGAAAGAGAGAGAGAGAAAGAGAGAGAGAAAGAGAGAGAGACAGAAAGAGAGAGAGAGAAAGAGAGAGAGAGAGAGAAAGAAAGGGAGGAAGAGAGGGAGGAAGGGAGAGAAACGAGATTGTTAAATAGTTTTATGTCATGAAGCAATCATTATCCTTTAAACTAGTTCCATTCACGACATGGGCAAAAACTTTGTAAAATCTTTCTTTACTTCGACATTAAAATAGTAAGTATTGATAAAGGGAGAGTACATTTTGTTCCTCGTGCTTGTGAGTGTACACCACACGCTGGCCTAAAACCATCTTGGTATCAAGGTGATGTCAGAGGTAACTGTGAGCAGATATTACCGATGATAAATAGATTAGCCATAATAGATGGCTGCCTCAAGTGTAGTCTTTTGAGTGGGACCATACGGCTGGTTGGAAGATAGATGTCTCTCAGTCAAGAGAAAATGTTGCACAATAAAAAGAACAAGTTGGTGTAAGGAAAGAATAAAGTCTTGGTGGGAGTTAATAACCATGCCTGGACTTAAGTTATGTGTTATTTAGTTTTAATTTTTAAACACGATGTTTGTATGTTTATTTTAATAAGAATTTTTTTTCATTTTGTATTATAGTCTAATTAGTCTATAGGTTCAGACTAACAGACACATCACGCGCACACAGTCGCATATAAAAACAGTAAACAATGTGATGATGATTTTAAAATGAAAATATGAATTTAATATTATAATATTACAATGATATTGACATGAATAATGTAAATGATACGCAATCTAAATGAAATATGAAGATTATAAATCAAAACTACATTCCTAGTAAATACTTAAATAAGATTAATATACTGCTCACTTTGTTATAATGTTACATAACAATAATGAAAAGGCACCGACTGTGACCTCAATAATATCAAGTGTTTCACAACTTGTACTACAGATTCCTCACTGTAACAATTACTGTAGAAACTGTCTATAAACATCAAGTTTGATAGTACCCATCAAAGACTCAGTGGCATAGCTAGGATGGGGGAGGAGGGGATTTGAAATTTGGATTTGGAGATTTGAAAATCTCCCCTGGCCCCCACTTGAGTGTTTTTTTTAAATTAAACAAATTTAATATTACACAGAATGTGGAGGCCCCTAAAGAGGTCAAGCCCCCGGGCCCCAAATCTATGATAAATTCCTAGCTACGCCCCTGTAAGGACAGTCATAAAATTCTGTATATCAGTACTGGAAATAACAAACTTCCTTTTTTTTCATATCCTTAAATCATAAGGCAAGCAATGTACGGCATTAGATATCGCAGACTTTTGTTTCAACTATCAGTTTCAGGTCTAGATTGGCATTATGTCAATATCTCTTCTTCGTTCTCAGTTCTTCTTCTTCGTTCTCATTAGGAAATATCAAATTGATTGTTTCATGCAATGTCTATAAAAACAAGTTTCGCGCCAAGGAGCGTCATTGAAATTTACACGCAAAGAGTTTAAAAAGTACTTCAAAATAGAAGGAGATTAAAGATTTAATTAAATAATCTTGTTCTTTTTGATAAGTTGAATAAAAAAAACCCCAACATATTGGGTGGAAATTGTGAATAAAAAAAAATCTTTTTTGTAAAATTAAACAGCTGCGGTTTCGATCGTAAGAATAGCCAAGTTGTTCTATCTAGACCAAGAGCAAAAAAAAAAAAAACAAGTGAAACGTTCGTATTTGTTCGTCCACGGCAAGAGTGAGAATTGGAGAAAAGGGAGTCAATGAATCAGGGCAATGCGTAGATAATATAGACCAGTCATGCCCAAAATACGGCCCGCGGGCCAGATCCAGCCCAGGAAGTGGTTCCATCCGGCCCGCCGAAACGACGGCACAAAGTGTAGAAAATCCCTTCTCCAAAAAGGTTTATAAAGGTATTTTTTAACCTACGTTAGGCCCTAACTTTTCTCTGATGGATTGGTACCATGATCTTTAACGTGGAACATGATAATAAGCCAATGTATATGATTGGTAAAGAAAGTGAGGCTGTTTAAAAATACAAAACAAATATGGCAGCATTCTTGATTTGAGCCGTGAATAAAATATTGTTAAACTTCGCTTATAGAGATTTGAAGAATTGAATAGTTGAATTGAATATGAAAATGAGTCGGTGATTAAGCTAGATATAATGTTGCTCACATTTTAAGTAAATAAATAAAAATATTTTTTCATAGGGCAGAAAAGAAGATCAACTTCAAACATCTCACTAATGAACGTAAGTGCTAGATCCATGGGTTTTAGTTTTAGTTCCATTTCATTAAGTTTTTGTATCTTTTCTGTCATGTGGCCCGCGACACGAGTGTTGGAAATAAAATGGCCCGCAGGTCGAATTCGGTTGGGCATCACTGATATAGACGATCAAGCAGTCGAAATACTAGGCCTATTGTACAGATTATTAGTAGGCCTACATACACATGTTGTTAGTGACAATTTATAAAGTCATTGTCTTCATTGAGATAATGTATTTATACGCGCAGATGTAGTACCGAAGAAGAAAAACACTTGGTCAACAACATACGTTAAGGCAAAAGAACACTGTTAAGAAAAAATGGAGTGATGTCACCTTTCCTAACACTAATTGAGCTAACGGTTGTCTGATATGATTAACGTTGGGATCAATTATGCCCCCCTGATCTCAGCTTTAGGCGGAGCTAATTATGTTACTCGAGGCAAGAGTGTCACCCTTAGCTCTAACGTGAAAGCTAAATAAACTCGCAGACTGGGCTATTTACTTAGGTCATTTTTTTCTCAGTCTTCAGAGGCGGCTCTCGAGGAGAGTGCTTTTAATGGCTCCTTCTCCCCCCCCCTTCCCATTTCTCATCAAAGATGCATTCAGGGAGTTTTCACTCACTAGTTAGATTATCTGCACTTTAAGGGATTGACCAAGGGAGAGCATAAACAAAGAACGTTAACTGTCCTTATGAACAAGGTAGATGCAGTGAACTTAGTGAAAGAGAAACCTGGGAAACCCAAAGTCATACCGTCCCCTACCAGACAAGAAGTACTGATGAGATGCATTTCATTTGACAAAGCTCATACATTAACTCACTCTGTCTAGTCTACATTTTGTACACATTCTTTCCCACTACCTATTCTCGGATCAAGTTGAAATTGTGCACAATTATTCCAAGTCGAACACAATACACACGAGTCAATTAAAAAAAGTAACTAATTACTTAATCAATTAGTATTTAAATAAAAAGAAAATGTGACCTAATGTTATTGAGAGCTATGGCAGTAAATTTGCGGTTCTTCTTTTAGATGAGCTTTGTTTTTAAATTTGTTTAATTGGCGACTTATTGAAAAATAGTCACTAGGAAGCCACGCGAATTCAACACGTTGGATTTGCACCATTTTCATTAACGGCTTTTCTTTTGATATGAATATAGTATAGATACATGTAATTAAAATTGAAATTTCAAACAGATTCTTTAAATTTAGTAGTAAAAAAGGCATGAAACAGCTTTTTTTTTTCTGATGGAACTTCCAATTCTAATAAAATATATTAATGTAGTTGTAACTTACAATTTAGAGGCCCGGTGGATGAGCGTTTATTTCTGAATCAGGGTCCTGGGTTCGAATCTTGGTGAAGACTGGGATTTGTCAATCTCCTTAACCCTAGTCATATAGATCGCAAGGTTTGAAAACAGAACTTTACTTTTTTTTTTGTTACTTATAATACAATTTAAACAATTGATTACGAACAACGATACAGAAAAAACAAAGTTAGTGATAACGTTGTCAAAAAACTCTACATGTGTATGTAAAATTATACTCCATATGTACATGCAAACTTAGACTCTACATGTGGCTGTAAACTTAGACTCTACAAGTTTCTGTATACTTAGACTTTACAAGTTTCTGTATACTTTGACTTTACAAGTTTCTGTAAACTTAGACTTTACAAGTTTCTGTAAACTTAGACTTTACATTGAACTATAAACATACACTCTACTTGTAACTGTAAATAGTGTAAACTTAGACTCTACATGTGACTGTAAACTTAGACTCTACATGTGACTGTAAACTTAGACTCTACATGTAACTGTAAACTTAGACTCTACAT
>JADKLZ010003886.1:23018438-23052064 GCA_021533235.1 Biomphalaria straminea
CTTAGACTCTACATGTAACTGTAAACTTAGACTCTACATGTAACTGTTAACTTAGACTCTACATGTGACTGTAAACTTAGACTCTACATGTTCATTTATATGAAGCACTTCAACTCAAGTTCCCTAAACGATGCTACTTTTTAAAATGCTTAAAATGTTTCTGTAAAATTGTTTGTTTGTTAGAATCATCATGACATAAACTCAAAGGAATTATTGTAAAGCGACTGTACAGATAATTTAAGAAAACAGCCAATAATCCTCCAACTGAATGCATACTTAAAACTGTTAATGTGGAAAAACAGGTGAAAACCTGAGAAATGTGTGTGTGCGCGTGTGTGCGGGCGTGTGTTTAAAGACATGGAAATGTAGAGACGATTGAAAGCGCAAATGTTGCACAGATCGACCTGTTTTCTTTTTTTAAATGCTGTTTTGGTCATGCCTACTTATCCTAGTATTAAGAAGTTTTGTTGTTTTTTTTTCTAAGTTTTCGCGTTACTATTTAAAGAAGACACGTGTACAATGTGACCTACATCATTGTAGAGGTTGACGAATAAACAACTAAATATGGAGTGATAGATCGAGGTCCAGTTTTGTGCTCTTTCCAGATATACATATATCTTAGTTATATACCTATGAAACTATTGATTTCAAATTGAAAGACACCTATCTACATATGTATTGGTTTTGTTACAGATACTGATTTAGGAGTGTCTAAAGGGTCTTGAAAGGGACCTCGTAATGCCCTTAGAGACAGCTTTGCGCCAGATACAACGATATCAGAAGCCAATAATTTTAGCGTTTAAACCATAAAGAACAAAGAGGAAGAGTCACTTACAATACAGAAAAAGACAAAAAGAAATAGATTGGAGAAATGTGGAGGCGATGTAGGGAAACAAAATGCAAAACTTAAGAAGATGGAAAGAAGACTTGCCCTACATAAAGACAAGGTAATCAACACTTAATGACGGTGAATGGAAAGAACACTGTTGATTACTAAATGATCAAACTTTAAGTCTATAATTTTAGATGTTAGACGTTTTAGACATTTTTTTTACATTGCCTGGAAATAAACCCAAAACATAAATTTAGATCTATTTAAAAATACATAGCTTATTAATATTTCCTGTATTCTGTGCACAGGATATACCAAAGATCTGGCAATTTATAGATTCGCTTTTGACATTAAAATTCCCAATAGACAATATATGTTTGACTTTTTTCTTTTTAGTAAGCAATAATCAATCAATAATAAAAAAAAACAATAATAACAAACACAACAGCTTAATAAAAATAGTTTAATACGTCGCGTCCCTACCGTCAAGCCAACATTTTCACCCCTTTAATTAACTTTCTGTTGTTTTTTTTTTCTGTTAGCGCTGGCGTAACTTTTGAATAATTCATGTCAATATTCTGTGAGTTCCTGGAACCCGCAGGCTAGAAATGAAACTCACTAACTAGGTTACGAAGTAATTTCAATTTGTTACTCATTCAAAGACAGCAATGGGAAATGTTGAAGTCTGAACTAACCAGAGAATGAAATAAGTATGCCATCATTATGTCATAAACTTACATAAAAACTTATTCACAATTACATTCTAGCAATTTTCCGATAGGTAGAGACAAAAAAATCGAGACATGTAATATATTGTTTATTATGTTTAAAGCAGTTTATCATTTTGATTTAAACATTAAATTGTTGTTCTGACATTAAGTTGGGAAGTCTACTGTTTAAAAACCTGTTTTGTTAGAGATTGACTTAATCGTGGTAAGAAATTCATTAGTCCATCTAAATTTGCCTTTTACAGGAGTCCTTTGCCTTTCATTTTGAGCATCGACCGTAGATCTTTTATTGTAGACTTTTATTTAATCGGTTTGGGTAGAACCTGTAAAAAGTCTTTGCCTCTATAATTGTTCAGTTGCCTACTTAAGTTTTCTAGCCTTCACGTCATAACAAATTATTCATCAACTTCCAGAGAAATTTTTTTCAATTCTTATATAATACAGACGTTATTTCAAAAAAAAAGAAGATTATTACGTTCTACGCGTCATGCATTCAGTCATGCATATTAACCAGTGACTTAAATTCTGCCAAGTCACTGGTTTTCCAGGCTCTAATGGCACTAAGGAAGAAAGAGCATTTGTACAGATTTGTCCTAGCATATGGGACGAGGAATGTGCCTTTATCTTTGTGTCTTTCTGAGTATTTTATTAAGTTTTGTTTTTGTATTTGGAGATTATGGTTCAGTGTTTTGTGTATAATTGCTACTTTACTCTTAAGTCTTCTATCCTGAAGGCTTTCTAAATTTAGTGATTTTACTAAAGGTGTTACTTTAGTCAAATGTGAATATTCGTTTGTTATGAATCTCACTGCTCTTTTTTGTGTCTGTTCCAGTTTCATAATGTTTTCTTGAGTTCAGAGGTCCCAAATAGAGGATGCATATTCTATTATTGGCCTTTTCAAGGTTAAATAGCATTTTAGTTTTATGTTCTTTTTTGAATTTTCTGATTTGGGGCTTATTATTTCAATGGCGGATCTTAAGAGCGGGGATGGTTGAGCCGCACAAACACAGACACACACAGACACATACACTCATATTTATATAAATACATACATATACACATATACTTCTTTAAATAATATGTTAACAATTTACATTATTTTACCTATTGATATTTTAAGCTTATTCCCTATTCTCCCAAAATCTAATGTCAGCTAAAGGATCCTGTCTACAAAATGTAAAGAAAACTAGAAATTGTTAAGTAACGCAAAAATATAAAAAAATCCTTTTTTTTTAAATAAAAAAAACCAATGTTTACCAATAATTAATTGACTAATTGGACAACTTTTACATTTATTTATGTACTAGTCGACCGGCGGCATAGCATACGCCGCTTTTTTCCAGGGCAGGCCTTAGGCACTACAACATATGCGACCGCAGTGGGTCCCGCACTTTCCTTGGACCAGTGCTAATTTTTTAGGTGTATAAATTATTAAATCAAGTTACATGAAGTTAATTCCTTTTTCCAGTCTATATTTATTTATGTCTATGCTATTTTGTGAATGAAAATAGTGCTGATTTGGATACACCATTTCCATTCACACCATGCTGCGCCATGGGATCTTCCCATTTACTTGTTATAAGTGAATTCATGAATAAAAAATACTACAACATATGCGACCACGGTGGGTCCCGAACTTTCTTTGGACCCGTGCTAATTTTTAGATGTATAAATTATTAAATTGAACCATTTGGTTTGCCTGAGCAGAATGGTTTGCCTGAGCAAGCCAGGAAAACCAGTGACTTGGCAGAATTTAAGTCACTGGTAAATATGCATGACTGAATGCATGACGCGTAGGACGTAATCATCTTCTTTTTTGAAGTAACGTCTGTATTATATAAGATAAGATTTTATAAAACATAGCAGATTTCCCGCGGCCTCTTGATTTACCAGGAGCCCCCTTGAAATCTCCAGAAATGTTATTAAAGCTATGCCGCCGGTCGAAAAAGTCCTGGAAATTTCCGGACATTATTAAAATCTTTTTAAAGTAAAAAAAAAATATGCTATGCTATTTTGTGAATGAAAATAGTGCGGATTTGGATATATTATTTCCCATTCACACCATGCTGCGCCATGGGATCTTCCCGATTGCTTGATATAAGTAAAGCGAATGCGTGAATTCATGAATGAAAAATACTATGAATGGAGCTAACAAAATGGCTAATTGACCTTAATTTACGCGATCTTAAGAATATAGCTGCACTCATGTAACAATGCTTTAGAAAAACAAATTTGAATGTTAATTTGATTAAATGGACTATAATTAGTATGTTCATGTGCTAAAGCATAAAACTATCTCTGCGAAGAGAAGTTCTATAATCGAGCCATGGGATCTTCCCATTTACTTGTTATAAGTGAATTCATGAATAAAAATGCTACAACATATGCGATCACAGTGGGTCCCGAACTTTCTTTGGACCCGTGCTAATTTTTAGGTGTATAAATTATTAAATTGAACCATTTTATAACATGATATAACATATTTCCCGCGCTAAAGTCAAACCTGAGAGTAATATCTATCTGTGTATTGTCATTATAGTTTCAAGAGTCTTACGACACAATATAATCTCTTCTGGCTTCCACTTTTTTAACCTCCCTTCCATTCGCTATACAAATTCATAAGAGAGTTTTATGAAACAAAAATTTGTGCATTACAATTGTGTGTACTTTATTTTATGTCTATAAATTGTATTTAATCTCTAAGACTGGGGATCATGCAATTTTTTTTTTCATAATTTAGAAATCATAATTCAATAGTATATATATATATATATATATATACATGTGTTTTCAAGTTACACGAAGTTACTTCCTTTTTCCAGTCTATATTTATTTATGTCTATGCTATTTTGTGAATGAAAATAGTGCGGATTGGGTCCTTCACACCGTGGTGCGCCATGGGATCTTCCCAATTACTTGTTGCTTGCATGTTGTTGTTGTTGTTTGACCTCTTACTTAGGGGTATATATATATAATATCAGGTGGCCGAGCCTTGCTCGGTTAAATAATTTCATAAGAAAGGTTATAGATCTATACCCGAAGTCATTTTGGGATTTTTTTTATAATTACGAATATGAACGATCGGATAAAGACTACTAAATCGAAGAATTTCTTTAGTTTTCTGTTTGTTCTATATGCAAATTGGTACGTTCAGACATTTAATTTTGGAATTAGTATATTCAATCATGGCTTTAGTACGAAACATCGAGTGACGCAAAGTTCTACGTTATTGGGTAAAACTGCAAAGACTTTCTTCCAAGCCAATAATAGTAGGCCTACGATAGTTTTACGCTGTCTAGACTTAAGAGACTTGATATTTAATCGCCATGTACAATTACATATAGAACAAACAGAACACTAAAGAAACTCTTCAGATTATTTTACGGGATATGTGCCCTGCTCAGCCAGACTGTCAGACTATAAGAAGTTCATACCGGCTTTTGCCATCCATCTATCCCAGTGGTGCTACTGGTGCTACAGCCCATGGAAGGATATGGCCTGCTTTTACACATCCCTCCATTCAGATATCTTCTAGGCCTTTCGTCACCACACCCTAACCCCAAGTTGTTTACTGAGGTTTATAGTTAAATCAAAAGTGGCTGCAGCGTACGCAAACTCGTTGACCGCTTAGAATATTGTGTGTTGGTTTCCTTTTCGAGTCGATGTGAAGCTCGAAGTCGCAGATCCTCAAGTTTCCTTAAACGCTCCTCAGAATTTTCTAGCTTGACGATATTACTAATGATTGCATTTGCTCTAGCTGAAGATGCTCTGGGATTTATCGTATTTGAAGACTGATGAGTCACTGGAGACAGGCAATTTATCGAGGTTGAAGGCTGGTGAGTGACTGAAGACTGGCAATTTATCGAAGTTGAAAGCTGGTGAGTGACTGAGGACGGGCAATTTATCGAAGTTGAAGGCTGGTGAGTGACTGAAGACAGGCAATTTATTAAAGTTGAATCCAGTTCATTTAAAATCAAAGAAAGGCGAGGGACTTTAGCTGGATCAGCGTCATCGTTTCCTTCTCTTGAATCTTGGTTGAAGTTGAATAACTGGCGTTTTCTTGGCCGCGGCATCTTCCTAGTAGCAATAGTTTAAATTGTTTTTTTTTTATTTTAAAACAATACAATTGGTATACTATATTATACTAATGAACATTAAAATTACGAATAATAACGTTATGTCAATAAAATATTAACTTCACGTCAATAATAATAATAATAATAATAATAATAATAATAAAATTATTATGTTTATATAAATAATGTTTGTCTAAATGAATCTATATAAAAGACCTTCTAAAAAAAAAACAAAGATTTAGAACGAACAAAATTATAATAATATTTGTCTTCTATAAATTTAGAGTGGAATTGGCAATGCTGTTACATCTAGATCTAGTCTAGGAAAAAAAGCGATTGAAATCTGGCTGAAATCCTATAGCTCAGACGTAGACGTCTAGATCTATTTGTTTTCCTGAAAAGTTGTGAACATCTTTTCTTCTAGAAATTACAACAGAAAACCTATTAGATTATTATTAGATCTCTTCAACGCCGCAAACCTCCTGCTATTAGGGAAGAATAACGGCGAGCACCATGGCGGTTTTTTCGACGGAGAACTGAGAATCTAGTTGTAAGTCTAGAATCAAGACCTAGATCTAGACGTAGATTGTTTGTTTGTTGTTTTACATGTTTCGGATGTTCCTTCAGAATTGAAGATAGTTACTTCCTAGTCCAAACCTCCCGCAGGACGACGGGGGATGGGAGCGGGCAGGGTTTGAACCCGGGACCATCGATAAATCCAAACGACAGTCCAGCGTGCAAACCGCTCGACCAGGCAGACATCCAGATTCCAGATTCGGCGTCCATATCTTTCTTTTCGGCCTACATTATAGCTAATTAAAAATATACAATTAATCAAATTCTTATTTTAACGTGCCTTATAATAAAGGGATCAAGTGATTAATTTGTAGAAACACTTGGAAGCACTTGAGCGTCTTCAGATAACCACGTGCTTGATTGATGTTCACTGTTTTAAACCTTCAACTACGGTGCGCAAAAAGTTGTCTATTCATTCATTCAAACGCGATAAAACTTGTTGCAAAGAAATGCTTTAGTGAAAGGCTGTAAGCCAGTGACGTAGGAGGTGTACTTTTTTTTTTTTCATTTCTTGCTGTGAGCCTAGTGACGTAGGGGGTGTCAAGTTTTTTTCCTTTGACGTCACTTTCATTCATAAATTGGAAAACTTTCATTCATAAATTCTCCATGTCATTCATAAAACCTTCAAATCAAAATAAATTTTTCGATAATGAGACATTTTTCAAACCGATATAACGGTCAAACTCGAGTTTTCCCGATGTGGCCAATGAGCTGAGAATTTTTTTCTCACTAACATTTAGATACGTTGAAATTTTAAAGAAAATCGTTAGAGCCGTTTTCGAAATAGAAGAAATATATATATATATATATATATATATATACAAGAATTGCTCGCTTAAGAGTATAGGATTATTGTTTATGTTTTTGAGTGAACGTAAAAGATAGAGCGGAAATAAATGAGTTCTCTAATGTCTACCTTAATGAAGACAAGTCTCGTTATATTATTTATTGTTAAATTGTAAAGTCTACAGTAGTTTATTAATCTGTGACAACAGAACATGGTGTCAGAAGGGTCAGATATTGTGATCTGGTGTCAGAAGGGTCAGATCTTGTGATCTGGTATCAGAAGTGTCAGATCTTGTGACAGATTTGGAAGGTAGTGGCTTCTAAATTGTTTTTAAAGTACACTTTAGTTTATTTGTAATCAAGTGGTATATCACTAGTTCATTTGAATTGTTTTAGATCTAGACATCTAGACATAGAATCTAGAATCTATATGCTCTACGAATAATGGAATTATTCGATCCTCCTAAACCGTTGTCACTAGACGGCAATCTATCTGAAAGATGGAAAAAATGGAGACAAAGTTTTGAACTATTTATGGTCGCCACTGAAAAGGATACGAAGCCCGAACCAGTAAAGAAAGCTTTACTGCTACACCTGATCGGTGAACCCGCTCGAGACATCTACAATACTTTTGAAGTAATTGAAGATGAGACTGTAGACAAACTCATTGAAAGGTTTCAGAATCATTTTATGCCTAAGTCCAACACTGTTTATGACAGATTTAAATTCTTTACCAGAAGTCAGAAGGACGATGAAACGTTTGAACAGTACTATACAGATTTAAAGAATTTGTCCAAAGAATGTAAGTTTGACAACCTTCGTGAGGAACTCATCAGAGATCGATTGGTATGTGGCATACAGTCGGATCGAGTGAGAGAGAGACTTCTGAGAGACGTAGACTTAACTTTAGAAAAAGCAGCAAGCATCATTCGTGCTGACGAGCATACACAGAACCAAATGATGGATATGAAAGTGGATATGAAAGGACTACAAATAGATGCTGCTAGTAAAGAAAAGAGGTCAGAAGACAGAATGCCAGTTAAAAACTCACACGAGAGTATGGCAAGGAACCATGGAACAAGTACCATTAAAGATTGCAGATCTTGTGATAGATCGCATGGAAAACACAATTGCCCAGCATTCGGACAGACATGCCGAAAATGTAAAAAGAGAAATAATTTCGCTGCAAAATGTCGTTCGAAATATTTCAAGGCTGTTGATTTACTGGAAGATGAAAGTCAAGCAAGCCAAGCAAATGAGTTATGGTTTGAGGCAATTGGAACTGACAACAATGTCAGAGTTTGGATGGTTGATGTCAATATTATGGGAAAAATAGTCAAAATGAAGATTGACACAGGTGCACAAGCTAATGTGATATCAGAGTCAACGTGGAATACTTTAGAAACTGAAAGTCAGTTAAAACAGTCAAATACTACCCTACGAGCATTAGGGGATGAAGCATTAGAACTGAAGGGAGTTGCATCGGTCACATTTAAAGTCGGCGATGTAGAAGTTAAAGATGATCTATACGTGATCAAGAAAAGTATAAATCCTATACTAGGACTGAAGACATCTATTGCTTTAAGACTAATCGAAGCAAAGAAAAACGTCGAAGTACATGATGTCAAGCGACAAAATGAAGTTCCACGAGAGTTGATGCCGAGAAATCAACTAACAACAACTTGCAGACCAAAGTCAGGTTCTCAATTGCATGAAGATGATAAACTATTACGTGCTCAAGAGAAATCGAGACCAGATGAGGACATGATTAAGAAAAATTATGGCGCAACAGGAAAGTTTCCCGGAAGTAATCAGAAGATAAAAGAAATTCGTCGCAAAACTGAAGCTGATGTTAAACTGTTCAAAAGAAACAATGTAAAGGAAAAATTGCTACCTCATGCTGTACCAGACAGACCATGGAAAAAGGTTGCGACAGATTTGTTTGAATGGCGAAATAATGATTATTTGCTAGTTGTGGACTATTTCTCAAAATACCCTGAAATAAAACGACTGGAGAACAAAACAGCAGAATGTGCTATCAGGGCAATGAAAGGTATTTTTGCTAGACATGGCATACCAGAGGAAATAGTGAGCGACAATATGCCATTCAACAGTTATCAATATAGAGAGTTTGCTTCTGAATGGAATTTCAAGATAACTACATCAAGTCCCAGGTACCCTCAATCAAATGGTCAAAGTGAGGTGTATGTTGGTATCGTAAAGCAGATATTCAACAAAGCATACAAAAGTGGGAATGATCCATATCTCGCTATGCTCGAGTATAGAAATACTCCAATAAGTGGACTGCCGTATTCACCATCACAACTGCTGATGAGTAGAAGACTCAGGGACATAATTCCAACTGATCCCAAACTATTTGAACCATCGATAGCTGAAAATGCAGAGAGATTACTCAACGAACGACAGATGAAAAGCAAAGTAAAATACGATGCAAAAGCAAGACTGCCTAAAGATTATTCTGTCGGAGAGAAGGTGAGAGTGCGTCTAGGACAAACATGGCAGAAAGCTGTCGTCATTAAGAAACATCCATCACCCAGATCTTATATCATAAAGACAAATGATGGAAAAACCTACAGAAGAAACCAACGGTTTTTAAATAAGAGTTTTGATGAAGACATCTCTGGGTACTATGATACTGACGAAGACAATGAACAACAAACTGTTAGAACAACCGAAACAGACAGTTATAGACCAACGTCTAGAGAACTTGTCGTGCCAGTCAAAACAACCAGAAGTGGCCGAGTTGTTAAGATTCCTTCTAGATATCAGTAGACCCTAGAACTTTAAAAGGAAGGATGTGCTAATATATGATATTACGTCATTGTTTGTTGTCTATGTTTTTAAGTGAACGCAAAAGAATGAACGGAAATAAAAGAGTTCTCCATGTCTACCTTAATGAAGACAAGTCTCGTTATATTATTTATTGTTAAATTATAAAGTCTACAGTAGTTTATTAATCTGTGACAACAGAACAGTTTCATCATATAACAAGACGTAACAATAGGGTATAAGCCGTTCCTTTTGGTCACAACGTCTGCCAGTAGAAGAGGGAACTGCCACATCGCTCCATTCATAGCTGATGCCCAGGCATTCATCTCGTCGTACGACTAAAGGAAGCCAACATGTTGGTAGTACATAAACTAAACGAATAGATCAGCAGACACCTTGCTGTTTGACTTTTTGTGTTCTACATGTATAGCTCTCCTTTGAAACAATTCCACTAGAACTTCAAAACGAAAATGTTAATCAAAATATTACACAGCCACTCTCATGCGGTGGCTTAGCGGTAAAGCGCTTGGCTTCCGAAAAGTCCCGGGTTCGAATCCAGATGATGACTGAGATTTATAATTACGGGATCTTTGGGCGCCTCTGAGTCCACCAAGCTCTAATTGGTACCTGACATTAGTTGGGGTCTTTTGTGCCAGCCACATGACACCCTCGTAAACCGTGGGCCATAGAAACCCTTAACCTCCCACTATTACTTACCATAAGTAGTTACAGATTGACTTCATCAGATCTAGATTACCCACACCTGATCTATGTACAAGAAGCAAGTAACAATTATCCCAACCTCTGTATCATTTGTAATTTAATTTCTCAAATTCTCACATTTAAAAGATTGCTATTGAGATCACATTTATTTTTAGAAGCTACGCAGCGAGAAGAATGAAGCCAGACTAGAGAAATGTCAAAGTAGGTACTTCGATAAAAATTTCAAAATGATCACAATGCAATGGGACCTATTTACTTAGATAGAGCTTGAGAAATGCTTTCCAATGATACCAATTTTATATTGCTGAGTTAATTATGAGGGAAGTTATTAAATTTTTAGTGGCCAAAATTTAGCCTTCTTTAGCCTTTGTAAAGCGAAAAAAAAACTGTGACCGAAAAAACTGACAGTTGAACTTTAATTGACTGTATTATAAAAAGTCTTTAAGATATGGGGTTGAAACTTCACAGTCTTTTTCATTAACCTGTATTCTGTTAAAATAAATGTAAAAAATAAGACCAAGCAATAAAATCTTTGAAAAAAATTGAATTTATACATAAAAAAAGCCTTCGACAAAAAAAATAAAATGTATGTGATTATGTCATCATATATGCCAAAAAAAAACAAATCAGAGATCTGTAGTGTGTTTTATTTTGTTTAATTATAATTCTACTATATTTAAATAGCTATTTATATGCATCAGATAGATAATTTGTATAAATTATAAATGAAAATAGTACTGCGCAGAAAAATATTAGCTAAAATTTAATGAGCTTAAGTTCAAAAAAATTCATAAAAACAATTTAAACCTTTTTGTAGAGCACTGGCAATTAATCATTTTAAAATGCCTGAATTTAGATTAAAATACTTTAAAAATTAGATTGTAAATGGAAAATTTCTTGCATCGGACAATAAAATAAAAAAGAAACCTTGCGATTTTTTTAAAAGATTTTTTTACTTCAATTTTTGTACAGTAATAGCTCATCATTTTAAAAATATAATGTACTCATTTATTAACTATTAATTTACATATAATAATAGAAAAAAACAAGGAAAAAAAAATTGATAGTTCGCAGAGCTTAAAATATGAAAATACAGATTTAATATTATTATTTTAAAACATTTATTTATTTATTAAAATATTTATTTTTACTTTAAAATTTGCACATTACAAAGTCATTATAATAAAGACACATTTCCTCTCCATTATCTACATTTAAACATTATAAAAATTAATCTAAATGAAAAATTCCTATGTGTGCTTCTAAAAATAGGTCGGGATAGACAGAAATTGATCATTTCCAGTAAATCACAGTGTTGGTTGTTACTAAAAATAGATTTTAACCATCAACTTTGAAAATTAATATCTAAAGAGTGCGCCAAGCTACAAAGTTCAAACTTTGCACACAGATATATATTAACATGCTAAATTGAATAAAATTAGTGAGATTGATGTAACCATTAACACTTTTATTTTATTTAAAAAAGAAAATTTTACCCTTCTTTGTCTTTGTTAATTTTAATATCAAATATCTTTAAAGTGCGCCAAGAGACATTAATGAAATTTGAAATATACACATTTCATAATATGATAAATTATTGTAGCAAAGAGCATTGTTGTAACCATAATAGGAAAAAAGTTGTAAAATGGTCCACTTTCACATAAACTTTTGTTAAGAAAAATTTAACAGATTGGCTTCAAAAGCAAATAATAATGATCTCTGATATCTTATGTTTACAAAAAGTAATCACAATTAGTCCTGAAATCCAATACAATGTGCTAAAACTTTGATGGAAATGTTACCTATCCCTTAGTCTGGTGGACCGTTGGAGCGCCAGGCAAGACCTGTGGACCATCTTTCTCCATTCCTCTCTATCCTTTGCCCTGTTTAAAACCTCTTTCAATGGTAGGCCTGTCCATTCTTTGATGTTGTCTTCCCACCGCTTTTTCTGTCTGCCTCTTCTTATTTTTCCTGGTACTGTTCCCTGGAGGATGGTCTTTGCGAGTCCCGAAGATCTTGTTACATGGCCATACATTTTGAGCTTTCGTTTCTTCACAGTATTTAGCAGGTCATCATGGGGTCCGATCGCTGCAGTAACCCTGTCTCTAATCTCTTGATTTGTGATGCGGTCTTTAAATGTGATGCCTAGGATCCTTCTGTAGCATCTCATTTCCATTGCTAGGATCCTCCTCTCTAGCTCTGCAGTCAGTGTCCAAGACTCACAAGCATATAGAAATGTGGCCATGACCAGGGAGCGCATCAGTCTGATTTTGGTGCCGAGGGATAAGCCTTTGTCTTTCCATATCAACTTGAGTTTAGAAAGGGCCGCTGTGGACTGTGCTATACGAACCATTAGTTCGGGCTTTGTTCCCTCATCCGAGACAATAGCTCCGAGGTATTTAAAGCTGTTAACGCTAGTTAGCTTTTCGCCTCCAATACTGATGGCCTTTGTAAAGCCCTGTTGACTATTGGTCATAATTTGGGTTTTTTCTGCATTAATTTGCATGCCATAAGCTGTTGAAGTCTTGTCAATGCGCATCACTAGGTCGGCTAGTTCCTCTTCTGTCCCTGCTAGGCCATCAATGTCATCTGCGAAGCGCAAGTTTGTAACTTTTCTTCCTCCAATGCTTACAGTACCTTCAAATCCTTCGAGAGCATCTTCCATTATTCTTTCAAGGAAGATATTGAAGAGTGTTGGTGAAAGGAGGCAGCCCTGTCTTACTCCAACTGTGGTTTTGAACCATTCCCCAATATTGTTGTTGAAGTACACCGCACTGGTGGCATCCTTGTATAGGTTCTGGATAACTTTGGTTATGTTTGTGTTAATGTTATATTTTTCCATTGTCGCCCAGAGTGCCCCGTGCCATACTCGATCAAAAGCTTTCTTGAAATCAATAAAGACATGAAAAAGATTCTCTTGGTGTTGGAGATATTTTTCACAGAGTATTCTGAGGTTTAGGATTTGCTCTGTTGTGCTGCGACCATGTCTAAAACCCGCCTGTTCTTCAGATATGATTTTGTCTGCTATCGGTTTTAGTCGATTTAATATAATTTTTAACAGCACTTTGCTGGGATGGCTTATGAGGCTGATGGTGCGATAGTTTTGACATAGTTGTAAATTGCCTTTCTTTGGAAGAGTGATGATGAGTGACTGGGTCCAGGGTTTGGGCCATTCTCCTGATTGCCAGATCTTGTTGCAAATTGTATAGAGTGCGTTTATCATGGTTTCTCCTCCCGCTTGTAGAAGTTCACCAGGAATGTTGTCAACTCCGGCCGATTTTCCCTTTTTCAGGGCTTTTACTGCTGCTGCTACTTCCGAGCGAAGAATCGGATAGTCGTCCATGTTGGAAACTGCCGGGACATTTAGTATCTCTGTATCTCCTGAGATTTCGAAGTTATACAGTTCTGAACAGTATTCCGTCCATCTTTTTAACACATCTTTTTCCTCAGTTAGGCACCTATTGTTTTTGTCTTGTATTGTGTTGGTTCTTCCATGCTTTGAGGTAGTGAGGTCCTTCACTAGTTGGTACGCTTTTTTACTGTCATTCCTGTTAAGTCCCAGTTCAATTTCTTTGCATTTGTTCTCTATCCACTTTTCCTTCGCTTCTTTCATACCCTTTCTAATCCGTTTGTTGACGCTTTTGTATTCGAGGTCATATTTTGGGTCAGACAACTTTTTCCCTTTAAGCTCCCGTCTTTCGTCACAGAGTTGGAGTATATCCTCTGTTACCCAGGGTTTTTTGGGCGGGCGGAGCTTCCCTAGTATTTCCCGGGCTGTTTCTGTGACTGCTGTGTTTAGCATATCAACTTGTGTGTTGATATCCTGGTCATTGTCCAGGATATTGAGGGCTGCAAAGCGTCCTCCTATTTGTGCCTCGAATATGGCGGCTACTTTGGGGTCTTTCAGCTTGTCCAGGTCAAATTTTATCCTGGTAGGTCCTTGTTTTATTACCTTTTTTAGGTGTAGTTTGAAGGTCATCATAACAAGGTCATGGTCGCTTCCAATGTCAGCTCCAGGAAAACTTCTTGTTTTGGCTGTATGGATGCTTGTCTTAAAACGCTGTTGCACCATGATATAGTCGATCTGGTTGTGGTGTTCTCCATTAGGACTGTGCCATGTGGATATACGTGATTTTTTGTGGCATCCTAGTGTGTTAGCCAGTACGAGATTGTTGTATTCCGCAAATTCTAGCAAGCGCTGACCTCGTTCGTTAGTTGTGTGGTTACTGTATCTTCCACATGTGCCTTTCCAAGTTTGGTAGGAGTCGCTTCCTACTTTGGCATTCCAGTCTCCTTGTACCACAAGGATGTCCTTTTTCGGGACCTTATTGACCATTTCCTGTAATTGCTCATAAAACTCTTCTGCTGCCTCATCGTCGTATGTTGATGTAGGAGCGTATACTTGAATGATGGTGATATTAAAGGGTGATGCCTTTAAGCGTATGGAAATAAGTCGACTGGAAATAGGGTAACAGCTCACAACGCAGTTGCTGTAGTTCCTGTGTACAAGGAATCCTACTCCTTGTTCATGAACATCTTGTAGTCCACTGTAGTACAATTTGTGGCCCTCTTCTGTTGTTGTTTCACCTATGTTTTTCCAGCGCATTTCCGAGAGTCCTACGATGTTGAAATGACCACCCCTAAAAAAGGCTAAAATGTGCTGACACACTTTTCAGCCATTTTTTGGGAGGGAAAAAAAATGGATCTAGGTCAGTTTATCGAAGTACCTAGGACTCAAGGGAAAGAACTTAGACTCGTGGCAGTCTTGAGATAAGACATAATTGAATAAGAGGTGATAAAAAAAACTTGCTGGAGACTGCAGTGGCCTATGTCAAATTGTAGATTTAGATACGTATTGATAAAACTGAGTGAAAAGTGTCAAGGTCTGCGGATGATCCACATTACCTGGTGTGTAAGTCGGGCAAAAAAAAGAACAGGTAAGTCAAGAGGTAACTCGCGTACCTTATGGTGGTGTCTCTACCATCACTTTGTTGTAGCCCACTCTTTCCCCTCCTCCACATAATTAGAATGTTGAGAGATTAAATTATTTCCTTATTTCCAGACAGTCGTTGGGGGGTAGGTTATATACAGCACAAGAAGCACTGGATAAAAAACCCTCCTACGTCTTGTAGTGGTAAGAGATTCTTTACACTGGCTTAATATAAAGAGGAAAAAAAAAACGAAATTCATTGAAACTATTGGGCCGAACCTATTTCTTTGGATTTTTTATTTCATTCGCAATTTTGATGAAATTTTAAGGATTGCATTTATTTATAACTTGGTAAGTGATAAAATATTTGCGTATAAATAATATTTAATGATATCGATTTTTTAAATGAATTTTTGAATATGTTGTTAACATTTTGTTATAGAAAATTCAAGGAATAAAAATTTATTTGTATATGGTTTTTATTTTTGCAAGGTATAAATAAAGAATATAGTGTACACACGAGTATAGGCCTAATTTGGAAAAAAAAATGTCAGTACCTGGAAATCACTTTCCTTCGTCAAATTGCTTAGAACATTTACAAAGCTTATAAAATCTCACTCTGTCTGGTAAAAAGTTTGTACACGCTATTTTTCTCACACTCAATCTCAGATCAAGCTAAAATTTTGCACAATTATTTCTTTTACCTGACAACACAAGAATAAAAAAAAAATTAAGAGATTATTTAATTAATTATTTTGTTTGGTATCTTGAACAAGATAAATAAATCATACGTGACAGATCTTTAAAACCCTCAGTGAACATTTTTATGCATTAAAAATCGATCATGTAAACATTCACAAAGATACCCATCCCCCAGCCCCTTTTGTTTTCAAACTGGTCCAGACAAGTGATAGGATCACAGCACATCGAGAAAGTGCTAAACAAAAACAATTGGTAACAATATTTCTAATGGCACAGATTTATTGTTACAGTGTACGCATGGTATACCTATATGACTAATCCAAACTAATTGATATAAGTATACCAAATAAAAGCTTTGATTTCTTAAAAATATTGTTAATATTTTTCTTGTCCTATTCAACTCTGAACCTTCCAAATTCTAAACAGAAACCTTGGTTTACTTGCTTAATGTATTGAATGTTGGTCTAACTTTTGAAACAAAAATGTGTGGCAGAAGGCCTAGACTGTTTGGCTGGTTTTTATTTTGCCACCTATCACGTTATTCCCGACTCGATCTGAGCCATGTTTGCTAAACGCCATAGGGCAACACGGAATCTTTGAAACCTCCCAGATACTTTACCTTAACATATCCCTTAGTCTGTTGGAGCTTTGGGTCCTGTCTGTCCTTATTCTTAGAACCTCATTCATTGGCAGGCCCGTCCATTCTTTTATGTTGCCCTCCCATCGCTTTCTCTGTCAACCTCTTTTTCTTTTCCTGGTACTGTTCCCCGAAGATCTTGTGATTTGGCCATAGATTTTTAGCATGTGTTTCTTATGATAGTTAGCAAGTTAGCAGGTCATCAAATCGCTGCAGTAACCCTGTCTCTAATCTCTTGGTTTGTGATGCGGTCTTTGACTGGGATACCTAGTAGGATCCTTCTGTAGCACTACCCTTTTTAAAATGTCCAGAGAAAATACCAAACCATAGTGCTTTTAGAATGCTAGAGAATGAACGATGCACTATATATTGGACCATAGTGCCTCTTAATTACTGCCATAGTGCCATATCTCTTAAAACTGCAAGATTTATTTCCCCTTTATGCTAAATAAAAGCAAATAATTCATTACCATAATTAATTTAAAAATTGTTATTGTTTTTAATTGATTCATAAGCTGTGATTGACAATAAATAACTGTGGAAAATTTCAAACTGGTCCAATAAATGGGAAGCTGGAGGGAGAGGGGAAAGCGTGTGAAAAGATCCTCACTATTATACAGACGGAAAGAGTTACTATATGCATTCTAAAAACACGCAACGGTCCCAACTATGTAACGGTTTATACTCCGATAAAGGTAGAGTACAAGTTTGTTATTAAGTGTATTTGAAACTCATGATGAGTCAGACAGCTAGCTGTATAAATAAATAGTCTCACAGCATGCTCTGTGTGTGTGTGTAATGTATGATGTATGACTGTCCACTTTCTCTCAATTCATTAACATAATACATATTCATAAGAACGATAGATATTTGTGTAGAGTTGTCTGCCTATTATTGATTCACCGAATCTAAGACCTTCATGTTACATAGACTAATATATATATATATATATATATATATATATATATATATACAAAGAGAGAGAGAGGGAGATCGACTTTGAGGTCTTACGATGAGAATGAGTGGGCATTGGCATCGTATTGGTTTCAAAGTCAGCCACCATTGGAATCCGCAGTCGGAATAATTTAAATCGGCACTCGCTGAACCTCAAAGAAAACATTTAACATCTATATTTCATTTGTCCTTGACAAAAGTTGTTTAGGGTATTGAACCCGGGACTTGTGTCTCATTATCGAGACACTCAACAACCAGTCATTCAAATATGTGCAGCATTGTATTTTAAAATAAATGATTCAGTCTTTAGTCTTTTACAATACCTAGATCTGCATGTGTCTAAAATGTTGGTTCTAGAATCTGTTTCATTTCTTTTCTCTTCTGAAACATATTGTCAAATCTGAGGTAGTGATTTTGCAGTTTTTCACCTTAAGGCCTTATGACCAATCTGCCCGCTGTCTAGCGCCCCCAGCCCATCCCAACCCGAGGTGCTGTCGGTGATAACGTTTAGAAGCTTAGCGTGTAGGACAAAAGGTTGCCACCTAGAGCTAACGAGTTCCTCCTGCCCGGGGCAGAAGGAAAACCCAGAATTCAAACCTCTGCTGCCTCCAGATAAATATGATTTTTAGATCAAGGCATATTTGATATGAGATACAGTCGCTTTTTTTTTGTCGGCGCTATTTTAAAACACCACTTGTCAGCGCTATTTTAAAACACCACTTGTCAGCGCTATTTTAAAACACCACTTGTCAGCGCTATTTTAAAACACCACTTGTCGGCGCTATTTTAAAACACCACTTGTCAGCGCTACTTTGTCATACAATTTTTTTTCGTATTTGTTTCAAAATCAACCATCGCAAGAAAAGAAAACAATGTTGCAAAGACAGTTTGTATGGAAACACAGACTCAAAATCGGCCCCGAAGTGGTCCACCTAGAGTCTTCACCAGGTTTTGAACACGGGACTTCCGTTCCCTCAGCCACAGCATCTCCATATATTCATTTAGCGTACACTTACATTTTTTAGAATAATAATTATTAAACTTATCCATACATTCAAAATTAATAACATGTTACATGTAATAAAGAGACACTAAAAAAGACTTATTCTTCTAACAAAATTAGCATAGGTAAATTGGCAACAAAAAAAAATTATTGACCTACCTTAAGCAACAATTGTGTACAACAATTAAGACTCTCCTCTCGCAAATAAAAATTAATATCTCCATTGTCATTTGTCATACAAATTAAACATAGATCTAGCTAGATCTAGACCTAGTTTTAGATCTAAATCTAGATTCAAGATCTAAGTCTAGGTCTAGATCTAGATCTAAGTCTAGGTCTAGAACTAGATCTAAGTCTAAATCTAGATCTAAAACTAGATATAGAATCTTCTATATCTAGACTAGAACCCGTATGAATTTACAAGTTTCATCTTTGAACTATCTAGACCTACGCCAATGTTATGATCATGAATAACAGGCCTATTGTTACGCGGTAATGGTGTACTATGCTGTCCTTATCCGATTCATTTCTTAATGTGATACTATTGTTTACATAATAAATAAATCTGCACCCTTAATTTGTCAGAAGATAAGTAAAGTAGTTGCCTTAATTATTAACATTTTGTTCAAATTATCAATACATTTATAATATATGTATTATAAACATATCTAGATCTTAGCTCTATTTAGTCTTATTTAGGCTGTCAAGTGTAGGCCCCTATAATGAGGATATCTCAAAACTGCATGCTATAAAAGTTGTTCGTTATTTTTTAAATTTATAACTAAAACGAAGTTCGTATCAAAATTAAAAAAAAACAAAACATCTTGACACGTGGCTTCTGAAGCTAGCGTGGATTGCAACCCATAGGCTACATTTCTTGACACATGGCTTCCGATGCCAGCGTTGATTGCAACTCAAAGGCTACATTTCTTGACACATGGCTTCCGATGCCAGCGTTGATTGCAACTCAAAGGCTACATTTCTTGACACATGGCTTCCGATGCTAGCGTTGATTGCAACTCAAAGGCTACATATCTTGAAACGTGGCTTCTGTTGCTAGCGTTGATTGCAACTCAAAGGCTACGTATCTTGACACGTGGCTTCTGTTGCTAGCGTTGATTGCAACCCATAGGCTACATATTTACGTATTATCTGCCCTGTGTTCTAGGTTTTTATTAGTGGCTAATTGTTTTTTTTTTCTATTCCACTACAAACAACAGGTGAAACACTAACACAAAAACGTGACGTCTTCCTACTAAAACTTTCCACTCGTAGGAAAAGAGTTGAGAACTAAGCTCATAACTCTTTAGCTCTTATTAGAATGAACATTACCGAAAGCGATATGTAAACAAGATACAAGGGAGAGCACTTGAGTTGAAAACAAAATTTTGATTATCGAGAATCAAAGAAGTATGCACACTTTGTTTGATCTTCCTTGAAACCATGGTAACAAAAGCAATGGGTACGTTTCACGTATAAACTCAAACACAACTAAATGGTAGTATGAATTGATGGGAAACTAATTTTATATTTCGAACTTAGGATTGACATTAAGCCAGTGTACTAGAAAATACGGTGACCCGACTAAATAGCGCGGACAGAATAGCGCGGAATTACGTATAACATATTTGACACAAAGACCTCAGAGGGTACATTCATAATTTGATATACACATAAACTTTTTCACATGTAAATTTTGAATGAGTCAGGTATGAATGTACATAGGCCTATTCTTTTAATTTTAAGGTTTGATGTTTTGTTTGGTGAAATGCACAAATTGTAAGACAAATTTCCTCACTGACTATAAAGATTATTATTATTATTATTATTATAAAAGAACGAGTATTCTTTCTCTGGCGCAGCCAGGGTCGAGTTTCGTTAAAGGGAAACAAAATTCATAGTAGTCCCTTTATCAGTTTCCACTGAGGAATTTTCTGGTGATGTGGCAGGTCTGCAGCAGTACCACCCTCTGACAGGCAACGATAATGTTCCTAGGAATGCCAAGGGCCTTGAAGGTATCTATGAGGTCAGTTGTTATTATCCCCTCGGTTGATATGACAATGGGGTATATTGTTGTTTTAGCAAGCTTCCATAGACGCTTAATCTCCAAGCCTAGGTTCCCATACTTTCGTTGTTTTTCTCAGTTTTTCTTAAGTTGTGAGATAGTGGTACGGCAATGTCGATAATGGTAGCGGCTTTTTCCTTTTTATCGATGAGCAGCAGATCAGGGCGATTAAAATCTACTGTTTTGTCGGTTAAAGATAGGTCTATCCCAGTACAGCAGATAATCAGTAGACTCGAGAACCTCTTGTGGCGAGTATTTGTAATAAGGAGGAGTATCATTCCCGATCAAATTGTGTGTCAAAGCCATGTGCTGGTGTATTAGCTTTGCAACTTAGTTATGGCGACCTAGGTAGGCAGATTCCGATAGGGCTGAACATCCTGCCATTATGTGTTCAATTGACTCGCCAACATTTCCACATTTTCGGCATATGTCAACAATATTGAGTTTTAGGATATGTTTCTCGTAATTTTTTGTCCTAATTACTCTGTCCTGTATTGCTGTAACAAAGCCTTCAGTTTCAGGGTAGAGATGACCTGCTTTGAGCCATGCTAAGGAAGCAGCCTTGTCGATGTCGTCCCCATGTAATAAAGCTGGGAATTTTCCATGGAGTGTTTTTTCTTCCCATTGACGAATCTCATGCCCTGCGTCGTCCAGACCGACATTAAGATCAACATTGTGTAGGTTCAGAGGGGTCGCATCGGAGTCGTATTTGCGTAAGAAGGAAACTAGTTCGTTTCTGGAGGCGTGCAGTTTTGATCGTATTTTTGATACTTCCGTCTTACACAGTTTGAAGATGTTCTGCAATCCACGGCCTCCATCCTTCCTGGGCAGGTACAACCTTATGGTGGAGGACTTGGGGTGTAAACATAGAAATTTGGTTAATAATAATAATAATTATTATTATTATAGTAGATATAAAAGTACCAAGTTTTTAGTAAAAGAAGGTTCTGTACTGCACTTTTTGGTGAGGTCTCTATTTTTTTCAATATTTATAGATCTAAATGTATGCTATATTTGATCTCATTCTCCTTTTTCACCGATGTTTTAAAATGTATAACTTGCTAAAAATATGTTAACTGTGGTGACCCTATTTTTTAAGGGTTAAGTATATGACAATGTCTGTCTTTTATAGTATAATCAGAAATCTTGACTATCTGCATCTCTCTCTGATCAAACAAGGGCGTCTCAAAAATGTCAAACGTTTAGATGTGTCTGGATTAGTTAGGCTGACAATGTGTCTGGATTAGTTAGGCTGACAATGTGTCTGGATTAGTTAGGCTGACAATCCAATTGCTTTCTGTAAATACTGCTTTCGAAGAACGAAATGATGCTAGGCCATATGTTGTAAGGAATTTGTATGACTATTGGGAGGACAACTATATTGATCGTCAAAGACGAAACCGCAGAGTGACTCCAAGATTTCTGATATCACAATGGAATGCTAGAGATCGTGTACAGGACAATCTACCACGAGCAAACAATTCCTTCGAGGGATGGCACCATGCATTTCAGCTGTCTATTCACGGTCATCACCCTAATATGTACAAGTTAATCTCTCACTTTCTCAAAAGGAGAACACTGAGAGCAAGATTCTGAGGTACAATACTTGAGAACGAAGTAAAGCTGCAAGCAAGACAAAGTACCTCCAACTTGACAGACTTCTTGCAGCTATATTACCAATGTACGGAAACAAGCCAGCGATGAAATTTCAATGTGACATTTCTACAATTTTACTCTGTGAAAGTTTGTGTGTGTGTGTGTAAATTTGATAAGTATCTTTGCCGGTTTTCAAAGTACAGTTTTGGAATGTAAATAAATTATATATTTTGAAATTATTCATTTTAGCATATTATAATTTTTACTTACTGTTTGCATAATTTTTGTTTCAAGATATCTAAAATGTTTCCTGCAAAATGACTTATAAAAAATGATAACATTAAAACAAACAAACAAAAATATTGGCTCTATTCATATTTTACGATATCTAAAGTATTTCTTTCAAAATGACTGAAAGATATTTTTCTGCTCTATTTTTGTCTACGCCATTTTGTTCGCGCTATTTTGTCGGCGCTATTCTGTTCTCACTATTTTGTTCACGCTATTTTGTCGGAGCTATTTTGTCCGCGCTAGCTAATCGGGGTACCAGAAAGTATTAAAAGAAAACTGGAGAGATGGGATTCTAAAGCAGCCTTTCCTAATACAGAATAATTTAAACAAATTCTAAAAACATATAAGTTCACAAATCTTTATGTTTGTAAAATCCCCCTCACTGACTAATGTATTATAGGATCTCTTCAACTGGATTAGCATGTCATTCTGTGCACAGGTTCTTTTCACCAAATAGGTTCTAGCTAAGCCGCGGTTTTAACAGTATCAATTTCTGGGCACTGCTATTCGCGAAAAACCCAAGCTTTCTATTAGAGATTTGCATGCAATTGTTGGTATTACCCCAAAAGACCACATTCTATATTGATGAAATAAATAAAAAGTAAATCGAATATAGGATTTCCTGTTTTTTTTAAAGAAGTCAACTTTGAAAAAAATGTGCATTACTTTCACCCGCTTTCTTTTACACGCGCTCTGAAAAAATAATACAAATTTAAAAAATTAATCCTATTAGCATAATTTTTTATTTATTTTCGAGAGAGATAGCGCAAGGAATGATACACTAATGGATTGTCATTTCTCTACATTCAAAAGGGATAAAATAAACATGTGTAACTAATAATACCCAATTGATATGTCCCTTTTATGTAGAGGACACAAAACCAAAATGTAGGTTGGGGAACGGGAATAAAAGGCCTTCGGAAAATGCATTTTTTTCTACTATACACACATTTGATGGTCTAAAACTAAAGAAATGTTTGCAGTGTCTGATGCCGTACATTGTTCGCCTAATGATTAAAGGATGCAAAAAAAAAAAAAAAAAAAAGCCAAAGATTCTAATGAAAGAATTCAAAAGCTGAAAGTATATAGTCAAAGAGACCAAACATGAAACGGGTGTTGTAAATAAATGAAAGGGCTTAAATGTGGGAAATAGTGTGGGAGGGGCTACAGTTGAAAAGCAACATCGGAGAAATTACACTGCGCAGGATGAATAAATTAACAAAATGTTGGCTCTAGAGAATATTGATATATAAATCAATAGATCTCAGAAGTAAAACAAAGTTTTTCTAGATTAGGATCGACGAGGCGGAATATGTAAAGTCAATCAATTTGTTCTTTGACTTGGAGTCAATTCTGACATAAACAATTGTAGGACTATTTAGTGTTTACCTAGACATTAACCACCGACAGTTGTCCTCCCTTAGTCGATACTCTCAGAAGCAGTGGCGGAGTTTAAATAATTTAGGATCATATCTTAGAACTTGACGATGTTAATGAACCGAATCGGGTTCGATTCTTAGCTGTCAACAATATTGTGATCGAGATAGATGAGCTAGACGAACTCGTGGAGTGAGCATCTATATTACATTAGGAACAAAACTTTCGACATGGCTAACTCACTCTTTGGTTTTTATGGCGAGATAATAGTTTTCAAAAACCTAAAGTCTTCAAATTTTACACTAATGGAAAATGTTGCTTACAGTTGACACACAAAAAAATTGCTTTATTCTTCTAAACAACCTGGTTTTATTTATAAGATTTTTTATAAAATGTGGCAGCGCGTTAACAGAATGCAATCGCTTTCGCATAAAATTTTTTCTTGATTTAAAAAAAAGTTAAGTAAAGTTCCCCTTTAAGACATTGTGATCTATAGGGCAAATTATATAAAGGTCATCTGTTTCTGTGGCATACAATTAACGAGGGTGTCAGGATGGCAGCACAACGACCAACTGCCCAGTCTTCCACAGGATTTGAACCCGGGACCCCGGTTCATAAGCCAAGCGCTATACCGCTAAGACACCTGATTTAAGACTAAGTAATAATTAAGCTACAGAGTATCTGTAATGCAAGAAATTGTTTATTAATGTAATTTAAATTGTGTACAGTATGGCTCAGCCCTCTCATTGTTTTATATTAACTGTGGCAGGTGTAAAGTCATCGCTAGAAACAAAAAAAAAATTGTCAGCTAGATAAAGGAGACATTGTCTTTAAAAATGTGAAATTTTAACAAGTTGTTCAATCTTGAAAAAAAATTATTCTAGATTGAATGGACCTCATTCACCAAACGTAAACAAACAACATTTTCTCTATATGTTCTATACAAATTACGCAATACATAAGGTTGTTATGTAATCCGTATTTTTCACTATTTTATCAATATATGCTAAATGTGTGTATCTACATTTGGTGAATGAGGTCCATTGTCACTTTCACAATATCTAGACACGCAATTAAAACTAGACATGTGTGTCACAGAACTAACCTTCTTCTTACCGAGCTTATACTCTCTCTGATTAATGTATATTTAAACGTCATTTCTCCCACTTCTGATTCTTTGATCAAGTTGAAACTTTGCTCAATTATTTAATGTTGACAGTTGATGACAATGCATGAGTCAATATAAAAAAAAAATTAAACAATTAGTTAATCAATTGTCGTAATTAATTAGTTTTATTTGATATGCATTCTTGTTAAAATTAAAAACATTAAAAAACAAGATTACAAAGAGAGTTTGTGTGATACACAAACTCAGAGGCGGCCCCCGTCGGAGTCGGATCCCTGTCAGATCCGCTTTGATATCTCAACGGACGGACAGACAGACAGACGGACAGACAGGCCACACAAAACTAATATACATCTTCCGTGCTTTGATCTCTCAACGTTAGCCTTGTAAAGCCGATGTTCAAGGCAACTGCCACACTTGTTTTATGAGTTGATTATTTTACGAGTAAATACTGGTATGTTACTCGTATGTTGGAACAAAAAAAAATGTGAAAACATGTGCAGTATATTAGATTATTAATTGTCTTAAAGTAGGTTTCATTTATATTGCATACTAATTAGGTTTTTTCTCTTTAAATACTGTTTGCATAAAATATTTTTAAAAATTAGATTTTGAGCTTTTAGAAAAAAAAAAGTAGCCGTTGCATCAGAACTTTGAATGCTCTATATTATCGTGATGTCAGATTTTCATTTTCTCTTCTACTTTCTGAGCACTAAACGGGACGGACGGACAGACGGACAGACAGACAGACAGACAGACAGACAGACAGACAGACAGACAGACGGACAGACAGGCCACACAAAACTAATAGCGTCTTTTCCCCTTTCGGGGGCCGCTAAAAACTAGGAAAAAGGTTAATTACACCTTCTATTTTTATAAGTACTCGAATAATTCAGTGGCAAAAAACGCCATCTTTCATCATGGAGGCTAACGTTTGAATTCAGACAGGAAAATCTTTTTTTTCCAAACCAATTGATGCAATTAAAAAAAAAATGGAGGTTTTAAAGAAAATGTGTATGTTGAACTCATTTTTCATTAAAAATTCGGATTTTTATTACATTTTTGAAAGCACTTAAAGCAGCACACTGACAATTACTAAATAAAACAACATGTGGTCAACTATATGCAGGCTCGGTAAACATTTGTGGACAATGTTTGAAACAAAAATTTCTGGCAGATAAACTGCAAATTCATTATGGCCATGTTCGTTCAAATTGTTCCTATCTATTATTTCCTAAATATGACATCTAGTTTTAAAGGAAGGTGGCTGCATCTGCACATCACGCCAGTTCATCATCAGTCTCATCATTCGATCTGGAGTGATGATCGATCATTAAAAGAAAACGTTCGTGTCCATTAAGACCTATGTTAAACAAAGAGACACACTGTCATCGGCTTTCTGATTTCTCACACGAAGAGAAGGTTTTGATCAGTTTATAAATAGAGACATTCTGAAAATAATTGAGAAAGTTTCAAATTTAAAAAAAAGAAGAAAAATCATCTAATTATCTAATTATTTCAACTGTTTAGCCTGTGTTGATCAAGTTTGTTGTCTAATCAGGGCCGGTTGTAAGTAAGTGGAGGCGCCGGGGCAACAATATGCGGAGAACCTTCCACTTTTTCGAAAGCTTTAATTACATGAATTATAGTCCACTAATTTATAATATTAATAATAATAATAATAATAATGATAAATTAATAATAATAAGAGAATACCATATTTTATAAGAAAGAAAGAGCGCACTTTTATATTTATCTCATTCTAATTCTTTAAAAAAAAATTCATATGTAGATTTCAGTTTTAAAAAATGTATATTTTTGAGTTTGTGGAGGGTAAGGCATTGGGTTAACGCACTGACGTACAGCCGGAGCTGCGTTTATATATACTAGTCGACCCGCCGCATAGCATACGCTACTATTTTGCAGGGCCGGCCTTAAGCCACTGCAACCTATGCGACCCGACTGGGCCCCGCACTTTTATAGGAGCGGAGCTAATTCTAGCTGTAAGTTATTAAAACCATTTTATAACTTATAACAGATTTCCTGAAAATCTCCGAAATTATTAAAATCTTTTGAAACCATACAAATGTCCTGAAATATATAGACAAAAATTGTCATTTTAGGGTGTCATTCAAAACCAAACACATCAATCCTACGCGCGATAAAAAAAGGCATTATGCAATACCCGTAATTGTAAAATCTGGTGAAATAAGTTTCTCGCGCATCAAACTATTGAAGAATTACTTGAGTCAACAATTCTCTTAGATTGAAACATGTGTTAATTCTTGCTACTGAGCGTGATTTATGTAGGAAATAGAATGTTTATGAAATACTGTATGACTCGGCTACATGTAATGCTCGTAAAGTAATTCTGTACTTAGTGAAAAGAATGTAAAAAATGCAAAGACGAATTTATTTTCTAATAGAAACTCTAAATGTTTACTTATTATCCGTATCCCTACCCAAACTTGGCCCCGCGAAACCCCAAAATGGTTAAGTCCGGCCCTGCTATTTAGTGACTTCTTGTTCTCCTACCTCTTTTTTTCACTACTGAAGTTACGTGGGGTAACTCTAGTCCTACCTGTAGTAATAAAAGAGTGATCTTTTCTTTACTTCTTGGTGTCCAAACTGTTGAGCCGTGAAGAGAATTATCTATACTTATATATTTTATTTATTACGAGCTCTCTACAAGCGGACAGTTCTTAACCACGTTAGTGTTTGCGAAAAAAAAATGTTTACAATAAAAAAAAAACAACTTCCAATCTATATCAGATTAGACATTTTTATCGCTTTTGTAGAGGTCCCTCTCTTGCGGGGTCCCCGGGCCTGTAGCCCCGTCCTGTGTCTAATGTGTATTAAATTCAAATTTAGGTCCTCTATTAAATCCGAGATGTCGTCCGAATCCCCCCCCCCCCTTTTTTTTTCCCAAAGCACTTCTTAATTTCCAAAGCAATGGAAATATATGACCTCCTTCCATAGTCGCGAATGTATCATCTCATGGAAATGAGATGAATGCGTGGGCATTAGCTGTGGTCAGAACAATGTCGCCTACACATCAGTTCCCCCTCTCCACGCATCTGATGTATCCAAAGGAACGGCAGTGCCGATACAGTTTGGGGTCAGCAGCGTCGCAGGTTCTGCCAGAGTGTAGCAATGGGTGCTGAAAACTGCCTTAGGGTCGCCAGCTCCTGATTTTTCCTCAGGGTTGACTCCCGAAGCCTTTCCCATGATTGGGTATAGCTGAAAGGCAACAGAGGTTTGAATTCAGAGTTTTCCTTCTCCTAGGTGGGTAGCCAGCTATGGCTAACGAGCCCCTCCTGCCCGAAGCTTACTGGTTAAGGCGCCAGTTACTCGCCTTTGCCCCTTTTCCTGCTAGTAAGAACAGTTCCGCCGGACTCAATATCTGAGCCACACGTGAAGGCCAGGAGTTGGACTGGTTGTCAGAGGCTATTTGCCTTTAGGAAGCATTTTATAGGCAGTTGAGTGCTTACATCCATTACCACTTCCGGCAATGACAACCTTGCGGAACCGCAAATGGAAATAAATTGATAAAAATGAGTACAACTTCACTCTCTCCTGATTATGTACACAATTTTTTATCCTGTTTACACTTCAGCTCTTTAACATCCACGATATTTGAGGCTCTTTATCCTAAGTATCAAAGAGTCTTAATACAGAATAGTGAAAGTTATACATTCTAGTGCTTCTTGTTTGACAGAGTTATAGTACTTGGTGATCATACATTCACTTGGTGAAGTGTAAGCTCTTACAATATAAGAAAAAATGTGTTCATAAATATTTGATAAGATCCTTTAACGTGTTTCATTGGAAACGAAAAGTTTCAGTCGTTGTATTTAAACGTTTATAATTCCAACACTTCTTTATTTAGGAGACACATAATGTAATACATGTAAGTTTTACAACGTGAATATCTACACCTGTTTTTATACCAACAACAGCTGTACTAGTGGAAATTTAAATATAAATTATATGTGTACCACATATTACAGTTATAATTACTTTCATCAATTTGTAAATTCTTCATGGGTTTAAGAAAGAAAATAAAAAGTGGCTTGGTACGTATTTCGAAAACGGCTCCAATGTTTTTCCTACAACGCAGTACTTGTGGTGGGGAAATGTGTGGAACCACTTATCAATTCACATCTCAAACAAGTTTTCTTAGTTCCATGTTTTCATGAATACATTTCTCCTGTATTATGATCAGTACAAATTAAGCACTAGGTCAACACCATTTCCTTCTCACTGAACTAAATAATGACTAAGATATTATCGGAGAAGATTTGCAGACGGTTAATAAAGCTCACTTTCATTAGTGGATGTTCGTACATCCGGGTAGCCAGAGTCTAGAGCAGGTTTAATTCACTACGATTCCCTCATTTATTATTAAGTCAAAAGAGCGGACACACAGTCCCATTGTTTGTTTTTATCGACATACGAATGAGAAATACAAATATTACAATTCAAAGTCTCTTGAGACGAATAAGTTTACACAGATACAAACAGATCAATGCATTATTTATGTGTCTGTGTCTGTATGTGTGCCTCTCTATGGACAATCACTTTTGTCTTCTCCCTCCCCCTCCCCCCCCAAACAAAACAAAACAAACTCGCTGATGTAGCCTACTCAGTCATGCCCCACATTAAATAAAGGGGAATACTTCCTCTTCTTTTTTTCTGGTAAATATTAAAATTTATAATTTGACCACTTTCACTTGCAGTTCACCCAAAACATAAATGGAGTTAGAAGCCTAGGTGCTGAAATATACGATGAATGAACACGAGCTATAAAACAAATAATAGTTGCAATATTAGTACAAGTACTACAAGAGTTATACTTATCGGATTAAAAGGTCATTTTGAAGTTAGATTGTAGATTGGTATCTTAAGTGTTATGGAGTGTGTGTGTGTTTGTGTGTTTCTATAGTGACGGAGAGAAGAGGTTAGAGATTGCTTGTGAATGATGCAAGATTGTTGGCATTGTCGTCAATGGTGTTAGGACAGGCGACTGAAGAACGTGAGACTGAAAGTTTGTGTCATTGGAGTGAGTTACATTTATAAAAATGTTATTACTAAAGTTTAGTACATTTATTTAATCTCATATCCAATCAAATATGTCTATATTATAGTATCAGTTATATTTAGTTAATTTTGTTCGCAAAGAAGTTAATTAAATTATTGCAAGTGTTTTCGATAGAGATATAATACGCCTACAGCGGTTTTGTTGTCTACTGGCAGTTCGTGTTACAAATCAACGACCGTCAACAACACTGGGTAACTGCTAGGCGGAGGTCAGTGGTTCGTGTCCTCGTCTAAAGTTTAGGCCTCGATATGTTTCGCCTAAATTTGTTCACCTTTTCTGTCAATAGAGTACACTAGCTCTGCTATTGGATGTTACTTCTCATGTTTATTCATCGTATGGAGGCCATTTGATTAGAAACCCTTGGATAGAGTACATGCACTAATTCATGGGATGTGGGAAGTTTAACTAACTTCTGAAAATCTCACCTCATAGATGAGATACAAGGTCGAAGCACACGGGCAGGGAGGGGGGTGCAAGCTGCCACCTCTGTCTCAAAGTCGTAGCCTGAACTTTCTTGTTATCATATTAAAGAAAAGAACTGCCCCCGTTCGGGCCCTCATACCTAATCAATATTAGGTGCACAGTAAATACTTCTTCATGACTAAAGAAATAAGAAACTAAAGTCGTGAACAAAGCATTCACTGTGAGGAATGTGCTTCACTATGTTCGATCAAACAGAAACTGCAAACGTTGAATGTGGCTGCCGATACTGTAAATAATTTGACTAATGAATTGCTTTTCGTCGCGATGGTCAAGCTGGCGATGAACGCCTATCTTGGAGTTCTGATATTTTTCTTTTATTGCAGCTTTTGCATCGTTTTAGGATGAAGACAAAACAAGTTAAACTGACCATTATTATTGCTCGAAAAGCGAGACGTAATGAAGAAACTAAAGAATGTAAATATGCACTGTAAAGACGTGTTCTGTAGTAACTCCCAAAATACAAACATGTGTTTTGTTTCTCAGAATTCTCGGCAGCATCAGCTCAATATCGAGTGTTAAGTTTTTCTGCCACCAGTATCTCCTTCCTCAAGATGACATCTCTAACCTGTTCCTCATGATGGTCAAGTTGGTTTTTGATCATGTCATTAATGATACTGCTAATGTGCTGTTGAGCGGCCACTATGTTAAGTTGGAAAGACTGCAACATCTTGGAAACTGGTTCATATATAAAGTGACTACAATGTTTCTTGAGTCACACGTAGTACACTAAATACAGACTAGATTTTGTTTCTATGTAATTTCTATTTTCGTAGCATTGTTGGGATAAAATTTCTCTGCATATTATTTCAATATAATTACTCTTACTGTAAGACTTTTGTGGTTTAACCGCCCACCTTCTGTTCGAAATATCTCAAACTTAATCTTTCTGTCTGTCTGGGCTCTGTCTTCATCAAGGTAGACTCCAAATGTTTATTATAAACTGAAGAGTACAAGCTTACCTTTCTATAATGTCACTTGATCAAAGAGAAGTCTGAGAGACTGTAGGATCATTTCTGCTTTAGAAAAGATGAGGTTCTGAAGATGGAATTCAGTTCATAAAGACATAAAGATGACACATTGACAGATTTGACTTAACTGTTTTTTTTTTCAAATCTGGATGAAATTTTGATGAAAGAAGGTAAAACCTAGCTTAGTTTCATTGCGCAATGCATGAAATGAAAATTTGAGTTATATGTTAAATAATAAACATTATATATTTAAAAAAAATCAAATTTTTCTTTGTTCATACTGCGAAAAAAATGAGATGACCTTAAATATCATCTGCTATATAGATCGCAAGGTGATAGGGGAAATATACTGTGTGAAAATTCTTTTATTTTTAAAAGATTTATTAAAATCTCATCAGTACAGTATTCAAGCTATAAACGCCTTTCTATATTTTTTTTCTATGATACATGTACTTACTGCTAAAGATGATGTTTTTTTTTCTAAGTTTGTTAAAGCGCTTACAAAAAATGGTATAGAAATTACAATATTGTTTTGGACTTTCTACTCTTTAGGTAAGTGACGCCGATATCTTGCCTTGCTAACCTTGTTATGCTTCAAATTTGACATGACGAAGATCGTGAAGATTCTCAACGGTGATACTATAATGGCAAAGTCATGTAGGCATTTAGTCAATGTGACGTAGACTCTATATAATGTTTACTTTTTTTATGATGCCTGGGAAGGGGGAAGCAGGGAGAGTTGTGGAGGCGGATGGTAGGTCACTGCAGCCGACCCGTTTCCTGATGGATGTGTCAAGTTGACACTTGATAACTATCTCGCCACGAAGCCAGCCATTAGAAATGACGCGAGACCACAGTTATTCATACATCTCACAGCTGCTGCTTATAACTAAAAAGAAAAAAATAAGTGATCTACCCAAAACACTTTCTAACAGAAGAGTTAAAAAAGGTTTCTTTTAAAATATGTTAAACAACCAAGTACAGTGGTGGCTGACTGATTTTGTGTGGTAGAGCACAGGCTTCTAGACTAAGAGTCTGAGGTTTGAATCCCAAACGCACGTCTACCATGTTGCAGTAGATGCTGAAGGCCACCAGTTTGAACATTACTCACATTAAGTTTTCCAATTGGACATAAGCTTTCCATGTCCAGAAATTTAGCATTGTAGAACGGGAAATAAATTGGCTATGACAGTTCAAAGTGTGTATACATTTTTTTGATGCACCTTGTATATAATTTCGTTATCAAGGAACAGATAGACTTCAAAGTTACTAAGTATTGAACAAGATTCATTGCTAGGGCCCTGAATAGAATTTTATGGGCATGTATGTAAGTTGAGTGAGCTTGAATGTGGATCCACATAGCAAGCGTTTTTTTACGGTGTTAAGCTACTGACGAGAGAATCTGTGGCACTTTACGTGTTCGAGAGACGATATTTTCCCTTTGCCACTTCTTGTGTGACTAAAGACGCCAATCCTTGATACACAGCTGAAGACACAGGTTGGGCATATGTAATCACCAGGCGCCGTTGCATTTTCACTCATCTTTCTGCTGCTGTTGTGTATGGCATCTGCAGTCCGAGACCCTTCATTTATGGTCTCTCTTTATGTGGATCTATCCAGCGCCCCTTTTCCCCAGCTGCTAGTGTCCCTTTTGAAGAGTTTCATTTCTCGTTTAACATACATCCGTATATTACAAAAGTGGGTGAGAGAAAATAAATTCCAAATACTTTTAATTAATAATTACTGTGGGCAGTGGAGACACAGGTTAATACAATGTCACAACCTGTGGGCAGTAGAGACACAGGTCTATACAACGTCACAACCTGTGGGCAGTAGAGACACAGGTTTATACAAGGTCACAACCTGTGGGCAGTGGAGACAC
>JADKLZ010003886.1:23068343-23079777 GCA_021533235.1 Biomphalaria straminea
TGTATACTCCATACCACGCAATCATACTTTATAACACTCTTGTATACTCCATACCACACACTCATACTTTATAACACTCATTTTTACTCCATAACACCCACTCATATTTTATAACACTCATGTATATTTCATAACGCGCAAGTAGACTTATCTAATATAGTACAGACGTTACTGTACAAAAGAAGATGATTACGTCCTACGCGTCATGCATTCAGTCATGCATATTAACCAGTGACTTAAATTCTGCCAAGTCACTGGTTTTCGTGGCTGGCTCAGGCAACCCATTCCATGCTCTAATGACACTAGGGAAGTAAGAGCATTTGTACAGATTAGTCCTAGCATATGGAATAGGCTTAAAGCTCAACCCGTTGGGGGTTTAAGCGTTTTCCTGATGGTTGCTGTCATTTATTTTCATTTTTTTAAAAGAAGTATTTATTGATTTAATGCTTGACTGGAAGAGCAAAGACATATTTTGTGCTCACGCCAAAACGCCGTAGTAGGAAAAATTGTATGCTTGGTTCGCAAAGCAATTAACAGACTGGCTCTAAAATTTAGCATAAAGCAATGTCGAAGATTTTTTCTTAGGACCAAAAGAATCCTTTGAAAAGAAAGAACTCAATTGTAACATAACAAAAGAAAGAACATTTTACCAAATCATACAATGTGTATTCTAAGGGCCTTCCCGAAAACACAGTCACTCACTATAGCAGAATCAATACACATACAATGGTATCTTGTATAGACATACAATAGCATGTTTGCTTAAAGTATAGACATACTATCCCACTTTGTATACACAGGTTCACTTATATAAACATGATCCTGTTGAAGTTTAAGTTTGTTTTATTGACATCAACAAATCTTATACTAAAAGAAAGCCTGGTGCAATGAAGATAAGATAATTTATCTCTGTCTGAACTAAAACTTCTAAAACCAGGGTGTACAAAGATACAGTGTGACAAAGCCAATGCTAGGTTACTGTGATTAATGTCTCTTTGTGACATTCGAGACTAGAGGGGCTAAAGTGTGACATTGGAAACTACAAGGGTGAAAGTGTGACATTGGAAACTAGAAGGGTGAAATAAAGTTTGACATTGAAGACAAGAATTGTATTTTATTATTGTTCAAAGTATAAAAAGAAATTAATTGAAATTTGGCTAGAGAAGAAGAAAATACTTATCTTGAACAGAATATAGGTCTATATGTAAATTAATGTTAAGGAACATTATGCGCACCTTCTTCTAAATGTCTAAAGGCCTATCATTAGCATAGTAGATCGATACATTCATTTAACGAGGATTTGTTCTGGGGGAAAATGAGGTGGGGTATAAAAGGTTCCTTTTTGTTTTTAAGTTTATATTCATGAGTTACTAATTTACAAAATAATTCTCAATAATTTGTAAAGAACGTATATTTTTTAGAAAAGTATTTAAATAAATATTTATCTGGTTTTTATAAGTCGCTCGTTCGGAATAGGTGGGCAAAACATGGTTCTCGAAAACGGCTCTAACAAGTTTCCTAGAAATTTGACTGTTGATGTATATCTTTAGGAAAGAATTACAAGCTCTCTGTCCACACTGAGAAAACTTTAGTTTGACATACAACTTTAGTTTGACATACAACTTTAGTTTGACATACAACTTTAGTTTGACATACAACTTTAGTTTGACATACAACTTTAGTTTGACATACAACTTTAGTTTCACATACATTTTCAAAGTATGACAAGAAATTAATATGCAAGTCTTTATTTTGGACAGACTTTGGGCATTTCCGCATGTAAGCCCTATTCATTGAAGAGTTCAATAAATTAATGTTCAGGAACATCATGAGTATAGTTCCATGATTAGAATATTATAAAGTCTAGTATATTTTATATATTCGCGTAACCAAAATGTTTTCTCAGGGCGAGATAACCAATATTCCATTTAAGTTATTTAGAACGAAATAATAGCTCTACATGGTGTATAAAGGGTGTATTGTCTTTTTGACAAAGTATATTCTTTAGATTCTTGATAACTTTAAGTCAACATTAAATATTTAAATGCTACAGTAGAGAAATCAATCATTGGAATTAACCAAGGTGAAGGTCGTCAGCTAGTTTCAATATTCAGCAGACGATTGATTGACATGATAAATGATTTACGTTTGAAGTCATTTTTTTTTCTTCTTCACATGTTGTTTTCCTTTTGTCTTTCTTTTGTCTACATTCAAGTTCTCAAGTTTCAATGTTTTAAGAAACAGGATCGGTCATGTCTTTATCCTTCTTACATAAAATACCCGGAAATCTATATGTATAGATAAATAAAATCTGAGTTTACATAGCATTTCAAATTAACAATTTTTTCTAAAAGGTAAGCAATTAATAAATAACATTTGCAAATATAAGACCGTATTTTTATCTCATTAAAATTTACAATTACAATTGACTCTAATCAATGTGTTTTTTAAAGTGTGGTATCAGTCAATAATCACTTAGCACTTAGTCTACTGTTGGGTGAATAATTTCATCTGGTCATGTTAACAATTCTCAAAGATTGATGTGTATTTTATTGATCCAATAGTGTTGAAATGTTTGTATTACCACGGAATTCGAACAGTTCAAGATAATATTTATATTCTTAAGGAAATATTTGGATATAACTATGTGAAGCTCGATGTCTTGATTTACCCTATACAAATTCAAACAGAGGCTAATGTTTACATTCGTAAAGAAATTTGTGGATATATTTATGAGAAGTCTGAAGTCCCCATGCACATTATACAGAAGTCATTGATGACCAGCACTGGACCAGATGGTTTCAGAATTACTGTTTTCTAAGGCCATGAACTTCTTGTTAGTAGTATTTTTACTGTTCACTTGGTCAGAACACACCAGAGGTAAGTTCATCTAGTCCGAAGAATCGATGATTTGATAACTTCACATTTACACGTTCAATAGTCCTGTTCTGTTTTCTTTTTTCTTAAATTAATCATTTTAAAGCTTTTATATCATGTTATATATATATATATATATATATATATATATATATATATATATATTGTTAAAGCGTGGTTTTAGATTCGTGTAGTTGTATAGATTGGCTTGCGAGATCGTTCACACACGCTTACAGAAACATGCAATAAATTGAGTAACGATAGTTGAACTTGAACTTATTTACACTTTAATACTCAAAGTAAGGACACAGTCAGAAATCGTGTTGCTAGTTCTAGGCGTCACGTCCGTCTCTATCTTTCGTCGTTATGTAATCCTAGTTTTTAATCCCTACGTCACGTCATTCTATAGATACCCGATTTTCCCAATACTTCTACGCGTCAAGTCATTACATATTTCCTCCCCCCTTTATCAAAAAAAAATTGTCAATCAATTTTTTTTTTCAGTCCACAAGTCCAAAACTCTACCTCCTACTGTCATATGTCTTACAATTTACATGGCCATTATTGGGGAAAAAGACCACAACATATATCTTGCTCTTGAGTCTTGACAGACACCTTGAATTCATGAATACAAGTCCACATATGTACAGTTCTACTATAGTTTATGGTAGGAAATAAAATACTGTTCCAATCATCACTACTGTCGTTGATGATGATAAAGTACAACACAGTTCATTATCATAGTCTTTTCCACTACCAACGCAAAAGTCCATAAATGATTACACTATGTACACAATCCTTAGGTAGTCTCTTCCATAAAGAACACAGAGTCCATCAATAATTAAACCATGCCCAAAGTCCATAAAGTCCATAAATAAATAGCGTAGTTCCTTTCATGAATACTACAAGAGAGTCCCTCAAAAACGAGCCATGCGTATAGTAGTATAGTCCATAAACAGTCATATGGGGCGATGATGCCTTTGCTGATTCCATAGGCATAAAAAATTGAAGTGACATAACAGTTCATATTTCATATATGGAGATGCCTTTGCTGATTCCATAGGCATATAGGTTTAACATGGCTACTGTCACCAGTATAGCGTATGTGTAGGCTACTGTCAACAGCATAGCGTATGTGTAGATACTCGGAACATCACCAAACCTTTCCTGTCGGACAAAATGTAATATTTGTATCAGAAAAACTTTTCCAATAAATTTACCTAACTTTTTTGTTGGGCACTAATAAGTTGTATTTTCTCTCCACTTACCATTTCCAATTGACCTAATCTTTACACAATGAGTGTTAATGATTTAAAAAAATAAAATAATGACTTTAGATGATCATACTTACTTTAGTTTATACTTTTGTCTTCATTACTGACATTTTATAATTATCTCCCTTGATTAATAAAAAAAAAAAATCCCAATTAAAATTAATTGAGTTATCTCCCTTTCAAATGAATAAAATACAGTATCTATACAAACAACTTATTCATGCCCACTAATCAAAACATATCAATATACATGCATCAATAAATTGAAATCAATGAACATTATTTACACTAGTTCTATCCTACAGTAACTCTTGATAACATATCTGCCACGATATTAATTTCCCCTTTTATTGCTTGTAGTTCAAAATTATATTCTTGTAGAATCAGAAACCACCTATACAGTCTTCCATTTTTAATACTTTTTTCCTGCATGAATTTTAATGGCTTGTGGTCAGATAATAATATAAATTTATTTCTTAATAAATAACTTTCTAGTTTAGTCACAACCCACACAACTGCCAAAGCTTCCCTCTCTATGACACTATACCTTCTCTCAGCATCAGATAATTTTCTACTAACATAGATTATTGGATGTAACTTATCATACTGTTGCATCAAGCAAACACCTATAGCACTACCAGAAGCATCAGTAGTAACATAAAATATTTTGGAAACATCTGGTAATCTTAAAATTAAATCTGTGGAAAAAATATGCTTTATCTTCTCTATAGCTTCTATACATTTACTAGTACAATTCACTTTTTTAGGCTGCCCTTTCTTTAATAGTTGATTTAGTGGGTCCACAATTTCTGCTAAGTTAGATATATATTTCCTATAATAATTTATCATCCCTAATATTGATTTAATCTGTTTTTGTGTTGTTGGTATCTCTATCTCTAATATTTTCTTAACATTATCCTCAATGGGACTGATGGTGTTATTCTTAACTTTATGTCCTAAAAATGTGATTTCTTCTAAACCTATCTCTACTTTTTCTGATTGAACTGTTAAACCATTATCTTTGATTACTTTAAATATCTCCCTGATCCCTTTTAAATGTTCCTCCCAATCCTGATGAAAAATACAAATGTCATCTAAATAGCATATTACATTTTTCCTATGTCCTATAACTGCCATCATCATTCTATTGAAAGTAGCTGGAGCATTTACAAGCCCAAAGCTCATGAAATTCCATTGAAATGTTCCATATGGAGTGATAAATGCAGTGTAAGGTTTAGCTTTATCAGTTAAAGGAATTTGCCAATACCCTTTTGTCAGATCTAATTTTGTAAAGACCTTAGCATTAGATAACTTGTGTAGTATGTCATCAATGTTAGGCATAGGGTAAGGATCAAATTCTGTTATCTTATTTAACTGCCTATAGTCTATGCATAGCCTTATGTCCCCATTCTTTTTCTTTGCTATAACTATTGGTGAAGCATAAGCTGAATTAGATGGTTCTATTATTCCTAGTTTTAATAAGTTGTCGATTTCATTCTTAACTTTTTCCTGTAAGTGTAGTGGAATCCTATAAGGCTTCATAAAAATGGGCCTATCACTTGTTAGTTTTATGTCATGCTTTATAATGTCTGTTTTCCCTGGCAAACTTGAAAAAATTTCTTTGAAATCACTAACAATGTTCATTATGTCCCTTGTCTTTTCTGGAGATAAATTTCCCAAATTTAACTTTTCCCATGTTTGATTATCTTTTGTTTCTAATATAGGTATATTTTTAATATCATTTTCTTTGGTTTCCTCATTAATTAATACCATGAAACATTCATGTATTTGTTTATCAATTTCTTCATTTTCTGCATCTAAGTTTTGAATTTGATTAGTTTGATTTTCATTGTCTACCTCTGTCTCTATCCCTTGAAATTGTTCTTCATTTCTTTCTGTGTATAGTTTCAAATTATTTATATGGTAAGTTTTTATTTTCCCATTCATGTTTATCTTGTAGTTTACTTCACTTGTTTTGTGTGTGACAGTAAATGGTCCTTTCCATTGTTTTCCTAATTTGTTTTTTAAGTCAATTACCAAAAGTAATACCTTATCTCCTACTTCTAACTTTCTTAATTTTCTTTTTTCATTTAAGTTCTCATGCACTGTTTCTTTATATTTCATATTATTCTCATAAGCTTCTTTCCATATCTGTTTTAAATCTAATACTGTTTCATTAATATTTTCATTTTCCTCCTTGTCTATAATTAGGCTTTCTTTAAAAATTTGTATCTCATCCCTGGGTTTCCTTCCATGAACCAACTCATATGGTGAAAATTGAGTTGCCTCATGAATATTATTTCTAAGAGAAAATAGAACAAAGTTAATATATTGATCCCAGTTTTTCTGATTGTTTTCTACAATTTTAGCTAAAGCTCTCTTTATAACGCCATTTAGTCGTTCGCAAAGGCCATTGCCCTCTGGGTGGAATGCTGAAGATCTAATATGTTCTATGCCATATTTTAATGTCCATCTTTTAAACAACTCAGATGTGAACATAGATGCATTGTCTGATAGCAATGTTTTTGGTATCCCATGTCTCACTATGAACTTTTGATCTAAAGCATTAATAATATTCTCTGTGTCTATATTAGATAATGCTACTGCTTCAGGATATCTACTGAACATATCCACTATTGTCAATATGTATCTATTATTGTGCTCAGTTTTAGTCAAAGGTCCTATGATGTCTATTGCTATCTTTTGAAATGGTTTATTTGGTTCATCCATTGTCTGTAATGGAGCTTTACCTAATTTACCCTTAAGTCCTCTTCTTTGACACATGTCACATGACCTTATGTAGTTTGATATAGTTACTTTCATTTTAGGCCAAAACACTTGGGTTGCTAAGTTTCTGAAACATTTCTTAATACCTCTGTGTGCACTTAGATTACTATCATGTGATAAAATCATGACATCCTTCCAATACTTTTGAGGCAAAACTAACTGTTTTATTTCTCTACCATTTAGTTTTGTTTTCCTAAACAGTACTCCTTCTTCTATTATGAATTTCTCAATTGGATTATTGTTTCTTTTATCACTAATCCTATCATAGATTTTCCCAATTATGTTATCCTGTTTTTGTTCTTGAGCTAGTTTGTTTGTTCCTTTCAATTCTTCATTTTTAATTTCTTTAGGTACCTCTTTTTGTTGCTCTGTGTCTATATGCTCATGACTTTGTATTTCAAATTGTTTTGTGTCTATATTATTATGCTCATGGTCTTGTGTTTCAACTTGTTTTAATTCTTCTTCTTTCTCCTTATCTTCCTCAACATTAACTGTTTCATTATTTGTACTCATATGTTTCTGTGTTTCTACTTTAGGCTTATCTTTAGATCTAGTTATAACCATATTGCTTATATAGTTATCTGATTTTGTCTTTTTGTTTTGTTTAAACATTTCATATTTCTTTTCCCATGCTTCAATTTCTTGTTTGGAGCATTCTTTCAAACCTGTCAAATTTCCTATTAACATGTCATGTCTCATATTAGGCATAGCTACTCCCTCACAATGACCAGTATAGAATGGTGTCTCAATGTACACTTTAAATACTTTAAACTCCTTTATACTGCCATCTGCTAACTCAACTTTTCTACTATATCCCTTATAGTACTGTGGTTCAATCAGATCAGCCCTGACGACCAATGTATTAGATCCACTATCTCTAATCGCTTGAATAGGCACATTGTTTATAAAGGCTGGATAAAAAGCAAAATTGTTTTTGTTTTCCCTAACAAAATAAACTCTATCAGAATTTCTACTTTTGTATTCCCTGCTTTTGTTTCCACTGTGTGTGTTATTACTGTAATTGTTGTTGTAATTGTTGTATCTATTACTACTGTCTGATCTGTAATTGTTCCTATCATCTGTTCTATTGTAATTATTTGCACTACCTGATCTATTGTGATTGTTTTTACTGTTTGACCTATTTTGTGTTCCCCAGCAGTTCATAGCTAAATGTCCTCTTTTATTGCATCTGTAACACACTACATCTCTGTTGTTTGTTCTATTTCTACTATTATTGTATCTAGAATGTTGACTATCCCTACTTCTATTTCTACTCCTATCAGTATTTTCTTGAGTGTATCCAACTAAATCAATATTCTTTTTGTCTTTACATGAAAAAGGGTTGTTAGGATAGGCATTTTTATATGTTCTTATGATTTCAGTGACATCATCTAAAATTTTAGGATTTCTCTCTTTAATAAAAGATTGTAGTTGGGGGTCACATTTAGCAATGAAATTGTCTACTAGTATAAAATTCTTTAAACCCTCAAATGAATTTTCAATCTTCTCAAATCCTAGCCATTTATTAAAATAGTCCTTTTCCATATTTATAGTGGTTTGGGGTTCTGTCTGATTAGATGGAGTATTATCAAAGTACTTTTTCCTAAATGTGCTGGCATTGTGGCCATATGCATTGAGCAGTTCCTTTTTTAAAGTTTGGTAGCTATTTTGCACAGTATGATCATGATTTTGGCATATTGTAAGAGCCTGTCCTTGCACAAAATCAAGCAGAATTTGAGACCATTCCTCCTCCCTTATATTACAGTTTGTCATTTTTATTTCATATCTTTTTAGATAGTCTGAAATGCAGTCCCTAGCTTCTTGGAAAGGTTGTAGTTTTTTCCTTAACCAATGGTTATTGTCACTTGCAACATTAGTAGTGTTGTTTGTATTACTATTATCAGTTTCATTATGATTGTCTACACTGCCAGTATTAGAATTATCATTTGTATTAGAGTTGTTTGATTTTTTCTGTTTCTGCTCAGCCTCAATTCTTAGTTTCTCAAGGTCATATTGTAATTTCCTATCAGCCTCTTCTTTTATTAGTTGGGCTTCCCTATCTTTTTCTTCCTTTCTTTCTTTATCTATTCTATCTCTCTCTAATGTCACCATTTGTTGTACATAGCTAGCTAGGTCCTTCCCTTTTAGTTCTAGCTGTTTCCCCTCAGCAATAATTTGCTGGCGAAAAGTCTCCATATAGTCATATGCTGGAGCTGTTGCCATTATGATTAGTTCAAATAGTACAAATAATACTGTATTGATATGGCCTCCCTACTGGCCTAAATGTCACAATTTAGTTAAATACTTTTTTACAATATATAATATATATATAAATACAAATATAGTCAATTCTTGACACCTTTGCCTTATCTCAAATATCAACAATATCAATTCAGTGGACTTACTCACTGCCACAACAACACAGATCTAGATTTATATTGAAACTCAAGTGGACTTACTCACAGCCACAAACTCCTTAAATGTAATTGCAACTTAATTCAGTGGACTTACTTCTGGCCACATACACATGTACATATATAAATATTGGACTTACTTATTGCCAAATAATACCCTAGGACTATTCTAGTCTCTAGTCTAGATTCAATATACTCAAATATACTCAAATAACTCAATAATATACCTCAAATAACTCAAATATCTCAATATTATACCTCCCAACAGTAAATCACACTTTAGTGATACTGATAAAAAAAACTCTGACCCCTTAGAATGTGTTTGAACACATCTACAATATGTCAACCGATTAAATCGGGACAAAAGATCTATATATAAATATAAATAAATCCTTAGACTCAGATGTCTTTAGGATAAATAGATCTGCGTTCTCATGAGTATATAACAATGTAGTTATAACTCGAAAACAGTCTAGAACTTATACTAGACTAAACATGGCCTACCTGATCTCACTTAAGATAAAATTAATAATATATAATAATAATAAAGTAAAATAGACGTAATAAGACACAAAAAATAAATCTAGTCTAATGAGATGAGACTTTTTTAAGGAGAGGACAAGAAAGGTACAATGAATATAACGTCACATTACTTGTAAAAAAAATATAATAAAAGATCTAGATTGATTTTATGACGAAGATACAAACAAGACGAGACAATCTAAACAATTACTGAGACTTCATTAATGAGTAGACCCGCTTTTTTATGCCCTCATGACGCCCTGATCAGGCAATCTACTCTTAACAAAGATCTACTATCCCTATAGACTTAAAACTAATGGAGAAGAAGATATAACTTATCTTAGTCAGAATCTGTCCCTCGGTCCATGGAACGCCACTGGTCAGCTTAACACACGTTCCCCACTGACGTAGGTAAGGTAAGGTGTGCTCCCACAAAGGCTACTTGACGGCAGTACAACGACGTTAGGTCACTCTCTCCTGGTGCTGCTCAAAATATGGTACAGGTACGAAGTCCTCTGGTTCGGTCAGGTTCCACGGCTCACGGTTCCGGTTCTGTAATGTTGATCTGTTGATGCTGTCTTCTGGCTTCAGGTCACTGGTCAGGAACAAAAGTCACTGAGACAAGCTAGTGGTGCTGTCTCAAGAGAGATGAGGAAAAATGGCTAAGTCCAACTCTCTCTTTTGATGAATACAACGTTGTTCAACTTTAAAAGTTGAATAAAAAATCACGCAGTGTGATAGTAGGGTTTATCATCACTCGTGTGTAGATGTAGAAGTACAGCAATACTGCAACAGTCTTGCAAACAATATAATCCAACAAGCCAAGGTGACGAAAGGTGACGTCAACGGTCGACTTGTAGATCCAAATAGTAAATATATCCAGAGGTGACTTTCCGTACTTCAATAAAATATCCAAACTGCCGTAATGAGGTATACTGGAGGTATATTAACGACTGACTGTCCTTAAATACTTGCAACGGACGAAATAACTTTCTTGTAATGGATCTCGAGTGTTAAGACTTGTAGATCTCAGAAGACAAAATGGCTGGCCACGCCAAATCACACTGACTGGTAGAGTTGAGTCCAAAATAGTTTCGAACTTTTCTTCTTCTGCTAAATCCACTGAAATAAGCGATGCCAAAAGGATCCAGCTGCAGTCCAGACCTAATGACACAAACGTAGGCTAGATCCAGTGAAAAACTGATAGTCAAGTGTACTTGTCAATATGTAAACTGTAGATCTAAGTTGTAGACGAAATCGAAGATCCAACTGACGCCTAGATTCAGATCGGAATCGGCCTGTCGAGGGTCGCCACTTCTGTTAAAGCGTGGTTTTAGATTCGTGTAGTTGTATAGATTGGCTTGCGAGATCGTTCACACACGCTTACAGAAACATGCAATAAATTGAGTAACGATAGTTGAACTTGAACTTATTTACACTTTAATACTCAAAGTAAGGACACAGTCAGAAATCGTGTTGCTAGTTCTAGGCGTCACGTCCGTCTCTATCTTTCGTCGTTATGTAATCCTAGTTTTTAATCCCTACGTCACGTCATTCTAT
>JADKLZ010003886.1:23092736-23107155 GCA_021533235.1 Biomphalaria straminea
GCTATGACCCTATCACTTGTCTGGACTACTTTCTCAATGCGCTATGACCCTATCACTTGACTGGACCACTTTCTCAATGCGCTATGACCCTATCACTTGTCTGGACCACTTTCTCAATGCGCTATGACCCTATCACTTGTCTGGACTACTTTCTCAATGCGCTATGATCCTATCGCTTGTCTGGACTACTTTTTCAATGCGCTATGACCCTATCACTTGTCTGGACTACTTTCTCAATGCGCTATGACCCTATCACTTGTCTGGACTACTTTCTCAATGCGCTATGAGTCTATGACCCTATCACTTGTCTGGACTACTTTCTCAATGCGCTATGACCCTATCACTTGTCTGGACTACTTTCTCAATGCGCTATGACCCTATCACTTGTCTGGACTACTTTCTCAATGCGCTATGACCCTATCACTTGTCTGGACCAGTTGTAAAAAAAAGGGGTGGGGGTGGAGGGGGTGATGGTATTTACTTGATACTGTGATCTCAGGGCTCAATGATTAATTTATCTTTAACCACCACATCTGTCAAATAATATTTCTTTTTCTTGTTCAAGATGCCAAACATAATAATTAGTTACAATTGACATCATTCACCAAAACGAACGGTCACGTGATAATATTGATAAAACAACTGTCAGGTGATAACCATTGTTGATTAAAATCAGATTGTAACTTGTATAGAAGAGATAGAGAATCACGTGGCTCAATGTTGTTTGTTTACTATTGTTTCCTTATATTGTTAGGTAAAAGAAATGATTGTGAACAATTTTAGCTTAATCCGAGATTGGGTGTCTGAGAAATAACATGTACAAACCTTTTACCAGACAGACATACAGACAGAATGAATTGATAAAATCTTTGTAAAAAGGTTCGATCATGTGGTACTGACTTCTTTGATTCTACATTAAAACAGTTTTAAAAGTCTTGCCTAGAACTCTTACCCATCTCACTCAAAACGTGTACCCGATGTTCCCCAGATTGTACAACCGCGCCATTCCCCATTTCTAGTGTGAATGGACCTCATTCACCAGTCGTAAACAAACAACATTTAGCCACGTGATAATATTGATAAAACAATTTTAAAAACGTATCACGTGGCAGCCTTTACGGATTACATACTTTGTATAGAAGATATAGAGAATCACCTGGCTAAATGTAGTTTGTTTACGATTGGTGAATGAGGTTCATTCAGCTGGTGAAAACAAAAAGTCATTTCCATAACACATTATTCTGTGTATTCGGAGAGAAAGTTGATTGAGGTATGAGCAACACAGTTGAAAATACTTCGTTAGCCAACCACTGACTTTGTAAATATGTACGGGAGGAAGTTTGTGTTCAATTGAGCAAGTCAAGAAAAAAAACAAGATTTTTGTTTCACTTGTTGATAGCGTAGCCAACGTGAAGAGTTGTGAACAGATGATTTAGAAAACTTCTGGGAAGATGCTACATTGAATATTTGCAAGTCACGAACATTACAGTTATTTCCTCCATTTTCGTAAAAGTTTATTTAAAAATATACTGGGACTTCTAGGAATGATAATGTTTTGGAAGCAAGCACGTAGTCCTAAACATGGTCAATAAGTTGTCCAACTTTGTGTACGCAGAATGAATGGACATTTTATTTTCCTCAACCGTTTCTTGTGGTCTAGTCAGAAAACGTGCTGACCAACATCTCAATTAGTCAGCTAATGTCCTACCAATTTCTTTGTGCTCTCAAATACTTCTTGATCGAACTCAGGAGTTGACTTTATGCACTGATTCTTTATTACCGAATCTCACCTGCATTCGCACAACGTACACTAACTGCATCTTTCTAGCTCCATGTGGTTAATAGGATGTTCCTCTTGTGATGGGTACGATGTTGCCAATCTAGAACTTTTATGTCATGCCTTTCATTATGACTGGGTAACAACATGTTCAAAATAGATTTATATAGGTAAGTGTAGAAAAAAATACATGCAATTATTGCCAACTTTTATTTTAGGAAATACATTTCATGTCCTGCACATTTTACTCTTGACAGCTTATAGCATATCAATGAAGGGCTAATTAAATTGTCGTGACATCTTAGACACACATTACTTTAGACTTTAGACAATTGACTGCAGATTTAATTAAGTAGATTTATTGAATGCTGGCACCTCCAAGTAATAGAGGCAAAGTGAGTTAACGAGTATGTTTCTTTAATCTTTTATTAATTATTCTTTTTATCCGATGGGTCTTTGGAGACAAGGGGAGTCAGGAATCAACAATGTTAAGACATAAAGACTAATCATTATTTTATTGTCGGCTTGTATTTATAATTACTTGAACCGTATTTAAAAGAAATACACAAATGTTTATAATATCTATCATGTGTTCACATTTCCCTCGACTTCCTCTGACGTCATTTCCCTTCAAAACATACATCCGCAGCACTTTACATTCACACCTACTGCACTTCAAACGTATCACATTTTATACCGAGCTTCTATCAAGTCCTGTCCTTGAATATAGCATGTCTACGCTATTCCCTCCACTTCCCAGTCTCAGACCAAGTTGAAACTTTGCACGTCTTCATTCAATGTCGATGACAAGATATGAATCAATAAAAAAAACCTAACCAATAGTGCTACCGATTAAACTTGTTGATAACTCCTTTAAGCTTTCTCACACCCGTTCCTCTTTTTTTTTCACGCACGTTTTAAAGACTTTTAAAGATTTAGAGTTTCTCTTTTTTTCACGCACGTTTTAAAGACTTTTAAAGATTTAGAGTTTCTCTTTTTTTCACGCACGTTTTAAAGACTTTTAAAGATTTAGAGTTTCTTTTTTTTTTTCAGGCACGTTTTAAAGACTTTTAAAGATTTAGAGTTTCTCTGAGTTATCCCTCTCCAACACATCAATACTTTCATCTAGAGCAGTAGTGCACCAACTTTTAAATGCAAATAAAAATTGTCGAATCCAAACAGTCCGTTCTTTAGAACTTTATTGTGTAGTAAGGGCAGAGGTTTTGATCGGCCATATAACACTATGCTATATATCAGGCAGGCCGGATATTGCCCTCGGGCAGTATTTTGGGCATCACTAACCTAGATTCAACTGTGACAATCTCTTCACAATACGCTTTCTGGTTCCCCAGGCGGAGTCTACCCCATGTCTCACGAGAAGAGACTGATCCGAGACTTGATCGGGAACTACAGCGAGAGGGGCAAGATGGGCCGTCCAGTTCAAGAACAGAACGATACCATCACTATTTACTACGGCATGTCACTCATACAGTTAGTGGACCTGGACGAGAGGAACCAGGTCTTGACCACCAATGTCTGGGCCACTTACGTGAGTACAACAATGACCAATTGTTATCTTTTTTAAAACGAACGAAGAAGTCTATTCTCTAAAAAAAAACAACATACCATTGGCGCAGGTGTTCAAATAGATTTTATATTTTAAACTTGTCAATTGAAGATTTTCTAGTTAAATTTTTACAAGTATCTCCTCTTAATTAGGTTTCGATTTAATAGATCCCATTTATTCCAAACTAATCATGACAGTAGGCCTCAATACTGACCAGCAACGTCACAACCTGTGGGCAGCTTAAACCAGTAACGTGTTGCCACGTCACAGATCTGTACGACTTGACAACGAATTATTAATCTCCACTGTCCACAGGTTGTGACGTCCTAGGTCAGTTTTGAGGCCTTGTATAAAGAATGATCTCGATTTATGACGCAATAAAATAAAGTAACCTACAAAGAGAAGTGAATGTGGTTTACAGGACTCAGCAGTCGATGTAAGGAACGTTGAGAAAATAACAAAGATAGCGAGATATTTTTAAACAAATAGAAAAACTGAATCATGTCAATAACAGCATTTTAGAAAATCTCTGTTGTCAACTTTATAATATAGACTAGTTTATGCTGTAAGCGATTGACCACACAAACATTTCTTTACTATAGCGTCAAAAAAATGTGCACTGTTGGCTCCAGATGAACAATTCCATATATATCTGTACTTTAAATGCCAAAAGGTTAGTTATTTATAATTGTCCGCCATAAATGAAGATCTTCAGTAGCGAAGTGGATACGCTAATTCACCTATTTCAAAAAACACACAAAAAAAAAAACAAAGCCACATTAAAATTATTTCTAATTGTTTCCCCGGTGTATGTTTTCTAATGACGTTTTTAGTATTCAAGAGTGATGTCAGTTCAATTTTATTATATACTGACGCGAAAACCCTATCCGTTTGACTCACCACTCATCACTAATGGTCCCCCTTGTTTTGGAAAAAAAAAAAGGAAAATTTAGCCTGCTTTTACTTACTATGTGCCTAGAACAACAAAGTATGTTTTCTCGTATTTATTTGTTTCTGTCTTGTGTACACCCTATAGAACTGGACTGACATTTACTTGGCCTGGAATGAGTCAGAATACGGAAACATCACCAAGGTCCGTGTTAACAACGACGATATCTGGAAACCTGACATCAAATTATACAATTAGTAAGTACAACTAGAATAGTTGCATCGACGCAGATAAACGGCTAATTAAAACTGTCACCATATTGCTAATTTAATGATTAATTAACAATATATTAAGCGGGTGTCATGTCGAATGGTGGTGATGGCTGGGATTTTACATTTCGGGATTAAAAACACCTAACTCTAATAAGTACCTGACATTAGTTGGAAGAAGTAAAAGCGGTTGGTCATTGTGCTGGCCACGTGACACCCTCGTTAACTATCAGCCAAAGAAATAGATGACCGAGGTCCGAAAGGGCCGGTATCTTTACTTTAATAATGAAAGCGAAAGTGTGCAATTATCATGGCACATTAAAACATGTTTCTTTTACTATTACTATTATTATTTTATACACATATTAAGGGAACAGCTAAGACGATGTACTACGAAGATGGGTTTAATGATAGGATAGAAATGCCATAGAAACACAACACTGAATAACTTGTTAGTTTTCACAGTTTTACTCATTTGAGGGAAGTGGGGTTTGTAGATATACATGTACAACTCCAATCTAATAACTCAAGTCTCGTGATTTCACGTTTTTCAGCGCCGACACGAGACTAGAAGAGAAACGGGAAACACTATGCGTCATCTCCAGCAATGGTGAAGTGGCCTGGATTCCACAGGCCGTCTTCATGAGTTCTTGCTCCATAGATATCAGGCATTTTCCTTTCGACATTCAGACCTGTCACATGAAATTTGGGTCCTGGACTTACGACGGGTCCAAATTGGATTTACAGGTGAGCTGGCTCTGTAAGTGGCAGGAGAGAGAGGTGATAGAATAGAGAGGAGGGAGGATAGAGAGTTGGGAGGATAGAGAGTTGGGAGGACGGAGAGTTGGGGGGGGGATAGAGAGGTGTTAGGATAGAGAGATACATCTTAGAAACTGATAACAATGATATGTTGAAAAAATCTTTTAAAAAACAAAACAAAGCTTTTCTAATGGAAAAAACTCCGCACTTACAACTATATGTCTGAATATAGTAGAATTTATTTTCCTTATTCGAGATGCTCTACCAAACCAAATACATTACCTAAAAATTTAATTTAATTTTACTAAAAAAATGCATTTTAAATGTTTAATATTTTTTTAATTGAAGGAAAATAAAGGAAAATTTAATTTACAAGTAGATCTACTTCCTTTTATAATATGGCTTGCTTTAAGTTTTAGTATTTTTTAAAATGAATTAGTGGATTTTTATTGACGTTTAAAAAAAAAGTGATGGGCTTCAACAAAATGGCTGCCTGGTCGTGAGGTTTGCGCGCGTTTGGATTTATCGATGGTCCCTGGTTCAAATTCTGCCCGCTCCCATCCCCGTCGTCCTGCGGAAGATTTGGACTAGGAAGTAAACTATCTACAAACTGAAGGAACAGCCGAAACATGTCAAACAAAGCTCTGCCCCTGGGCCTCCACTTACTTAAATTAGGCCCTGCTCACAATACTAACCCTTTCAGGGGCGTAGCTAGGAATATTCCATCGTTTGGGGGCCCGAGGGCAAGAACTCTTTTGGGGCCTCTGTAATTTGCGTAATATGTAGTTTTTAATGTAAAAAATACTCATTTTGGGGCCCCCCTCAAGTGGGGGCCCGGGGGATTTTCAAATTGTCTATAAATTGTGTTTAATCTCTAAGACTGAAGATCATGCAACTTTTTAATTTTTCATAATTTGAAAATCCGAATTCATTAGTAGATATATAGATCTATACATGTTTTCTAGTTACATGAAGTTACCTCCTTTTTCCAGTCGATATATATTTATGTCTATGCTATTTTGTGAATGAAAATAGTGTGGATTGGGATGCACCAACTTCTATTCACACCGCGTGCGTGCGCCATGGGATCTTTCCAATTACTTGTTGCTCGTTTGACCTCTTACTTTGAGGAATATATATATACTAGTTGACCGGCGGCATAGCATACGCCGCTATTTACCACGGCCGGCGACCGCTGTGGGGCCCGCATTTCATAGGACACGCAATTTTATAGGACCCGCTCTAATTTAAAGTGTAAAAATTATTAAATTAAGCCATTTTATTAGCCTACTTACAACAGATTCCCCGCGCCATCCTGTCGATTTAACATCCCTATAATTATTTGTCTGTTAAGCTATTGCTTTAAAAGAAATCAAACACATTTTTAACAAAATATAGTCATTTATAACGCTGTTAACCATCAAGCTGTAAGGGAAATAAGTCTTTGGCATATGGTTGAACACAATCTGCAATTACAAACTGAAAAGATAAAATATAATTTTTAAAAAGTCGAAGAACAAAACTCCACTTGTCTCTCTAACCTTGCTAATGCTTTTTTTTTTCCACCACAATTGTTCACAAATACTCGTATTAAAGGTCTTTTGCAAGTCAATGGATTTTTTTCTAAAGAATTATGGAGTATTTGCGCTCTAGAAAATTTTCTCTTTGACTATTAAATACATAAATAATTCGAATTTTAAATATGGTTCTAATTTTTCGCATTATAAAATAAGTAAAGCGAATGCGTTAAAAAAATTATTAATGGAGCTAAAAATAGAAATGACCTCTTTACTTGTTGCATTGTGTTGCACGTTTGACCTCTTACTTTGAGAAATAATATATATATATATATATATATATATATATATATATATATATATATGTATCTGTATATGTCAGTTACACTATGAGGAAGGGTTTGAGCTGACGGACTACTTAGTCAGCAATGAGTGGGATATCATCTCCTATGGTGCCAAGAGAAATGTCAAGTACTACTCCTGCTGCCCGGAGCCTTATGTTGACTTGTTGTTCACCCTGATCATCCGCCGCAAGGTGGCTTTCTACAGTTACATCCTGATCCTGCCCTGCGTTCTGCTCTCAAGTCTGACGTTAGTGCTCTTCTGGCTGCCTCCTGAATCTCCCGCCAAAATGCAGCTAGGTGAGTTTGTTTTTATAAGCCAAATGTTCCTAATTGTATTATTCTTTTTAAATAATTTGATTATAATAATAATCAAAGAATGAATTACCGTACATTACATAGTAATTACTTAATGCTGTAGTTGGATTACTGTATACTATCATTGGTTTATAATCTTTTGCATTTGGTCTACATTATACTGCAATTGACTTACACTAAACTGTAATTAGCTGCACAAGAAGAGGGGGGGTACATAGATAGTGATCGGAAGTGGAGGAGGATTAACCAAATAAACACTGGCTACCAAAGAATGTTCGAGTATCATCTAATAGATTTATATCTCATGTTAACTAAAGGTTCCAGTTCATTTTCTAAATAACAAAATGGTTTCTCATCATGTATCATTAAAGTGTGTTTGTCCTAAAGATCCCGTCCCAAGGCTCTACACCAGTGTTACCCAAGCCTTGGACCTATGTGTTTAAAAGTTTTGTAATGCTGAGTATTTCTCACCCACCCCCCAGCCCCAACCACACTTTAATTGATTAGCAGAGACTTAATAAAAGGGTATCAGCATAGTTAATGAGGTGCAACGCGTACTTCTCCAAAGTCTTTCCGTACCCCTGGGAGCACGCCTACCTCACTTTGGGAACCACTGCTCTACACGGATGGCTTATTCTTTCTCTTGTTGTGCGAGGTCCACTAGAGTGTTGTTTTTTTTTCCCGTAATAAAGTTTGTTCAATCCATACTCTCCCTTTCTTCCTGATTCCTTCGTCCAGAGTCTAGATAGTGGACACAAAGTCTGATGCCAAATAATAAAGTTGGTGTTATTAGCTGGCCGTTGGAGCTAAAGATCTCCATAATAACACCACACATTGACAACATAAAGAGAATATGCAATTATATGCAGCTTGTCAAAATATGATATATCACTATATACATATAAACATATTATCCATATGTAGTCGAGTCCTAAAGTCCATTAGTTTCAGCTGCTCCAGCCGTGTAATGACGAGTGGATAATAAACTACACCGTAGTGACTCTGGTGCCATAGAAAGAAATTAAATTGTTGATTTAATTTTTTTTCCTTTTTTCAGGAATGAATATTTTTGTTGCCTTCTTTATATTGTTGTTATTGTTGGCAGAGTCAACTCCTCCTGCTGCTTCCAGTATTCCTTTGATTGGTAAGGGTTTGAATTCGATTGTATAAATCATTTTTCTGATAGATTGAAATTCGTTGTAATTTTAACTAACAATATTAACCAGTCTAGTTTGTTTTTATAGCAGTCAATAAAACCAGTCTAGTTTGACTTTTAGGCTGTCACTGAATTCAGTCTAGTTTGACTTTTAGGCTGTCACTGAATTCAGTCTAGTTTGACTTTTAGGCAGTAAATAAAACCAGTCTAGTTTGGCATCATGTCGTGTCAAATTTCAGACTGTTACTTATATTCTTTTAAAAAGTATTTGTCGAAATTTCCACAATGTAATTCCACTTGGATAGTGGGAAGGGGGGGGGGCTCTATGAATTTGAAACAGGATCCCATTGCACTCCTCTCCAAAATAGTAGAGATTGTATAAAATGTCAATCAGTACCGTTTAAGTTTGTAGTTCAGAATATCAAGGTCCACTTGAAAGGGGGGGGGGGGACTCGGACAAGCATTACAGTTTATAGCTTACCTACTGAAATGTACCATCCCCAATGGAATGCTTGTCGGAATGTCCTGCGATATAGAAACTTCCAGATTCCCAGAGGAATAGAAGAGGTGTTACCATAAAACAACAACAAAATCGCCTGTCTCTTGAGTATTGAGAGGAAACAACAACAGCTGTGCCCTGGAGATGGGGAAAGGGAAAAGGAGTTACACCTAAACGTAATGTGTCCAGTGAGGTGGACCTCAGACAGAAGTACACCTAAACGTAATTTGTCCAGTGAGGTGGACCTCAGACAGAAGTACACCTAAACGTAATGTGTCCAGTGAGGTGGACCTCAGACAGAAGTACACCTAAACGTAATGTGTCCAGTGAGGTGGACCTCAGACAGAAGTACACCTAAACGTAATGTGTCCAGTGAGGTGGACCTCAGACAGAAGTAACAATTCAACAGCAGAAAACACTTTGGGCTTAGGACTGTTTGGTTTGAAGATCAGACATTGTGTAGTGTAAAGTTAGTTTAGAATTGAAGTCCAGGAATATATATATATATATATATATATATATATATATATATATATATATATATTATATTTTTTTAAATATTGTCTCTCCTTGTGTCCACTTGATTAGGTGCTTACTACTGCCTGAACATGATTCTAATTACATTGTCTACATTAATGTCTGCTGTTGTGGTTCACTTATACTTTCATGGGCCAGGAACCAAAGTACCTCGGCTATTTAGAAGGGTGAGTTGGTTGTTTTTCTAGAACGTCTTTTTTATCGTATTTCAAGCACTAAGTTTATAAGCCTTAGTAGTTCACTATTTAGAAACAAGTTATAGCTCATTGACTATTTAGAAACAAGTTATAGCTCATTGACTATTTAGAAACAAGTTATAGCTCACTGACTATTTAGAAACAAGTTATAGCTCATTGACTATTTAGAAACAGGTTATAGCTCATTGACTATTTAGAAACAAGTTATAGCTCATTGACTATTTAGAAACAAATTATAGTTCACTGACCATTTCAAAAGAAAAAATAAAACATTGTTCAATTTGGGATTAAATATTTAAAATAAAGATATAGTATTCAATATTTCCATTACAATTTCTATGTGTAGTCATACATAAGGAATTACGGAATAGGTTTATATCTGGGTTTAAGGCCTTCAATAATGATTCATATAAGAAAGACCCGAGAGATGCAGTGGCTGAGTGGTAAGGCAATTAGCTTCCGAACCAAAGGTTCCGTGTTCGAGTCCTGGTGAAGACTGAGATTCTAGGGCTCCACTGAGTCCCCTGACATTGGTTGGGGAGAGGTAAGGGAAACAGATGACCTTTGGGAAACAGATGGCCTTTACATCACCTGCCCCATAAAATGTGTATAATGGAAGTTGTACTTTACTTTTTTTTAAATAATCGTATATCTAGAACGGTGAACGTGCCCTGTCTTACTTCATAAACCTGTTTTTTTTTATATTCTCTAAATACTGATGTCAACTTGTTTACTCTTCTCTTTCCACTCAATCTTCCGTTTTTTTTGAAGATCTTTAGAAAGGACGTTCTTGTTCTCTTATAATTCTGAAAGAAGGTGATTGCTAAGATAAGACAATTCTTTTCTTTTCAACATATTTTTACAATGTAAGATTTCAATGTGTTGTAATCGCAAATTCCTGTGGCCACCAAATACAAAACAAAAACAAAACCAACAAAAAAACAACAATAGATGTGCGCCCCTGGCACGCACAGTATGGTGCATAACATACTTAACATAGTTAGCACGACAGACGTGTAGATTAGAAAGGAGATCAAGGGATTCAATATGTGCAGCATGGCTCCAGTTGATACACCAGGCAACATCTTTCTCTCCCACCCCCTCTCACGTAACTTGTTCGATACAACACTCACATTCCTGAGGAGACAGAGATGATCTCTTTAAAAACACGATCCGAGTAGTGTAGATGGCTGGCCTTTGGGTGAGTGTATACTGGAAGTTAATGGTATAAATCATACTATCTAATGGGGTGTACATATCTATATGCATTAAAAAATAATACTTAAAAAAAAACACACAAATATGTGTTTAATCTTGTGGAGCAGAAAATACACATGAAAATAAACTAAAAAAAAATTGATTTGCGAAACTATCTTCATGCGCACACTGTCCTAAGGATGACATACGACATACACAATGTCTAAACAAAACTTAGTTGTATTCTAGCTATAAAGGGACACGACTGTTGCTTGCCTTGTCCGTGTAGGAATGGGGGAAAGAAGGGGAGATCAAAATCCCGACCCCTGCCAATTGTTTCTATATTAGTTTCAAAAATTTAAATATTAATCGGTCTCTTAAATACACAATAAACATTCTATATTCCAATACAGAAAATGACTGAGTGTTCAAACTCGCTTTCTAAAAGTTAAGAAGAAAAATAGTATAAAAAAATAATTTTGGTTCTTACAATTAGCAAATCTGAAATAACTGGCTGGGCTTATTAATTTTTGTTTATGCATGTCAGGTGTCGATTCCTTCAAGAAACGAATGCAATTGAAGCACCTACGCCCCTGTACACTAGCGCACATTATAAACATATGGGACGTGTGTTATCTATCACAGATGTTGTCACGCATGCGTGGTTCATGTGTTCAAAATGAGAAAATAAATGTTGTAATGGTGATTCTGGTCTTGGTGTACGGCGTTTTGAGATACTTTAAAACATAATGTGCAGTCTGTCCACTGTTGACATGTCAGAAATGTATTGATAAACAATGCTAACATAATGTGCAGTCTGTCCACTGTTGACGTGTCAGAAATGTGTTGATAAACAATGCTAACATAATGTGCTGTTGTTCCTTTCAGCTCATGTTGGATGTCTTCGCCAGGATCTTCTGCATGCAGAAAACGCTGATGGACAAGAAAGAGAGAGTCGAAAGGAGAAACAGTGTGGCATTTGGATCAGGTTCAAATCCCGTCGTGGACGGCCACACGAACCCGGCCATGGACTCGAGTAGGTCCAAGGACAAAAGGCACCAGTACGACCGCGTGGGCGTGTTCGAGCTGCAACCTGAAGAGAACTGGAAGCCCCTGAACAACGGAGGGGTGCCTGGTGAGGCAGACATGACAGACCGCTTCTCTCCCCTGCCCGCACACTACTCTCAGCTGGAGGCGGATGTCAGAGACATCAAGCAGACCATCCATCAGATGGTGGAAAAGAACGCAGCCAAGGCCCACAAGGAGTACCTCGCCAGGGAGTGGAAACTAGTAGCCCTTGTCCTGGACAGGTTCTTCTTCTTCCTGTACCTCCTGGCCGTCGTGGTGTCCGTCCTGGCTCTGTTCGACTTTGTTGGAACTGCTGATCTGACCAACATTGAGACGGACAAGACGTGATCCCGGTACAGCTGTTGATTGTGCTGTTTTACTAAACGAAAAGACAATAAACTCTCACGCCGTGATCAGTATTGGTATGCAAAGAATGCAATGACTTGAGGAATCAACATTTATATTTTTACCAGCACGGAGTCATCTGTAATTTCACAAAGAAAATTCTTTACTTAGCCTCTTATTGGACTAGACTTGTTTTAATAGCTTGCATTTGTAATATGTGCTTCGGTGTATTTCTGTATGTTTAATATGTTAACAGATAATATCCATATCATTATCGATAGCGACATTTGTGAAATACAGTTGTTTTTTTTTCTTGATGTTCAAAATGACCAGTCTGTCATTGAACTTTGAAAGAACTTCCTCTTCATTAGTGGACTAATCTGAGACCTATATCAAATCGAGCAGTCATTACATTAGCATGCCTCTGTTGCCTTCTATGTATTACAATATTCTTCAGCTTTTTTAGTATGAAGTGTTTAGTGATAACAAAAAATACTGCAAACTCTTCACTTATGTTTTCGCTTATTGTAACATCGAAAAAAGTGTTGATATCAACTACATAAAATAATTCCATTATTGGTTGGTATCTTGTCCTTGCGAGAACTTGTTTTTAACTGTATAAAAGTCTGTATTTGGACTACATCCCGGGATTATTGATTTGATTGTGTTTACACAAGAAGAAAGACCAGGAATGGTTATGTTATTTAAATGAAATCTCCCCAAAAAGAATAGTGGCTCATTCTCTTTTAATAAAAAAACAAACCATCTTGATTATTTTTACGATGGCAGAAAGAAACTATGCTAGAAATCGGACTTCCGTGCAGTACATAAGTTAACGATCTGGGGTGTTAATTTTTAATTAAGTTTTTTTTTTTTTAGTTAGATTATAGAGTTGACATGTACGTTTCCGCTATAAATCCAACAGCAGTAACAGCCACGTTATAATTGCTTACAGGTGAGGCTCATTAAAAATTTAATAAACTTAACGAAATATCACTTCCTCCATTTATAAATGAATTAAAACTAATTGATTTTGTCATCTTTTGCTGTGATATTTGTAATATTGATCTTTTACAACTGCTGCCAACTACTGTAGTTCGAGATTCCGGGTGATTCTGTGAAAATATTTTCTTTTATATATTTATCTTTCAATGTTTTATCATATTTATTTGAATACAGCGAAGACATCTTTGATATGTTTATCTTTATGAATTCATGTCACATGTACATTATTGCGAAGTTTTTTATTTTTTTTATGTATTCTGTTTGAAACGCTGATGTTACAAATTGTAAGTCTACTTGCAATGTTTACGGTGAAATAATGTACTGAGACTGCAGCTTGTATTTTACGAAAAAAAAAACGTTTAACATAAAATTGGGGGGCTTAGCTGTCATTGTTGATGTAGTGAAGTATATTATTTTAAAAAATTCAGTCTTGGAAATGATCTTCTTGTAGTGAGGGATTTAAAATTTAGAATCAACATTTGAATAGAGAAACAAAGTAACGCTTTAATTTTTGTCCTCAGTAGCCAATGTATTGCTTAGATACAGGGCCAGATTTACCAATAAGCAAAACAAGTTATGGCATAGTTCCCTGGAGAAATATTTAGCACTGGATTCATAAAGGGTAAAAATAAAAAGGGGGCACCATATCTCAAAAAGGTTATGGGCCTTTGCAAGTCTAAATCTCTCACTGCCTTGACATTTGAACTTCTGAGCTCTTGTTATTATAGTGCTGTCGTGAGACTGAGACATGTGTTTGTCACGTGACTTCATGTCATAAGCATCCAAAAAACTGGAAATTGTTCAGTTCATTTCATTCAACTGTCTAGTTGTGTCACTTTGTATGGGTGTGTTGACATGTAGATCTGACTTCTTTTCAATTAAGTGTCTAGTTGTGTGTGTGTTGACATGTAGATCTGACTTCATTTCATTCAACTGTCTAGTTGTGTGTGTGTTGACATGTAGATGATCTGACTTCAC
>JADKLZ010003886.1:23110608-23121009 GCA_021533235.1 Biomphalaria straminea
AGATTTTCTTTTCGTCGTCTGCGTTTGTCCTCGGCGGCAGATTTTCTTTTGGTCTCAAATGTGTATCCCGCGGCCTTTGTGAGTGACCTCCAGCTGTCTCGTTCCGACGCCGCATGCAGCCAGGTGCTCTCTTCTATGTCAGCCAAGGAAAGTTGACGCCTAAGCTTGTTAATGTGATATATATGTGAGTTTCAGCCCTTAGTTATTGCGAGTTGTGAATCTTGTGTTGTGATTACGTTTGTTCTGTCCAAGATGGCGTCAAAGAATGGATGATTAAAAGTGTCTAGCCTTATATCGACAATAGCGTGTTTGTCTTCAATTCATTACTTAACATGGTGGCAGCGGAAAGCGAACCACGTAAGTGATTTCACTATCGCTAGCATTAGAAGTCTTGATATCAAGAGTGACAGTGAAGATAAATTGAAAGCTTCAACGGGTAGTATTACCCCAAGGTCACATACGTTTCGTGTTACCAAGGGAGGTAACCAAGAGATTCAAACATCAGTCAGTAGAGACGGAGTTGCACAAAATGTCTGAAAATCTACTGACGCCCCCCCAGTGCCTGGAGCTAACGGAAGGGAATGTTAGCGAAAATTTCAGACGGTGGAGGCGGCAGATGGAAATATACCTACAGGCAACGGGGGCCTACGAAAGGCCCAAGAGCCAACAGAGGGCCATTATTCTACATTGCGCTGGCCCACAGGCCATCGAAGTGAGTGACCAATTCACTTACCAAGAAGGGGAAGACGAGTGCGACCCGGGAACACTACTACAAAAGCTCCACGACTACTGCAACCCCAGAGACAACGAGGTGTTAGAAACGTTCCGTTTTTGGAAACTGCCCGTGTGCTCGCCATTTGAGACCTTCTTGACGCAGCTGAAGTCCCAGGCAAGCAAAGGCAATTTCAAGGAGTCTGATAGGATGATTAGGGACAAAATAGTCTTCTCCGCAGACAGAAAAGTGCAGGAAAAACTCCTGTCATGCTCAGAACTGTCCCTGAAAAGAACAATTGAGATCTGCAGAGCCTTCGAACAGTCAACGACTAGCGTTGAAGAAATCCGAGGGGAAGCTCAGGGTCGAATTGACTAGAAAGAACTGCACAGAAGGCAGCACCCCCAGAGTGTCGATTCTGTGGACGACACCACGCTTTCAATAAAACAGCATGCCCGGCTTGGGGACAGACCTGCAAGCGATGTGGGGAAAGAAACCACTTCGCAAGAAAGTGCAACAGACTAAAAGAGAGCACACGTGTACACCAGGCGTCAGGGTACGAGCCAGAGTGGCCAAATACCATTAATGCACTCAATTCGACAAGAGACAGGCTTACGGCTGACTTCATAGTGAATGGGCAAAGAATCAAATTCCAGTTAGACACTGGAGCGGACGTCAACATCATCTGTAAGAGATTTGTAAGAAGATGTCAAGCAGTGGAGACCACACAAACCTTAAGGATGTGGAACATGACCGAACAGAAGCCAGAAGGAGTTGCTGAGTTACCAATGACCAACCCAAAAACAGGCAAAACAGCAGTAGTGAAATTTTTCGTCGTTGGAAATAATTTCCAATGCCTCCTCGGCTTGAAAACGTGTCAAGAACTGGACCTCATTACACTCAACGACAACAATTTCGTCTCTCATGTACAGTCAACAAACGATAACCTAGGTGACCTAGGAGAAGCAAAACTAACTATTGATACTAGCAAGTCTCCAGTAGTGTCTACGTGCCGCAGTATTCCTCTTGCATACAGAGACAAAGTCAAGAAAGAGCTTGATGAACTCGTGAAGAGAAAAATACTGGTCCCGGTAGAGGAGCCAACGGATTGGGTCAGTCAAATGGCCATTGTTCAATCCATAGTGGACATGGATCGCCCTACAAACGCGCAGCAAGTCCGACGATTCTGTGGTATGGTGCAGTACCTATCTAAGTTCCTTAGCAACCTGTCAGCCATATCACACCCCTTGCGGGAACTCACCAAGAAAGAAACGGATTTTGATTGGAACGAGGAATGTGAAGTTGCCTTTAGGAAATTAAAGGAAATGATAACAACGACCCCGGTGCTGGGCTTCTATAACGCAGCCAAATCCCTTGAAATTCAAGTCGACAGCAGCCAAGATGGGCTTGGTGCCGTGTTAATGCAGGAAGGAAAACCCTTGGAGTATGCATCACGAGCCTTAACACCAACGGAGAGGTTCAATCAATATACGTTTGGCAGACCCGTCACAATCCTAAATGACCACAAACCCCTGGCTACCATCTTACAAAAACCCCTAAACCAAGCCCCAAGACGGTTACAGAACCTTATCATGAGAAGTAATAGATATGATTTTACATTCAAGTGGATTCACGGAAACGAACTGTATATAGCCGACACGTTGTCTCGTACATGCAATACTAAGCCAATTAATGAAGAAATATTAAGCCTCAACATACAACAAATCGTCGATATTCCCGATCCACTGCTGGACAGAATTAGAAGTGAAACGGACGCTGATGAAACTCTACAAGCCCTCCGAAAGACTATTGAAGACGGTTGGCCTGTTAAGAAATCGACCGCGCCAGCGGCTCTGAGACCATACTATGATTTTGCTGAGACCCTGAGTATAAGCAATGGAATCATCGTTAAGGGGGAAAGAGTACTAATTCCCAAAAGCATGCGCTCTGAGATGAAGGAGAAGTTACATGCCTCCCACCTAGCATACGACAGCATGATGAGACGGGCGAGGGATCTGATTTTCTGGCCAGGAATGGCTGCAGAGATCAAACAGATGTCCGACTCATGCACTGCCTGCCAAGAGAATAAGCCAAGCAATCAAAGAGAAACGTTAAGGCCACATTACGAAGGAAAGGGACCTTGGGAAAAGGTTGGAACCGACTTAATGGAGATTCAAGGAAGAACATACTTGATCACAGTTGACTACTTCTCGAATTGGATCGAAGCCGACTTATTAACAACGTCAACCTCAACCGAGGTTATTAGAAAGCTTAAAGCCCAGTTGTGTTTGGGTCGAAGGCCACGGTCACTACTACCCCTAAATAAACCCCCTGAGCCAGAAAGCAACACGGCCACGGAAATCCTGGGAGCTAAAGCCCGCCACAAGTACGCCATAAAGAAACACTATAACAAACGAGCACGAGACCTGCCCAGGCTGAACGTGGATCAAAACGTGTATTTCCAGAGCCCTGGAAACAAAGATTGGCGACCTGGCAAAATCACTAAAAGAAATAGCGAGCGCTCTTACACAGTTAAGGGAACGGAGGGCGGCATTTATGTTAGGAACAGAGTGCACATCCGGCCCAGAAATGTCCCTTACTCTGACATCTTCTCAGATGAAGAAACGGCAACACATGAGGCACCACCAGATGCCTCATCCTCAGACATAACACCACAACCTGACTTAGAGTCCAGCGCAGGCCCAGATGCAACCCAACCATTGGCTCACGGAGAAGAGCCTATCGTAAGAAGGAGTGGGCGAACAAGAGTCACCCCTGCGTGGCACAAGGACTATGACATGGGCAAGTGGTGACAATACCTCTCAATTTATTTTCATGTGTTCTTTTCTTTTTTGTACTATATCTTCAATATTCATACATATTATGTTCTATGTATATTCTATGTTATACCTTCATAATTTTGTCATTACATGTCATTGCTGTCTGTTGAAAATGTTATCGTATATATTGTACCTCTGCTCGTATTGTAAGAACGATGTGTCTGCAATGTGTCTGTTGTGGAACGGTTGTAGTGAACTTGTTTCGTCTATAGAAAGGAAAGGATGTTAATGTGATATATATGTGAGTTTCAGCCCTTAGTTATTGCGAGTTGTGAATCTTGTGTTGTGATTACGTTTGTTCTGTCCAAGATGGCGTCAAAGAATGGATGATTAAAAGTGTCTAGCCTTATATCGACAATAGCGTGTTTGTCTTCAATTCATTACTTAACAAAGCTGGTCTTTGAAGCGTTTCCGTGGGGCGCCTCTGTTACGTCGACCACCTTTTAGCTCACCAAAAAAGACTGCCTTTGGCATACGTTCGTCTCCCATACGGGATACGTGCCCTGCCCAGCGTAGCTGTCGGATCATAGACGACATAATATAAAGCCATAAAGTTAGCTTGAGCCATTTTGAATTAAAAGTACATGCTCAAGATAATCTGGTAAATTACGATAATTAAAACGTTTATAGTAATTAGTATAAGTGAAACTGTCAATTTTATTAATGTTTTCAAGCATTATGCCAAACTTTTTCAATATAAAATTTGAATGTTATTTACACTTAAATAGATTGATTACATAGATCTAGATCTTTATAGATTATGTATCTAAAAATTGCAAAATTATGAGACGAGAGTGCTCTTATTTTCGCTGTTTTATTACTAGATTTTTATCTAACATTAAATTAAAAGTTACATATGTTAGGGTTGAAAAAAGTACTTTACTTCTTATAACTACTTTACAAAACAACCCCTCGTTTCACTTTTTTGAATTTATTTTCTTTCACATTTTTAGTAGTGTTGAAGGATCTCTAGTCTAGAAATGGCATATATTAATAGGTCTCTAATCTGTACTGTAACTCTCTTGGTTTTCAAGTTTCGGAAAAGCTCTTGAATAACCCAGAAAATAGTTAAAGGGAAACTATTCTTTAAATAGGAATAGAGATAACGGATTGCGTCCCCTGGTACAGGCCATGTCTTCAATCGATCTTTCATTAAGAAAAAGGATTCGAGGCTTAGACTTCTTTAGTAGAAAGACTAACAGAAGGATTTGAATGATAGCGCTGTAATAGAAAACTTTCTTCTATTCCTTTCCTCTTTAACATCCGATAATGACTACAAAAACCACCGCTGCCCATGACCCGACTAATTTCGTATTTTTTTAATAACCTCATCGCTGGATTTAACCAAAAGTAGACCTATTTGACTAATTGTTACAGTCACTATACAATGATCTTTATATGTGTTTTAGTAATTTAAGCTATGGACTTGGAAAGATTTCAATAAAGTGCAATAAATCAATACAGTTTTATGAAAACATTACATAGACCTTTTTAAAAGTTTTATCAGGTAAAATTAAGTCAGATAAAAAAAGATAAATATATCTAGTAAATAAAGCAGAAAGTAAGGCGTATGTATGTCCCGCATAGGAATCAAAACCGTTTGACCAAATCTTGATAAAACGTGACATAAGTGTTTCTTAGATCATGGCGGAGACTGTAGTGTATGTTAAATATCCCTCCCACAACCGTGGAAAGGGGGGGGGGCAAAAATAAAAAAAAAATATCTCTATTAAAGAAATATTTTTGTTAACAAATTGGGTAAACACGTTTTCATACTATTTTTAAATTTGATATGAATGCATCTGCTTAACATTTTCTCAATGTACTTTTATTTTCGTGGAAAAAGAAACCAACTTGAAAGGAACATTATCTAATTTGGCCATAGATCTAAATCCAATCCACTAGATTAGTAATACACAAACTAAGGCCCGCAGGCCGCGGGTATCATCCGGCTGGTATCTAAATAGAATTAATAAGTATGGGTCTTTCTTGAATTATAATATATGACATGTGGAAGGATCACCCAGTCGACAAGACTTGCTTTGAAGACTCAGCCAATTCAGGAAATATTTTAAACGTGAGCTTCCGGTAATAAAAAAGGACACACAATATAAACACCGATCATCAGAGCTGGAGTTAGTTTGAGATCCCTTAAATTCGAGACTCATTGATATGTAGACAAGTTAGCTTAGAGCTTAGAGTGTTGGACAAAGATAAATTACTCTAAACAAAAGGATTAAATTTGTTTAAACTCGAGGTCGGTGGGTCAAAGATATTACATGTATTGGTAAGATTTGTCCTTTTTATCACAACCTATATACTTCCTCTAAAAACTGGTTTATTTAATGAATATAAAATAGTGGCTCTTCTTGAATCGATAAAAAAAAATTAAACATTAGAAGCAACAGGATAACATTTCGACTATAACTGAGAGCTCTTCTGTAGAGCGATTAGTTTGATCGTATGTTTACCTTAGATCGACACTTTTACATTCAAAGATTGACGGGCAATTGAACGGAGGATATCGATACAACTCGGTCACGACTATAGATACAGATTACTTTCTGTTGTAATCTTTTATATACCCTACTTTTTTTTTATCCAAGGCAGTTTTACAAGTGGTTCAATATTTGATATAATCATTCTCGCGTTAGACCACAGAGAGTCTCATGTTATAAAGCGCATATTCAAAGTTCTTCTACGACCTAGATAGAATACGTAGATTTCTATTCTATAGTAATACACTAAATACAGCACGGGCTCTCATAACATCTGTCGTACTTGAAAGCACATGTTAAAAATATTCAAGTTCGTTTATAATGCCATGAAATATACAATCATATGTCACTTTGGTAAATACAGACCAAACACCCATGGCATTTATCTAGTTGTTTTAATACAACATTTAACAACAGAGACACTTGGACGACATAATTTCTCTTACATTTAATAAAAGAAAAACGTTTATGAGTATTACGTGCCTGAAGTCCAGGGCCACATTGATGCCACTATGTATTAAATTGTTAAAGATTTTAAAATATACTCTTATAAAAGGACCCTCTATGCGTCGTGCTTAATAAAATCTCTATACAATGTAATCTAACTAATTTTCTGAAATAATGTAATAGCATACATCCGTAGACAGTGTTACTAGATCTAATAGGAGTTATCCTTTTAGGGGCTACATACTTAGCAATTTAAAAAAGGAACATGAGGCCTATACTTCCCATCCAAAAATATAAATCTTCTGTATGCATGTGTACCGTTAGTGATGCTCAAACTTAACATAATGATTTTGAAGACAAGTAGGCCTTGAATTGAAGGCCCATTATATAATATGCAATTTATGGGCCTGATTGTGTAGAAATGCCCGGGCCGTTTTTGACACTCAGTCCGCCCCTGCTGAAGTCTCTAAGTTTGATCCATAACAGCATTGATATATAATCGAGGGTAAAAAAATATTAATTATTTTCTTTAGATCAAATGGTATAAATTATATTCTATAAATCGGGTATTATTCTATAGATCAAATAGTATAACTGTATTCAAGGCCGGCCTTAGGCCACTGCAGCCTATGCGGTCGCAATGGGCACCTCGTTTTCATAGGCCCCGCGCTAGTTCTAAGTGTAAATTATTAAATTAAACAATTATAAATTATATATTATAACAGTTTTCAAGGGTCTCCGGGAAATCTCCTGAGAAGGCAACATATACGACAAAGTCCTGAAAATATCTTGAAATTATTAAAATCTGAAAAATGGAGAAGATTGTCTTTTTTTTTTTGGTGCCAATAAATTAAAAAAAAACAGCATTGCGAGCTTTCATTTAATAAAAATATATAGCAAAGATGAACTATTTTCTAATAGATAAATCTTCATTTTGACATTATGCTTATCCCTACCCAGAAAAGGCCCCGCGCAATCCGTTTCGCATAGTGCCCCGCAATTGCTAGGGCTGGCCCTGACTGTATTTGACCGCAAGGTATAATTTATATTCTATAGATCAAAAACGCATAAACTACTCTTCAAAATGTATGTATGTAAGGAATTCAACAAAGTTGGTTGATTAAATCAACACTATGTCAAGACTTAATGAGCTCAGATACAATAATCTTTGAGTAATAGTCTCTGTTCATTTAACATACTAGTACACCGAGGATACAGTTAAATCGGACCCAATGTATGAGAATCACTGGTGTCAGTGGGCATTCAGTTGAATGTACTAAGCAGATAGGCCAGAAAGTGGGTCCTTGTGTATGTGTGTGTATTATATAACTACTTGGAACTGTCTAGTGAAAGCAACGTATCTCTGGATCTTAATTCGCCTTGTAAGTATACAGTTTTATGTTCAATGTATTTACATTACAGATAAACTGAGAATGCCAATCAGTAATCTCATTCACCTTTTTACATCGGACTTGATACATTTCAGACATAATAACTTTTGTTTGTTTGATAAATTTCATACATAATAACTTTTGTTTGTTTGATACATTTCAGACATAATAATTTTTGTTTGTTTAATTAATTTCAGACATAATAACTTTTGTTTGTTTGATAAATTTCAGACATAATAATTTTTGTTTGTTTGATTAATTTCAGACATAATAACTTTTGTTTGTTTGATAAATTTCATACATAATAACTTTTGTTTGTTTGATAAATTTCATACATAATAACTTTTGTTTGTTTGATAAATTTCATACATAATAACTTTTGTTTGTTTGATAAATTTCAGACATAATAACTTTTGTTTGTTTGATAAATTTCATACATAATAACTTTTGTTTGTTTGATAAATTTCATACATAATAATTTTTGTCTGTTTGATTATATTTCATTTTAAAATGCGTCTTTACGACCTAATCCGGTAGGCAACACAATATTTATGTTTCACAATAGTTAACACTTACACTCACCATTTTCAGCACACATCCTTTATACTGAAAGTCCCTGATGACGAGTCCAGAGAATGACCAATGTGAATGAAATAAACAAACTCAGACGCCAAAACACTGCCCCTGTGATTTCCATGGTCATTTGTGACGTATGCGGTCAAAAAACCAGGCAGCAAGACTTACTTTCTCATCAGATTAGGAAGCGCTGTCTGGAATCAAAACTGAAACATGATGTTGTTTGTGCTGTCAAGTAGGTTGGACTGTAACTACAGTCTTCTGATTGGCTACGTATTGAAGAATTACTGCTATCTTAAAAGGTTTCATGTGTGTAAATGGTGTATCCGGAATACAGAATACGAAATTATTTATAAGCTATGCATATAATAACTTACGTGCATCTATTTTATCTCTTATTGTCTCCTACTTTAGCTTTTTTTCTTATTATTTTTTTAAACTCCCTTGTTTTAACAAGTTTACAACGGTATAAGTTTACAACGGTATAAGTTTACAACGGTATAAGTTTAGTAAGAAGTAAAGTGGTAATAATACATAAAACACTACACCGAAATTAACAAATTCAGAGACTCGGCCGGACTAAAGACCCAAAGATGGAGACTCTTTATTACTCCATATGATCGAAAAAATTCTTACAAGTCTTTCTTCTTCCCTAGTGCAAGTAGACTAAGGGTTGCCAGAACCAACCAGAAGAACCAATGACAGGAGTGACTAAGTCTCTTATTAATAGACAAATATATATACACTTAGGACGTAATTATCTTCTGTAGAAATATGAACGTCTGTAATTTATAAGACAAGAAAAACATTTTTAATTAAAAGTCTGTAAAAAACAAACAAACAACAAAGCATATAGGAAGTGTAATTGTATCAATTGGTTTGCATCAGTCATTTCATTCAATTTGTTATAGGTCTGAACCTCAACAATAAATCTGTGCGATTAATAATCTTCTTACAAAACATCTATCAGCTAACTCTGTTTGTCTGATCAAATGTTTCAAACAATTGTTTCTCCAATTTTCCATTCTCAGATCAAGTTTATTTTTCTTTTCAAAATCAAACAAAATGTATTAATGACCACTAATTAATCAATTATTTTTTTTATTGATTCGCGTTTTGTTAAGGACAGTGAATATTTGTGGAAAGTTTCAACTTGGAGTAGGGGAAATAATGTGTCAAAACATTATACCAGACAGACAGACTGAGTACAAAACAATGCTGATATCACGTTTTCGAGGCCAAGGTGGACAGCATTAATTTGTTAAGTGCGTCTGCAGGCTACTGTAACATGCACTGTAAACTGTAATTACGTATTTTGTCTTCATCATTGCTTCTCTTCAGAGAAATCAGAAAAATAAATGTACATCCATAAACAACATGTACGGTAGTAGAGAAATACTATAATAAGCTCTATGTCTTTTTTTTATCTGCCTAATAATCGAGATGAAATGAATTGATGGGATTCTTGCATTGAATATTCCCTTATTTCAGAATATTTTAATTTTTCATCTTTACTTCTTACGTAAGATGCCATAAATTGTACACACTTTTGTATTTCTTTTAGATCTAGATTTATTTGTTCACCAGGTGTATGGCCAGGAAAGTAAGATTACATCAGAGTGACCTCGACCTTCAGCACAGGCAACTTACGCGCCATTTTGGTCGATCTGTAACGTTACTATCAGACCAATCAAACAGCGGTAAGCTAAACTTCAGACTCACTGAACTAGATTTAGAGTATCAAATTCTTTTTTTATTGTCACTACATGCGAAAAAGAAATTTAACGTCAACCTTACAGATAATAGATTGTATCAAGCATTCGAACCAGTGACTAGGTTCAAGACTAGACTTCAACCTTACAGATAATAGATTGTATCAAGCGTTCGAATCAGTGACTAGGTTCCAGACTAGACTTCAACCTTACAGATAATAGATT
>JADKLZ010003886.1:23136504-23160386 GCA_021533235.1 Biomphalaria straminea
ACATTAGATTAATGTTATAGCATCATTGCATAGAAGTTAGTAGAACAATGAGCTACATTAGATTAATGTTATAGCATCATTGCATAGAAGTTAGTAGAACACTTAGCTACATAAGCTAATATACCACAAAACTAGAATCGATTACATTGACCCTACAGATGGTAGATCCTACAGTCAAAATGATGGTCAAATGTTTGAAGGACGGAAACAGTATCTACTACAAGTCGTACAAAGATCTTTACTCAAGTGTCGTCGGTGGTAAGTAGACCTACAGTGTGGGCAGTACACTCTAGTTGTACATAGCACTTGTAGGGTACATGACACAATGTTTAGTCTAAACGGATCTCTTATGGCGTGAAACAAATTCACATATCTCCACATACATCTATATATTGATATTGTAACAAAATAGACATACCATTGCACTCGGGCTAGTTCACATTATATTATAGAGAGTAAAATTATGATGATAAATACACTAGTGGTGGGTGGTGGCTTAGAAATATTCTGGAACTTTTTAAGGTGAATACAGGGATAGATGAATAAATCACACTGATACTCTGTAAAGTATTCAGCTACAGAGCTTGGTTAGATTGATCATCATGTTTATAGATTTAAACAATTGTATTATAATACTGTCCACCAAACTCTATTGAGTACCTGACATAAGCTGTGGAAGACAAGTCGGTTCGTCGTTGTGTTGGCATTAACCATAGATCGTCAGGTCTGAAAGAGTCCCTTTAAACACTTTTCTCAGTAATGTTTAAATTAACTAAACATTCTCGTCAAAATCAACTGTTTGAAGTATTGTTTGAAAAGAAAATGTACGATATAGAATGCTTATTTATTAGGAAAAAAATATTTAAAAAACAATCTACATAACAAAATCTATCAGCTGCCCTACTGAAGCTGGTTGGTCTCTAAGAGATCTTTCAAAATCTAAGTCCAGCTATATCTAGGATTCGAACTCCAGACTCCGCGTTTGTAAATAAAAAAAAACCTTTGCTGAGCAAAGATGCCTCTCATAATCCACTTCCTAGTTCTTTTATTTCTCCCAGCACTGATGGAGGCCAATGATAACCTGGTGTACCTGACCACAGTCAGTAACGCCTTAGCCAAAGTGGAGGAGACAGATTTTGATTCGTGCGCCCCGTTGCTCGGACCACTCATGCATACCATTGGCTTGGTCTGGGTTCACTCTAAGTACTACAACACTGCCGAGAGGATCACGGTATTGCTACAGATGTTGTGTAATTTTGTCATTGAATTGGTAAGTGTTTAAACGTCGTCACTGCGTTTAACTGTGCTCACAATAAGTATTTAACTGTAGCATAGTAATAATAATAATAATTAAAATAAAAATAATGTGTCACAGCACTCTTGTTGAACATTGTTGAGATGTGCTAATTAGTCGATGGTGCTAATTTTGTAGAGGTTATTGTAACGTGCCGGGCATTCTGTATATATATTTCTAGATCTAAATATGTGTTAGAGATCCAATAGATGAAGATCCTATTAATTCAAATACAGAACTTTAATTCAATAATTAGGAATCGCTGTATGTACAAAATATACAGAATAGACTGTATCAAAAAATATCTTCTTTCAAAGATCAATAATAAAATATATTCAGATTAATACTAGATCTAATCACTTCAAGTTACAACTCAAAGCTAAAATGCATCCCTCACTGTGGAATTTACTCCATGACTGAACATTCTAGGTCCCGCGTTTCCTTAGCCCACTCCTCTAGAGTCTAGACGCTTGCCTTAAAACAAACAAATTACTCCTACTCAGCTGTCAAAAAGTCACCGGTGTGATGACGTTATGGGAAATAGACAGATAGATAGTTAAGTTTATTTTAAACTAGACTTAGGTTTATAGATTGATAAGTGACATTAGCATCTATTAGTTTCTTATTATGAAGAGCTCCCGCATACCCCACTCCCGGAGCCCCCCATAAGAAAAAAAAAAGAATTTTAGACATTATAGATCTATTTGTAAGTAATGTTCGTATTGTGATTGTATTATTTTTATTCGACTGTTGTTTTTAGCGGCCCCCGTAAGGGGAAAAGCCGCTATTAGGTTTGTGCAAAATGTCCGTCTGTCACACTCAGGGCGCCAAAACTATCAGAGATACCATCAAATGAGATACCATTTTCACCATTAAATGCGGCTTGAAAGTTTAGGTGCAACGGCTACTTTTAGTTTTCTAAAAGCAAACCGTTTAATTTTAATTTATAAAATTAATTATGCAAGTGATTTTTTAATAACTAAACACCAATTCTAAAACAATTACGTAAATGTAAGGGAGGAAATGTCACTATAAGAAACGCTTTAATCATGTAGATATCACGCACATTTTTTAAAATGAACTTTTAGCAGCGACTTTCGTGTACTAGCTAAAGCCCGGCAATGACATGATTCTAAACTCATTTCTTAATTTTTTTTAAAAAAATCAGATTTAAAAAAAATAAAATTGTTTAGTGCCCCCATTAGAATGAAACAAGCATATTTTTGTGCGTTTTGTCTGTTGGTTGGTCTGTCCGTCACGGTTAGATTAAAAAAAAACACTAAAGGCTTTTGAAAATATAATTTAACCTTTACTGTTCTTTCAGAAATATTGCGATAGTTTAAGGATGGGAGCATACAGGAATTGAGCCAGGGACTAACGATAAATCCGAACTAAAGTCTAGTGCGCAAACATCAAGATAAGGCATGTTTATACCCTTCTCGTCATCCTCCGTCGTCCAGCGAGAAGTTAATTATTTTCAACTTAGAAGGAACATCCGAAACATCTTGCGAATAGGCGGATTTAACAGGGATCCGACTCCGACGGGGGCCGCCTCTGAGTTTTGTGTGATTCACACAAACTCTCTTTGTAATCTTGTTTTTTTTAAATTTATTGGCTGCTCATTTGAAGTAAATCATTGGTTTAGTGGTACTCACTGGGCAATCAAAACTTCAAATCAACACTCGTGTAATTACTACCCACCAAACACTCTCGTACTTACTGACCACTCAACACTCTGGACTTATTGGCCACAGACTTCTGCCCATCCAAACATCTGTCGACACTCCAGAATAAAGCCACAGACTTCGGCCCATCCAAACATCTGTCCACAGTTCAAAATGAAGCCATTTGACTTGAAGATGTGACTAGCTAGACGTGTGTCAGAAATTGATATGGCCCGATGATATGACTGAAAATTTTGGACACTCAGAAGCAGCCTTAGCAGTAGGCGGTGCCCGGGGAAGTGTCGTACCTGAACCCGTGAGCCAGTGTCATACATAGGCCCTTGAGCCATAAGCGTAGACTATGTGTATAGCACCGTATCACATCACGCTATCGGGATCGTCCTCTTCTAATGCTGTAGTCCTTATTATTGTTACAAATCATGGCACCTCTCGAGAGGTACTGTACTATTGGCCGTTTGGGTATATTACGTACTGGATTGCAACTGTTTTGCAGGTAAGATTTTGATTTTAAGATTGTGTCCTGAGTCCTTAAATATTGACTATTACCAGGTGGATAATTACATCTCGCCTGAAGAAATGTTCAAAGGAGATATGGTGGAAACCATCCCGTTGGTCAAAACAGCGGAGCAGGTCATGTCTTCTTTCAGAATGGCCTTTGACGATACTCGAAAGAGGCTGCCTTCCATGTTCCCACCGGGGGTGACGCCTAGACCTTGGTTTTTCCAACCAGACATTGTTTTCTCGAGGTTCACGAAGGTTCATGAGAGGTTGAAGATAGCTTATGTAAGTTGTGGCAGTATTTTTATAGCCTTCGTATAAGATGTGTCTGTAAGTTGTTATACCTTTCCTAGAGCCTTGAGGTTTATGTCAAATGATAACTGACGTTTAACTAAAGTAACACTATTGGTAAAATAACTAAAACTTGAGACACTCCAGCATAGGATTCAAGATTACAAAAAGAAACATAAGTAAAACACTCATTACAAAAAGATAAAAGTACATTTCTTATTACATATGATAGGAAACAAATATATCAAACCTTTAAAAAGTTCTGTTAGATTTTTCCCCTATTTCATGGAACGTGTTGCCTGAGCCTTATATAAATTACAGGCGTACCGTCTCTTCTGTTAAGAGATTTGCCTCAAACGTGATTGATGTGTCAATTTTCATTTTTTACATCAGTATTATAACTTGCACTACCACAAACTATCTCGAGGTTTCATCAGAATCTCTTCATCCTATTTAAACATATCATCCGGCCTATTGTACCTATGATACAGAAAAATAAGCTGAACCACTTTAAAACACCTCTCCATGGCCCTAAATTTTAAACTGCACTTTTATTCTTTTGACTGTGAAACAAGAAAAAAATAACTAAAATACTGTTAAAAAAAGAATTTTCCTCTTTTTGACAGCTTATAGAGCCATTATTTTCACTAAATATCTAATGAATGTTAGACTTTAAAAAAAACAACTCTCCCCCCCTCCCTCTAACCACGAAGAAAAAATCCTGATTAAGAGACTGTATAAATCAACTAGATTTTATGACATTCTAATGATATGCTATAGATGTAAAATATTTCCCAAAGATATACATTAATTGTCTATATTGTGTATGTGATAAGTTTCCATTGCCGATCTACAGATAGATAGATATACGCATACAATATATGTAGCAATCTTGCTGATGCACTCTTCTACCTTGCTACTTATTATGTTCTTTCACTTATCGTGTGTCTACAGTATCTGATAGACACTAATGTATGTTCTTTCACTAATTGTGTGTCTACAGTATCTGATAGACACTAATGTACGTTGTTTCTCTAATTGTGTGTCTACAGTATCTGATAGACACTAATGTATGTTCTTTCACTTATCGTGTGTCTACAGTATCTGATGGACACTAATGTTAACTTCATGAAGCTTGAAAAGGTGGAGTTCGGGGGAATCCGGGGAAACTCGTTGGGTGATGACGTCATTGTGATCTTTCAAGAGTTCGACGAAGCCTTCAAACTGTTTACTGAGAGCAAATACAATCCATTGGATGCTTCAGATCCGGTAAGAGAAACTTTCGAAGATGATATTCTAAAAAATTTCGTGTTTCATCATAAATTGTCTTTCTGTGGGTACCAGGATTAGGGTTAAGGTTAGGATTAGTATTTTTACTGGAATGTTAGTTTCTAATAAGAATAACGTAAAAAGGTTGTTAATGAGCAGGCTTTTATAAGTTATAAGAATGTATGTATCAGAAATAATAATTATTCCTTAAACTTCAAACTTTAGTTTGTTGAATTAATATGATTTAAAAATGGATAAGACATTTTATTGTTGTATTTTAAATTAATGTAAATTCATGTAACTTGGTGAGACTACTCTCCAAAGACTTGCCAATTATCACTCCCAATTACCACATGCCACTGAACATACCTTCGGACTATACAAATAGACACTAAAACAAACTACGATCTTTTCTTGGAAAGCTCAAAACTAGCAAAGATTTTCGTCAAAGTATCAGGAGTGCAGAGGTACAGAGAAAATGAAGGGAATACAGCAATAATAGAACTAGCCAAGTGAGACACTAACATTTGTGGAGAACTATCAGGTCTCTAGTCACAAATTAGTTTGTCTTAATATTGTAAGATTGGTGATCTTTCTCAGACATTCCTGGAAAACTTTGAAACCTTCAACCTTATAATGGCAGACTTTGATCGCAGACTGGCTACCATTGTGTGCAAGGGTTACTATGATTGTTCTGGACTGGAGATGATCTTTAAGGTGAGTCTAAGGCCTGGTTTAAAGATAGTTAACACACTGCCAACATAAACATAGTTGTTATTCTCCTACCCCCACCATTGTGAATTAAATTCTGGTACCAGTTATTGAACTATTACTTCCGGTAGTACTTCTGGTACGAAGTCTAGAAGAAGTTCTTCCAGGAGTTTTTGACGTATCGTATTAAGTGTTTCACTTCTTGGTGCACATGTCCTTTTGTTAACTGGTGCAGCGCGGTGCATAGAGGGAAGAGTATAGTATGTATATTCAAAACATATTTGGATTAATACTTTATAAATAAAAGAAAAGAAAAGAATTTTGACAAAAATTAAAAGGCACGAGATGGCCTATAAGGGCTGATGTGACAAAAAAAATCATATTAATTCTCCTGGAGCGCGAAGACGGACCTAAAATAAAGTTGAGCAATTTACAATGCTTGTTAAACACATTCAGTACATTTATCCTTGTCACTCTGAGTTTGTAATTTTAACGACATAAACCTCCCCTCCCCCTCCCGTGGACTTTCTTGCATTGTTTTCATCAAGTCTGCACAACATCGTTTGTTTCTCTTGATAGTTAAGTTAACCTACTTCTCCCCCAGGGGACTTTCTTGCATTGTTTTATCATGTCAGCGCAACATCGTTTGTTTCTCCTGATAGTTAAGTTAACCCTCTCCTCCCGTGCAGCTTATTGAGATGATGGGCCCACTGCTTGAGAGACAACTCATCTTGAAAGACTTCGATGACAAATATCCTCAAGTTGTGAAAATGATGGATGAAGCTTTGGATATCTGCTTTGAGCTCTATGAGGAACAGGTAGACTTGTAAAAATATGATAGGCACTAGATTGGATGTTTTTTCTTTACGAAAAATTGAGCGACAGATAGAGAATAAGATAAGATTTACAGCAATAAAAAGGAAGATAAGATAGAGAGAGAGAAAGAGAGAATCGTCTTCTTGCAGCAGACCATGTATAGACATAATTAAATGTTGCACTTAATACAATTTGAAGATAAATTCGAAGAAGGAGATTGAAATAAAAAGACAGGTGAGAGGGAGGGATTGAGAGCGAAATTCTGAAACAGGTGGACAGTTAAAAAGAGTACGTGATAAATTAAGATCGAGAGAAAGATGTAGAGACTAGAGTAAAAAAAAGAGGGAATGAAAAAGTATTAGTAAGAGGAAGGGAGTGTAATTGACAGTGATAGAGAGTAAGAAAAAGAGAGAAAGACGGAAAGCGAGATGATTAGAAATATGAAGAGAGAAAGAGTGTAATATAAAGAAAATGCTTTGGAGAGAATCACGAGAGAGTGACAAAAGCTAGGTAAAAGGAAGAGAGTCAATGCAGAACAAAGAGCAAATGAGCGTGACCTGAAGGACGGTGAACAGTGATATGTTTTAACATTATGTTTTCCTAATACTCCAGATGGCAATTAAAAAAGAGACTGGGAGTATGGTCGTCCACAAAAATATGCCTCCCATGGCAGGGGCTATGATCTGGGCTCGAGAGATTTACAACAGGGTGGCCATATATATGGAGAGCTTCTCCAGACTTGAGCACCAGTAAGTTAACTAATGCCCGAATCTTTGTCGGGACATACCTTAAGTTTTTCTACCAAAGGCAACAAAACATGAACAAATCTAATTGATCTGCAGGTCAAATCTCGTTTCCAAGATTTTCATTTCTTAAATCTGTAAATAGTTTAACAAGTTTAACCAGTTTCGAAAGCCGTATACATATAACAACTAAGTCATGTTTACCATCTAAACCAGGCATGTCAAACTGGGTGTTCGGGGGCCGCATGCGGCCCGCGACCACCTTGCATGCGGCCCGCTTGGCCACCAAAAAAAATGTTAGACTATTACTCTGGAAAACAAGAGATGACAAGCTACTGGAATGGAAAATTTTATTTCTTTAACTGAACAACGAGGGTGAGTCTGCAGTGAAAGCAAGCTACATTTTGTCAAACTAAATTACAAGCCATTTCAAATCATTTAATAAATGTGATTTTATGAAGGAGTGTTTCGTTAAAGCCGAAGTCATTTATTCCGAAAAAAAGAGAAAGCATTCAAAGAAATAGCGTTAACTAGTGACACTGTTGCAGATAGAATAAATGACATGTCAGTCAGCTTGCTTGAACAATTAAAGAACGACAGAGCTAATTTTGAATTATTTTCATTGGGTCTCTATGAGTCAACTGACGTAACGGGTGTAGCATAGTTGGCTATATTCATAAGGGCCTTTAACAGGAATTTTGACATATACCAGGAACTACTTGAGTTCTGTTCTATGCATAACAAGCGAGGATGATTTTTGAGAAATGACAGGAGGTGAAAATGAAGTACAATTTATCTTTGGTAAAGCCATCTAGTCTAACAAGGTATGGCGCACCAACCATTAAATGAAATGGTTTTGATGCAAAGTTACATGAATAAATAAGAGAGACTGATGCTAATTTTAAATTTGCTCATTTTCAGTGCATTATTATTATTATTATACTTTTTATATAGCGCTACTTTCATGCTTATAGCATGCTCGGAGCGCTTTGGTCCAATCTCAATTGTGGACCAGTGGGTGGAGGGGGCATCTAGGAGTTGGTTTTTTGTGCTGCCTTTAGGCGCTCTGCCCGAGTCGGGTGTCGAACCTCGAACCTCCTTCTAGGTAACCAAGCCAAGTTCAAGCGCACTTAGCTTAGATCACGCGATCTGATTTGATTCTGAAAATGCTACTGGAAATATGCAACTAGAGCTGATAGAATACAAGTCAGGTTCTTAGTTGAAATCGAAGAATATTGAAATGGCTGTGCCAAAATTTCAGTCATTTACGCTGAACGGTTCATAAAATTGCGGAAATTTGCAGCTAGATTTCCAGCTATTTTTGCATGCACTGGTGTCTGTGAGCAGTTCTTTCCCATAATAAAAGCTATTAAAACACCTCGCCGTTCGAGATTATCTGATCAAAATTTGTCATCTGTGATGAAAGCGTCAGTGGCAAACAAACTTCAACCTGACATTAATAAAATGGTCCCCCAGAAAAGATGTCAAGCATCACGTCAAAGAAAATAGTGCGTAAACATAGTAATTTTTAAATTAGCCAATAGTACTACAAATTTAGCTAAGGGACAGGAATGCCATTAATTATTGTATTGTATTGTATTATTTCTAATTTACATAACACTAGCAGGCTGTTTTAAAACTGATTTTTTTGCTGCGGCCCCCCAGGTCATAGTAAGTTGTTTATGCGGCCCATATACCTTAATGAGTTTGACATGCCTGATCTAAACCGTAGGAGTTAAATTTACCATACACAATTATTCACAATTTCGGTAAAATGCGTTTTTTAAAGCCTAGATCTACATATCAAAAGTACAAATAGGTTTCAATATTTGATTTTTAAAGCCCAATAATGACGCCCAATTTAAAACTTCAAACTATTTTTTCAGGGTTAAAAACATCGATGAATTCAAACATATTTTTGTTCGTCTTGAAGATTTAAAACATTTGCTGGACCAGTAAGTCTTTACGTTAAGTATAGCTCTCAAGTGTCTTCTATTTGAACAAACAAATAAATGTCAACTGAGTTTCGCAACGAAGTGCAATATCTTTCCATCCCAGCCCGATATGTGTGTTAGTTTTCTAGCTCAGAAGTTCGTGTTCGTTTGTATTTGTTCTTTACATTATAGTAACATCGCCGTAGAACAATCTATTGAATAGCAGGGTTTCTATTATGTATATCTGTATTCCACATGGTATCCCATTTCTGTTATCTATATCTTAAGAGTTAATTTATTGAATATATAACTGCTCGGCTGTCTGGCCGTGTGACTTGCTGAAGACTGTCATCTCGGTGGTCCCGCACCCTGTCCTCCGCCATTCCCCGTGCTGTTCCGGTGAGAGGTTTAGGATATAATCATCTTTAATTTTAAAGGAACGTCTGAAACATCTCAAAGTATAAATCAAACATTACTTGTATACTTGTTATTATTGCAAATTTCGGTAAAAAATAATGAAATATTCTTTTTGATGGGCACATAAGTGAAATATATCAAATATAAAATATATCAGCCTTACCCTCTGTAACGGACTCTGGTTTGGGTCCTGAGTAGGATCGTTGTCTTAGGGGTATGAATCTCGCCTGCAGACTGTTAACAGGTACAACTAGTATATATGTAAAATATCACTCAACAAAGGAGTATAGCTCAACACATTTATTTACATTGGCAATGGTCTCCACAGGTAACATGGCATACATTAGTCATCAATATAAAATACATTACAGGGCGCTTAGAATAGAGTAAATAAATGATTAGTAACTGGTTGATAAATGAGTACTTATAGACTACAAGGCTACAATATAGTATTACCCCAACATAGGACACAGCAGTAGAAATACAATCTCAAGATCTAGGCAATACAACACAATAATATAAAGACACCCTACTCAGACCAGGTCAGCTCTCTAACTCCTCTACTGACCGCAAGAAACCTTCTTGTCCCCCCTTGCAAAACCCGTGACAAAGCAGTTCACCATTCACAACCAAATAAATAAACAAACACACACACAATCTCACATCTTACACACCCCCTGCTCTTGACACCCTCCTACTGTAAGCTTGTAAGACATACTTCTACATACGCTATAGTACCAATAGTATTACATGAATGAAAAAAAAAACAAGACACTCGGTTCATCCTCTTTATTTTTTATCTCTCGTATTTTACTTTCAGGAATTAAATTTTATGAAGATAAAGTAGTCTAATATATACATTTTGTGATGATAAATTAGCTAAATTTATTTAGTTTGTGATGATACATTTGTCCAATTTATAAATTTTGAAATGATAACTTGTCAACTCTATAAATTGTGTAACGATAAACTTGCCAGATTTATAAATTAATTGACGATAAATTAGTCCAACCTATGAATTAAGTCTAGTTTGATTAAATGTATGACAATAAACGATGTCTAATTTATAAACTGCGTGAGATAATGAACTAGTACAGTAAAAAAAAACACGTTTAATAGTACAATTTATAAATTGTGAAGATAAACTTGGTTCGACCTATTCACTTTGTGACAATAAGCTACAAGTTTAAAAAAATATTTGATATTTAAGAAGTAAAATTAACAAAATTTTATCACAAACTCGTGGGTGGCCCCTGCGGTCACAAATCACGTTTCATACAAAAACACAATTAAAATAGAGATTTCCTGAGCTGTCTTTGTATTACCTTTTTAAAAATGAAATAGTAAGGACACTTCAAGTAGCTGTTGCAACAAAGAACCGACATTAAGTAGTATTTTTTTTTATTTATTACATACCTTCGGCTAATACCAACATACTAAATCTAGAAGATATATATGTTACATCCAATGATATAATAAATGTCCACCATTCAACCACATCCGTAGTTATCATATAAGAATTGTAAATTTCTTTTGTTTTTAAACGTTGTAACGATTCATATGTAAAATGAAGCACGACCTATATATTCAATTTAACAACGAGTTGCTCGCTCGTTGAAATTGCGATTTTTTTTTTTGAGGTTCCGCAAAACAAACAAAAAATCCCTCTAGGGAGGACGCATTAGAAGAAAGACAATATTATTTTCTTAGCCTCGATTTCAGTTCACATTTCAATGTAAATATGTTTCTACTTCAGAAACGACAAATTCTATTTTAACTCATGGTTATCTACCGTCGACGAGATATGCTCTTTCAACATGTCACAGCCCTTGTTGACCAGGGACAGCGACACTCGCCTGCTGGACGTTAATTTTGATGCTAAGGTAAAAAGAGAATAATACTTTGTTGTCAATGGCAGGTCGTAATGACCCGTGGAGGCTCTTTGGCAACTTTTTTTTCTCCGTATCCGGACTCGCAGTCAATAAGTACAGGACTGTAAGTTGCACAATTACGTTTCAACGTAATAGCGACAGAAAGATTATCTCACCGCTTTTGTCATATGTTATAAAATACAGACGTTACTTCAAAAATGAAGATGATTATGTATACATTGCAGTTGAGCTCACAGGATAAGACGGAAGAGTTTTCTAGTCCCTTTGTACTTAATTGTGTGGTAATCAAGCGAAAGGGAAACAATCCATATTTAAAAGTAATTTATATTTATTGTTAGGGAAAAAAAAACCGGTTAAATTGAAATAGTTTATCGCAAAATACAAAGTACTAAAAACAACTTTTGTACATTTAATATTTGACAGCGAAAAAATGATAAAAGTATTAAAAGTCATTAAATGTATTTATTGATTAAATAGTAAATACTAAATCTAAATATATAAAGCACGATGAAGTCAATACATATGTTACATAAAACACATATGCCATTTTATCATATTGTAAATGAAATCTACATATCTTAATTACAAACCCCACTTTTGGCGAAGTTGATATCTCAGCTACCATATCTTACAAAGTAATTTTTTAAAAGGTAACAACCAATGAAATACATATATATATACACTGGCAATATTGTTCATTTAACAACTCGATGGGGAACTTACCATGAGCGACCAAAAATATTTTAGTGACATAAACCGCTTTTAATACTTGGAGTTTATAGTTGTACTATTGATTGAGAATCAAGGAGTTCAGGGGGTTCAAGGCAGACACATTTGGGACCTGCTGTTCATTGTACATTGCAAATTAATTACAGTGCGATTTGTGTGAAATTTGCCTATAATAGAAACGTTGTGAGCTTGATTGTTAAATTAGGAAATAAATGTACCAAGGACAGCGGCTAAATTATAAAAAAACATCCTTCTCACGTATTTAGATTATATGTCATTGAAAAGTCGATAATATTGTCTCAATATTCATCCAGGTCCATGCGGAAACGGATGATCTCGTCAGGGTCACCAAATATTTAGCGAGGTCTAGATTCATATAACTGCACTATAACCAGTATTCCAATGACCGAAGACAACTCAACATACAAAATAATCCTTCTATATAAGCGAACTCTAATATATTTACTCGATATATGAAAGTGTCCAAATTTTTTAAGCGTCCGTCGCTAAATAGTAATTATTACCTATTGCGTTATACTAATGGATATTAACACATGAACACGCGTAGAACGTAATTATCTTTTAGCGTGTGTATTTATAAGACAAAATAAGGGATTTTCACCAAATATTTAATTACTCATTTTTTTGTTGGGACAGAATCGGGTTTCTTTTTGAACATTTTACACGGAAAGAGCCCTTTATAATTCATTCTATCTGGCATGCACTTATTTGAATAATAAAAATCAGAAATTCAAAATCCAAGTCTTCGCCAAGATTCGAACCTGAGAGGCTCAGCCTATCGCTTTAGCACTCAGCCAGCATGCCCCATTAGCACAAACTCTTCGCATACAAATATCAATCTCTTTAGCAAGAGAATCAATTAGTATATGGATTAATAGTAATATTGCTGAATCGTGGCCTAGTGGAAAGGAACAGTGGGTTCTGAACTGAAAGGCCACAATCTGGAATCATACATTGGGAAAGTAAAGGATGCTGGTCATTGTGCTGGCTACATGACACCCTTGTTAATCGCTGGCCATAGAATAAGATACCTTAACATCTTCTGACTCAGGGATCATAAGATCTGAAAGAAGTTGCTTAACTGCAACGTCACAAACTTTGGGCAGTGGAGACCATATTGCTAGTTGCCACGTCACAGGTCTGTATGACGTAGCCACGAGCTATAACGATTACTCTAACGATTGGTCTTGGTCCTCCACAGCTGGTGGCCGTGCTGAAGGAGATGAAGTACTTGAAACTTCGTAACAAGGAGATGATCCCAGTGATCCCTGAAGGGGTGTACGAGAAGAGGGACATGCTGTTTAAGTACTACGCCAACCTGATGCTCATCATGCAGCTGTACAACAAACTCATCACAGAGTCACTTCCGGTCGAGAAGCCTCTCATCAGCCCACACCTGATGAAGATAGACAATGAATTAGAGGAGGCGCTCACGACTCTCTCTTGGGAAATGCAAGGTAGGTTTGAAGATAGACAATGAGTTAGTGGAGGCGCTCACAACTCTCTCTTGGGAAATGCAAGGTAGGTTTGAAGATAGACAATGAGTTAGAGGAGGCGCCCATGACTCTCTCTTGGGAAAAGCAAGACAACACAGAACTTGTCACATGTTTGTATCCAGAAAACATTTTTTTCATTCCTTGCCGTTAACTCACTTTCATCATAGTAAAAAACAACAACAAATAGCCTATTGAATAATTTATTTTGACAACTTTTCCGTACCCTAACGAGCTGTAACATTAACTTATTCTGTGTGACAACACTTATTAAAATTCAGAAAAACCACTTCATTTATTTGAACATAATGGTAAAAATGTACTGAACAAAAATATTGTTTCCTAAAATTATAAAACCATTATAATAAATATATGTATTTTGTGTTTACTCTGCATATGTTAAAGTATTTCACTTTTGCCATTATCATTAAAATTGTTATGTTTTCTTGTGTTCTCTGTAGACATCTGGGAGTACATCGCCAACACGCTTCAGCAGATCCAGGACCTGACGTCCAAAGTTCAGCGGACCAAAGACAATGTTGAAAGGCTCAAGACGGTCATGGCCACCTGGTCGCAGAGCCCGCTGTTTGAAAGAAAAGAAAAACTGGACAACCTCCTTGGACTCACTGACCGTCACGAGACAGTCAAGAAACGTTACAATGAGATAACAGCGGCGGGCATAGAGGTCCTTGACCTAATGGAGGTAGGTCTATGATAGCCGTGAATTTGCACTACAAGCTGGTTATGCGTCTGTGCATTGTAAACTTTCTTTTTATTGTTTTAAATAATATAAAGCTAACATTTTTGTTTTCCTTTTCTTTTGTTCTTCTCTGGGAATGCAGGTTGTCTGGTAACAACACGCCATCATATTATATATATGTTACCCCGTTACCTATCCCTCTGTCTGTGGACCGAAGGGGCACCAAGCAAGACTTGTAGACCGTCTTCTTCCATTCCTCTCTATCCTTTGCCCTGTTTAGGACCTCTTTCAATGGTAGACCCGTCCATTCTTATATGTTGTCCTCTTACCGCTTTCTCTGTCTGCCTCTTATTCTTTTTCCTGGTAATGTTCCCTGGAGGAAGGTCTTTGCGAGCCACGAAGATCTTGTAATATGGCCATAGATTTTGAGCTTGCGTTTTTTCACATTAGTTAGCAGGTCATCATGGGGTCCGATCGCTGCAGTAACCCTGTCTCTAATCTCTTGGTTTATGATGCGGTCTTTAAATGTGATGCCTAGGATCCTTCTGTAGCATCTCAATTTCAATAAATATATATATGTATGTTTGTGTGTGTTTTTTTTGCGTGTATGTAAGTCTATATGTAAGTGCAAATATTATGATATATAATTGTCTATAGTAATGAATGTATGGGAGGCAAATCATGTGGTTTCACTATTAGTTCCACCAGTATTTTCCTGCAAAATAAACGACGCCTTCCCCGATTCGCTCTAATCCCTAATCTCAGGCAGCATGAAAGTCTTATCTTTAGTCCCAGACAGCTCCCAGTGTATCACTTTTCAATCGGATATTATCTATTTTCTTATTTTAATTATTTTTACTTAAACGTCATTTTAAAACCTAATTCTTCTTTCTTTCTCTCAATATGTTATCCTGGTGTGTCGTAAAGTAAAGTTTCACTTTTTGTTAAGGAAAACAATTCTTACATTCTCTATCTCGTAAGCCAGGATCTAATTTTATGTTACTGAAAAGAAACTTGAAACTTCTACACTATCCTTGTTCGTTGTCAATTAGACAGCGTCTTTAATAAGGCTTATATGACTTTTTACTTTGCTGCAAGCACAACAGGGAACTCTTTGACACTGAGAAAACGTCCAACGACTGGCAGAATTATGTCGACTATCTGGATGCAATGGTTGTTGATGGGTTTGTCCAAGTGGTTGGTAAGTTCGCATGACACCAATTATGTGTTGGTCTAAATATAAAGTATTTGTGTGTGTGTCTTTCTTTTTAAAATTTATGTTACTTAAAATTTATTTTCTGACTTTAAAATAAATATAACATTAAAAAATGTCAATAGTTTTTCTTTATAGAAAAAGGATACGACTATCAATGTTCATTGGAATAGTGTTAACAGATGTCCAACAAAAGGGATATTTGTTTCTCTTTTTGAGGCCTGTACGCCGTCCATGAAAATCTCTGACGTTAAGATTTTAAAAAATTATTCATTGCCATTGCCTACTCTAATAGTGAATTTAATCCTTCATTTCTTTTGCTTTAAAAACAAAACTTTACAAAAAAATGTTTCGAGATTCAAAATTTAGAAACTTTTAATTGGCATTTAACATTCGACCCATAACTGGCAGTTGCGGGCACTCTGCATTTTAGAAGTGCAGGTTACACACAACATCTAGATATAAAATAAATCACATTCAATAGCTCCCTGGTAGTGAGGTACGCACTCTTATCTTATATATTACAGACGTTACTTCAATAAAAAAAAGGCAATAGTTGCGTCCTACGCTTTTCATATGTCATTCTAGTCCTTCATGTTTATCAATGACTTAAACTCTGCTAAGTCATTGGTTTTCCTGGCTGATTCAGGCAACCCATTCTAATGGCACTAAGGAAGAGGGTGCACTTGTACGAATTTGGTCTAGCCAGTGGCGTAGCAACCATAGCGCGAAAGGGATTATTGCGCCCGGGCCCACGACCACCAGGGGATTTTTTAATGCGTCACATTATTACATTAATTTAATTAAATCATGTTTATTTTTCTTACATTTTATTTCTGGTGTCCGAGCAAAATAACAATGTAATCTATTAAAGGGAGGTAACTCTTAAATTGTCAGTACAGCGTTTCATTTAAATCTCATGGGTTGTTTTGTTTTATCAAATAATAATAACAACATTACATACTAGTTAGCCTACTCATTGTGAAAGTGTTGTATATGATGAATCACATTTGCCGTTACTCTGGTTCAAGTGTTATTTACTTCTTTAATATTTCAATGTCTTTTGACTTATTGAAATACTTGAATTAATTGTATGAGTCAACAGTAGCTGTAACCGTTTTATTTACGTAAATACACTAGTAATAAGTAGTTTGCTATTTCACATGTACATCTCGTCCAATTGGATGTCTAAAGCTAAAAAGCTAAGGTTTCCTTAATTAAAAAAAAAAACAGAACATCTCGTTCAAATGACTTTAACAAATCATGGCTATTTATATAAGATAGGTCTTACAATTCTTGGAAGTATCTATCAAGGAAAGCCAGCTTGAGACCACAATCGACTTTCTACTCAGCAAGCTGAACATTAATTTCTTTACAAAGTTGCTTTAAAAAAAAACATTGTCTCCTAGCTAGACGAAACTAATGTAAAACAACTATTGCGCTGTGGGAAGTCCTCAGATTCTTATACATGTGACGACCAATACACCTTCAGAATATTTGAAAATGCAGCAAGTGATTCGAGTCCCAAATTATACATGGTTGACCAATGACATTGGTCAATCAAATGATATGTAGTGACGTAGTTTAGCTTGCAGAGTATGCTAGTTTTGTATTGTGCATTGTTTATACTATAATTAAGCGACAATAAAGTAGCGACGTAGTCAGACGAATGACGTTACAGAATACATGATAGGAGAAGAGTATGACTAGGGCTTGTAGAAAGATGTATAAAGAATAGACTTCTAATTAAAAAGACGGATCATCCCCATCTGAAAATAAGCATCAGTCTTCACAAGTTTTATGAAGTATGTTATAGATAGTAGTCGTGTCCCTTGACTGTGTTAAGACTTACATTATAATAAGTGAAGTAGCATTAGACAACACACACAATCCAAGACAGGACAGATCCAAAGCGTGAGGAAATTGTTCTCTTTCACCCCGTGAGGTATAGGTGAAGATTGTCTCCATTGACAATTTAACATGTACTCTCTCATTAGATGCAGTAGAGCCCAGTTTTGAGTTCAGTCACACTCAGCTCATAGGAGGGGGCCCCACTTCGCATTCCTGAACCCGGGCCCATGGGTACCTTGCTACGCCACTGGGTCTAGCGTATAGAATTACAAATGTGCCTCTATCTTTGTGCCTATCTGATTATTTCATTAGTTTTTTTTTTTCCATTTCTAAATTATGGTTAAGTGTTTTATGTATTATAGCCACTTTACTTTTTATTTTTCTGTCTCTTAGTTTATCAATTTTCTAATGGTGTTATTCTAATCAAATTTGAATATTCCTCTGTTCAACTATTGTCTTGATGGTCTCTATGGTCCAGGGTTCGAACCCTGCCCGCTGCCATTCCCGCGTCCTTAAGGTGGTAGCGCTACGATACAATAACCTTCAAATTTTGAAGGAAGATAACAAAAAAATAAAAGATAGCTTCTGATATAGTCTACTGACAGAGCAGACATGCCTATCTTGTAATCGTGTCACAATACAGTGATACATAGAATACATGTTCTTAACCTCGCTTCTTGTATGTGTAGGCTACTTTGTTCTATTTCACAGCCTGCAGTCTTAAATACCTCTTGGAGAACGCCAGTGCAGACAAGACAAGCGGGCCGCTCTTTGAAATACTTTTAGAGCTTCACGCGCCTAAGATGACGTTTATCCCTGATGTAGAGCCGGGAGCTCAGGGAGGATTCTGGGATTTAATTGAAAGTTTGATTTCCGATATTTATACCCAGGCCTCCCTTATACCTAGACTGAAATCTGGTGACCTTCAACCTTATGAGGTGAGTTTCTGGTAACCTTCAACCTTATGAGGTGAGCTTTGTGTGTGGCATACAGATTTTGAGTGGTAACTTTTCTGGTGATTTGTTAGCGTGTACATGAAGAAATTTGAGCGCTGTCGATTATCAAATAGCAACGCTCAACAGTCCATCAAATTTTAACAGGAGTGTTAGAAAAACTGGTGGGTCTTGAGCTGGCGACATATTATTTTTATCTCTCTCTCTCTATCTATCCATCCATCCATCTGTCTGTTCCTTCTTTCTATAAATGTTTTCTTCAGGTGGTTTAGACTAGGACGTAATCATCTTTATGTTTAAAGGAAATAAAAAAAAACGTGTAAATAAACAACAATAATAATGTCAGCCTTCCTACATACCTATGTACCTACCTTCCTACATACCTACCCTCCTACATACCTATATACCTACCTTCCTATATACCTTTGTACCTAACTTCCTACATACCTACCTACCTACTTTCCTACATATCTTATCTATACACCTACCTTCAAGTACCTTCGTACATATCTACATTCCTAATATTCTACATATCTTATCTATATAGGGCCTACCTACCTTCAAGTACCTTCCTTGTTATAGAGGGAGAGTAGTCCTTGAGGGATTACGGGCACGACATGGCCTATACTGTGCCGATGTGCCTAAAACTAAAAAACCAAACCAAACCAAACCTACATATCTACATTCCTATATACCTACCTTCTTACATATCTATCTTCCAGTTTTTAACCAATAATTCATTTTTTACAAAATGTATAGACTTGCATTGAATCCAACCCCGAGCTGACAGACATTAAAGAGAACGTACTCGACGCAGTGGACAAGACTATTCAAGAGGTGACCCAATACAGGGATGGTCTCAATTCCTACTCCAGCCTCTGGGTGGAAGATCGTCAGGAATACATGAATCTGTTCCTAAAGTACAACCACAAGCCAACACCGGAAGAGTTATCCATGGCTGGAGATGAAGGAATACCTGAGAGTCCGCCCACATTGGCTCAGTTTAAAGACATGGTAAGTTTCTCAAATAAGCTGAAAACAGCATTTCTACGCACCCAACGCTCCATGGCTAAGCGACAACACCACCCACCTTTCCGATGGTAGGCCACTAACCAGATTTGAAAAAAACGAAGAAAAATCCAAACCATCTAGTTGGTGTGTTTTATTAGGTTACTTGGTAAATCAGAAGGAGTTCAAATGATCATCGATGGTACGTGCAGTATGCTCACCATCACCGCGTCCTAAGAGAGGTTAGGGCTCTGATGCAAAAAACTTCAATTTTAAAGGAACATTTAAAACATATAGGGGAAAAACACAATTCTAGAAAAATGGAGAGTTGTAGACAAACAAAACAAATAATAAGTGAGATTTAGAGGGGAAGAGAAAGAAACTTGTTATCAGATCACCAGTGGTAACCCAATGATCTAGAAGACTACTACAAAGGCCTATGCCCCAGTGTTCGCTATTATCTCGAATAACTAAACATAATTTTTTTTCTAACGTTCCTTTCTTCATATGGATGGCTGACCTGCTCTTACTAATGGAGCTTCGTACTGTCATCGCAATGGTTTCGGGTTTCAACCCTGCCCGCTGAAACCTCTGCCATCCTTTGCTTTCTGCCATCTTCTGCCGTCCTCTGCCATCCTTTGCCCGCTTCCTGCCATTTTGTGCCTTTTTTTCCAACCTCTGCCATCTTTAGCTATCAGCAGTCCATTGCCATCCTCAGCAGTCCTTTGCCATCCTCAGCAGTCCTTTGCCATCCTCAGCAGTCCATTGCCATCCTCAGCCGTCCATTGCCCGCTTCCTGCCATTCTATGCCTTTTTTTTTCATCCTCTGCTATCCTTAGCCATCTATAGTCCTTAGCCTTCCTAAGCTGTGCTTTGGCATCCTCAGCCGTTCTTTAACATTCTCAGCCGTCCTTTGCCCAATGCCATTCTCTGCTATTTTGCTAAAATAAAAATTCATTTCTGAACAAACTTCCAAAAACTAAAAACAAAAAAAAACAACAAAAAAACAAAACAAAAAAAAAAACGTAGTAGAGACATCAGCTACACGATTTACATTTAATCACAAGAAAATTTCCTTTGCTCTTTTTGTTTTGTTTTGATCACTATTTCTCCAAATGTATTTCCATTAGATAGAGTATTACGAGAAACTGTACCTGGAGATCGAACAAATGCAGGCTGTGCTCGTGTTCTCCAAATGGTTGAGAGTTGATGCTCGATCCTTTAAGCAAGGATTATTAAATGTTGTTAAAAGATGGAGTCATATGTTCAAACAACACCTGATTGATAAAGTTACAGGAGGGTGAGTTTTGAAACATACTGAGTTCAAAATGGAAGTGAATATTTAGGATAATATGCACATCAACCCCGGACTGTCATCTCGAAGGTGTCTTGGCCGCTGACAGCCCCTCCAGGGGTTTGGACTGTGACGAAGATCTAGTATTTATATTCATTTCTAAAGGAACTTCAAAAAAAAATTTTCTTGCAATATATTAAGACTTAACTTTAGTAACATACGCAAAATAAAAGTATGCATGCTGATCTTGATCAACTCATTAGGTTTAAGATTTCTAAGTAAAAAGTAATAATATTTTAATAGTTCATAATTTCTGTCACTTTGTTTAATTGTGTTCACTGGCCACATTTTCTGACGCTGTCGTTGACTACATCTACGACTCGTTCTAATGTATGGTAGACTCTATGTCGTATTTGCCCTTTGTTGCCAGGTTGGCCCCAAAAGTGCCCAACATTGCCAACTACCGGTACTACCAGTTTCGTATCTGGATCTTCACTTTATCTACATTTGAATGAATAGTTTACAATTAAATGTTATTTGTCTTTTCCATTTATTTAAAAATTATTTTATCACAGATTGTACAATAAACTATATAATCAATGGTTTAATGGTGGATGCCTAGCCTCTTGCGCTTTGCACACATCTATGATGTGGAGGATAATTTTGAACTTTAGTCGCCTTTATTGAATCATCGATAGACATCCATCGCCATGGTCTCATGTCGATACTAAAAAAAAAATGAGTTTCGTTTGGAGGCATCTACAGTTTGTCTCAGTTTTTTTCAGAAGTCTACAAATCCCAAAATCATAAACTAACAAGATTACAAAGAGAGTTTGTGTAATACACAAACTCAGAGGCGGCCCCCGTCGGAGTCGGATCCCTGTCAGATCCGCCTATTCGCAAGATGTTTTGGATGTTCCTTCTAAGTCCCTGGCTCAATTCCTGTATGCTCCCATCCTTAAACTATCGCAATATTTCTGAAATAACAGTAAAGGTTAAATCATATTTTCAAAAGACTTTAGTGTTTTTTTCTAACCGTGACGGACATACCAACCAACAGACGAAACGCACAAAAATATGCTACTTACATTCTAATGGGGGTATTAAACAATTTTATTTAAAAAAATCTGATTTTTTTAAAAAATTAAGAAATTAGTTTAGAATCATGTCATTTCCGGGCTTTACGCTAGTACACGAAAGCCGCTGCTAAAAAATCATTTTAAAAAATGTGCGTGATATCTACATGTCTTACGTATTTCTTATAGTAACATTTCCTCCCTTACATTTACGTAATTATTTTAGAATTGGTGTTTTGTTATTAAAAAATCGCTTGCATAATTAATTTTATAAGTTAAACGGTTTGCTTTTAGAAAACTAAAAGTAGCCGTTGCACCTAAACTTTTCAAGCCGCATTTAATGGTGAAATAATGTTTGTCGTATCTCTTCTAGTTTTGGCGCTCTGATTCTGACAGACGGACAGACGGACAGACAGACAGAAAGTCATTTTAAAAAATGTGCGTGATATCTACATGCCAAGAGCATTTCATATAGTAACATTTCCTCCCTTAGATTTACGTAATTGCTTCACAATTGGTGTTTTATTATTAAAAAATCGCTTGCAAAATAATTTTTATAAATTAAACGGTTTGGTTTTAGAAAACTAAAAGTAGCCGTTGCACCTAAACTTTTCAAGCCGCATTTAATGGTGAAAAAATATTTTTCGTATCTCTTCTAGTTTCGGCGCCCTGAGTGTGACAGACGGACAGACGGACAGACGGACAGACGGACAGACGGACATTTTGCACAAACCTAATAGCGGCTTTTTCCCCTTACGGGGGCCGCTAATAAATCCATATCATTATCATGTCATAAATTAGCTTGAGTATGAGTTGTAGACTATGGACCAAATAGCCTATATATTCTCTTAAATCTTCAGAAAGAGCGTCTGAAAATTATATAGTCTAAAATGGCAAGGCAAATAAACATGGATTGTACAGCAAAAATAATTAGATCTAGATGTACGTGTTAATGGCTAATATTTATAATAATCTAGCAAAATAATTTTTGTAGGCCTCCCTGTAAAATGTATCATAATCAATGTAGAGCTCTTCTGTTTGAAAAAAAACATTTTTGTCCTCAGATTGGACGGATTGCAAGAATTTATTATCAAAACAAATAAAGGTTTGTCAAAAGAACCTAAAGAAGGGGATTACAACGGACTAGTGGAAATTATGGGACTTCTAAACGCTGTTCGCGACAGACAGGCGGAGACTGATGTGATGTTTGAACCTCTGAAGCAAACCATTGATATGTTGAAGACATGTGGAGTTGAAATGTCCGAAAAAGTTTATTTACAATTAGAAGTGAGTCCTCTGACTGAGTCTTGACTGTGACACTGACAGACAGTGACACTTAACACTACACACTACACTAATAACAGTAAGTTGACACAAGTCACGCCATGAATGTGCATTAGTAACAGTGACACACTAGACTTCGTGGACTTAAATAAATATAGACTCTCTCTCTTTCTCTCTCTCTCTCTCTATATATATATATATAATATATATTATATAATATATATATATAATATATATATATATATATAATCTATATTATAAAATCTAGATATTTAGATCTAGGCTAATTTTTTACAAATAAAATTGTAATAATTTATTATATAATATATTAATTGGCTCTGTCTAATCTATCTTCCCTCATATCATAATTAACTCAGTAAAATACAATTTAAAATTGGTATTATTGGAAAGTGTTTCTCATATTCTATCTTGCTAGACTAGTTGTACGCTACATTGCATTGTAACCATTTTGAATTTTTTTTTATCAAAGTACCTAGATCTATATGTAACCAGACTAAAGCCTAAAGTTACTCAACATAAATTAGTTATAGGCTACTAGATCTAGCTCAGTAGCTGGTCTATAATTGAAATCAGACATGATCAGCACAATAGTAACAGTATAGGAATATATTACTTTGGTACACTGGCGGATCCAGGGGGGGGGCGGTAGGGGCGATCGCCCCCCCCACTCGGCCGACCCCCCCCCCCCC
>JADKLZ010003886.1:23171561-23185025 GCA_021533235.1 Biomphalaria straminea
TAATATTCGTTTTATTTTTTATAAAACTCTTTAGAAAGACGTTTAGAGACAATGTTTCCTTAGCCTCTTCATTACAAGTGATAAGAATCAAAAGTTTCAATAATTTCTATAGATATTTATAATGATTTATTTAGGCTTTCGCGGGCCGCATAAAACACTTCGGCGGGCCGCATGTGGCCCGCGGGCCGTAAGTTGCCCACCCCTGAGCTAATTGGTTGGAAACTTGTTTGAAATTTTATTTTCTGCACACCAGATAAACCATTTTAAACAATTGTAGTCAAACTAAATTTCCATTTGATTGGATCAATAAAAATTATCTTATCTTAATAAAGACACAAATACTGATATAAATATGACCTTTATTAGAAGTCCTTTAAGAGATTGTGACGAAATTGAGGACTCATTAATGACCAACAGCAAGAAATGAAAAAGACAAAGGAATATCTTAAATTAACTGAAATGCTGACAGGGGGTTTTGTTAGAGAGTAAAGGCAAAACAAACTAATCACATCTTCTTAGATAAATACTTAGGTTTTATCTGAATCTACACATTTGGCTATTGAAACTTTATGCTGTTGTTTTAGTTCTTGTTTTAAACTGTCTCTCTCTATAGCTAATGTTTCAGTACTATAATTCTATCAGTTTATTTTTAGAGGCCCCTGAAAGGGGAATAGACACATTAGTTTTTTGTGATATGACTGTCCGTCCATCCGTCCAGTTTAGATCTTGTAAACTAGAAAAGATATTGAAGATCCATCATCATGATGTTTTAGACTTTTCAAAATTCTGATGCAATGGCTACTTTTTTTTTTCCGAAAGCGAACAATTTAATTTTTAAAATCAACTATGCAAGCAATTGTTTTTTTTATTAAAATACACCATTTTTACAACTATTCACTATTAATAAGAAACAACACGAGAGGCTATTTAGTAAGGGAAATATATATTCACCATATTTCAACACATTTATGCAAATGGTTTTTTTGATTTTTGTCAAAAAAAATTTTTTTCACAATTGTATTTCTAAGTCAAATAAGATCTTTCATACTAATTACTTTGTTTACAAAACAAATGTATACTTTTTTTAAAGACAAAGCATCTATTTAGTTTGCATATAAGTGGAACATAATTTGAAACAACAATTAATAAATAATTTTTCATATTATCAAATTTACTGCAGAAGGGTGGTGTACACATGAAACAGTCAACTGAAGGAAAAAAATATTTTTTTTTTTAAAGGAAATGTTTTTTTTTCTAAATAACAGATTGACCCTTTACAAAACAATTAGATCATTCAGATAATCATTATATGACATCAGTTAGGCCAGGTTCACATCTAACTTCACCTTCACTTTCACCTATCCCTTGGTCTGTTGGACTGTCGGGGCACCACACAAGATCTGTCAACCTTCTTTCTCCATTCTTCTTGTCATTTGCCTTTGATAGAATTTCATTCTGATATTCTTTCTGAAAATTTTGAAACCTGCTTTTTTATCTGCCTGGGTGGACAACTTTGGGTCTGATTTTGAGTTTGTGTTTCCAAACAAACTGTCTTTGTAGCCTTGTTTAAATTGAATATTACAGGCAGTTCTTATTAATTATATTGAAAGTGGCATAATTAGCAGATAGGTCATAAATACACTTCAAAGCTAGATAGTATAACAAATGTTTTTGACATTCAAATTTAATCCTCTTGTTTTCACTAGGTGGCTAGGCAGTTGACTAAACTCTTTGATAGCTTGGCCAATCTTGAGATTAGTAAATCAGATCCACCAACTGCCTCTGCTATGTATAGTAAAGAAGGTGAACGAATTAAGCTTGAACACATCTGTGACCTCAGTGGACAGGTGTGTCATTTCTTACAGTTGTAAATTATTCATTGTACATGTATTTATTCTTGACTGTTTTATATTAAGAAAGTACTGAACTATTTGTCCATCTGACTTTGTGTGATTGTCTCACATTAAATTTGTATTGTGATGAATGACAGTTACTTTGAAGGGCAGAACATACAGTAGTTTCTAAGGGAAAGTTTATATTAAGCTAATAGGGGATTTAAATACTATGCAAAAGATGAACTCATTATGCATAAGTTAACAACCTATTTGACAAATGCAGGAGGCATGGCCTGTGTCATTTTATTTACATCATAGATTTTGGTTGAGACATCACTTACTTGTGTTTTCTAAACATAGCTGAGTAAGCTCCAGATGACTTGTTTAGTAGCTTTTGAAAACATCCAGAAGCACAGAGACTTTAAAATGCTTAGAGGAAAGATGAAAATAGTTTCAGACTTTTGTTTGTTTGACTTGTGAGTGTAGTCCTAGTGCAACTTTTACATTAAAAATGAAGTAAATATTCATATGCAATGATATATGAAAGCAAATTGTATGAAAGAAAATTATGATGACTGTAATGCTTAAAATAAGAAAAATAAAAGAAAGGTATATCTGTATCAGTTTGTCTAGATTGTCATCTTTGATTTAGGTTGAAGTCTGGCTTAACAGAGTGGAAGATGCTATGAAAGCGACCATTCGTAAAGAAATGGGAGAAGCTGTGGCCTCATATGAAGAGAAACCAAGGGAAAAGTGGATATTTGACTATGCTGCACAGGTCAAGCTTTAGGTTTTAAATTACAATTGTTATTCCTCCTAAAATAGTTAAACTAGAAAGAACATTTGTATCTAATGTATGTTTTTTTTTAGCCTAAGCAGCAAATTCCATATGAATGTTAAAATTTGTAATAGGCATTAACTCTTAGTGTTTTTTTTTAATACCAAATGTTGAGGAAATTACAGTAAAGATACATTTATTTCAGGGGGAAAAAAAAAAAAAAAAAAAATCCTCAACATTAAGTTGTTTTTAAGACTATATTGTAATAAATTTTAGATACATTAACAATGGTAAACACCTTGTTGAATATTAGTATTATTTTCTATGTTTTAGCCTTGATTCATATTCACATAGCCATAACATATAACTTGCTCATCTCCAGCCTGCCTTGTGTGGCACACAGATCTGGTGGACTACAGAAGTGAATCAAGCGTTCTTCAAACTAGAAGAAGGCCATGAAGGAGCACTTAAAGATTATCTCAAAAAGCAGGCTTGTTGCACATTGTTTAAATATTGTTTTTTACTAGTTGGTTAAATGATCAACATTATATGTTTGAGATGAAATGAAATATATAATTGATATTTCTTCTTTCAATCAATTTAGACATACAAACATGGAATAAATGATTTTTTAAATCCTCAAAAGATAAATGAAGTGCATATACACCTTTTATGACTAGTACTGAAATTTGTAAACATGTAAACAGAAAAGCTGAAATAGAAATGGAAGACCATAATGTTTAAGAAATTAGAAAAGAAGAAAAAATATATAGATGACCTCTGACCAGGGTAAAACTCTACCACAAACTTGTCACTCCTGACTTGCAGTAATGAACAAGCTGGCAAGACACAGAACATCAAATAATTTATAGAAGTGAATATTCCACTTCATGCTGATACCAGACTTCATTCCATTACCAAGAGATCAACTAGCCCAAGACACTACAGAAATGTCTCAGGCATTTTTTTCTTTCTTGTGCTCCATTTCTTTACCTCATGTTTACACATGTCATTTGTCATATCTGTCTGATACTTAATAAAATAAACAATTTAAATGGCATGGTATGCTGCATTATAAAAGAGACTCACTCTTATGTTGTTATAGATCAGTCAGCTAAACAGTCTGATCACATTACTGCTAGGAGACTTGAGTGCTGGGGACAGACAAAAAATTATGACCATCTGTACAATTGATGTACATGCCAGAGATGTGGTGGCCAAAATGATTACATTGAAAGTGAGTGACATGTTGTTAATATCTACAGCATTATCATCTAACATAAGATAGAATTTTTTTTTTGTAATGTGCAATTAGCACTTGTGACATTTTGTAACTAATAGTATTTTCATGTCCTGTCATTGCTCAGGTGGACAGTTCCCAGTGCTTTGTCTGGCTGTCTCAGCTGCGCCACCGCTGGGATCACAAAGAAGATGACTGCTTTGCAAACATTTGTGATGCACAGTTTCGCTATGATAAAGAATACCTGGGGAATACACCTCGACTGGTGATTACACCACTAACAGACAGGTTGAGAAACAATACCTTTTTTTTAATGAGACATCTTTTATGTTTGAATTCACATTTCAAGGTCATACAAAACTGACTGATTTACTAAATTTGAAATATATAAGTAAGGTTAAACAAAATCATTGTCTCATAGGATGAACATATTTTCTTAAATGTAGATATCCATATTAAAAAATGTTGTAAATGGTTATAGTTTTTATAATACATTTTAGTGTTGTTTTGTTTTTATCAATCTACTGGAGTTAATTTTTTTTTAAATTAAAGTATTTTTTTTTATAGTTGTACAATAAACATGATTATATTTTCACCATTATGACTATAAATCACTTTTAGTTGTACTTGTTATTCAAAATAAATGCTTTGATCAATGGAAAGTTTCTACTACAGAAAAAAAATATCATAAAGTCATTGCTGAAGTTCCAGGCTTTGTTGTATGCTTATGGTCCCAAATTCATACACTGCCTGCTGCCATCCCCCTTGTACTGGAGGGAGGTTTAGGCTAGAATGTTTATTATCTTCAACTCTGAAGGAATATTCGAAATGTAAAACATTTTTACAAACATATATAAACAAATTAAAGTTTTTTAAACAAAAAAAAAAAATGTGAAAAAAACATTAAATGAATTGACTTTTTTTTCAACAGATGTTACATAACTTTAACTCAATCACTTCATCTTATAAAGGGAGGTGCTCCTGCTGGTCCTGCTGGTACAGGTAAAACAGAGACAACTAAAGACTTGGGACGAGCTCTAGGCATCATGGTTTATGTCTTTAACTGCTCAGAACAGATGGACTACAAGGTAGGATTGTTAAAGTTCTCTTTGTCTATTAACAATTTTTTTAAAAATGTAATATATTATTGATATGTCTATATTGCCTGTAGTTATATAGTTGTGAAATGATTGCTTTTGATCAAATCTAACCATTTTGATTTCCTTTAACCCAATTAATTTATGCTCAAATGCTAAAAAACATACTGAATTTAGAAAAGTGCATTAGCTTCAAGAAAAATAGAATTGTTTACAATTTATAACAATAGCTGCTTAGTATCAGCAATACAAATTTGTCTTATTACAAAACACAAAGTAGGAATATATACATCAGCATGTTTGGCTAGATTGAAACTGCTAGTAGGTGTCATTATTCAAGTGTGTGTCTTCATCATGTATAAGAGAATTCTACTTTTAAAGTGTTTTTTAATGTTCAATAATTTTTTTTTACCAAAAGAAAATTTTTTCTTCTTGGACAAATATCATTTTTGTTAGAAATAGTTTTTGCACATATAAAAAATCTGGCCTGTGCTTAACCAATTCTTTTTTCTTGTCTGGTCATAGTTACTCATATGTATCTGTTTCCCCAGGATATTTTGATCTGAAGTTTTTGTTTAATTATCTTAATGTTTCATCTCTCAGTCAGTAGGAAACATTTTCAAAGGTCTGTCTCAGTCAGGTTCCTGGGGATGTTTTGATGAATTCAATCGCATCGCTGTGGAGGTGTTGTCAGTCATTGCTGTACAGGTGAGTATGCAATGCTAGAAATGTGATTTACAGTACACTTAAATTTTGTGTGTGCATTTTTTGTGACTTAACCCAACAAAAAATTTAGGTCTTTAAAGTGTGGAAGCCTGTTATAAAAATGCAATGGAAAACAAATGTGACTTAACTCTAGTATTCTGTTTAGGTGAAATCCATTCAAGATGCCATCAGAGATAAGAAAAAGAGGTTTAACTTTATGGGTGAAAATATAAAATTGGTGCCCACTGTTGGGGCATTTATTACCATGAACCCAGGCTATGCAGGAAGAGCGGAGTTACCTGAAAATTTAAAGGCACTGTTTAGGTAATAGTTGTTCTGTTAATAAAATTAATTGGTTAATAAAACTATGAAAACACAAGGATTTCTATAAAATTTATTTATGATACAATATATGTGCATGAACATTTGATAACAAAAATTTGTTTCTTATGCCTCTATCATATCCAGACCTTGTGCCATGGTGGTACCAGATTTTGAATTAATCTGTGAAATTATGTTAGTTGCTGAAGGTTTTTTAGATGCCAGATTGCTAGCAAGAAAGTTTATCACCTTGTACAGTCTGTGTAAGGAGCTGCTATCTAAACAGGTAAAATATATTTGCATTAGTTTTCACTTTGATGCAGATTGTGGACATTACTTCCCATTTGGTTTTCATTGCATTTTTTTTAAGTTAAATGTTAAATAGAATTTCATTATTGAAAAACAAAATGTACTTAAAAGCTAAGCTTCTTTTGTTCTGTTTGTTTTTACTAGTTTTAGACACATCTGTAGAAAAAAAAAGTCTACAACCCCAAGGAATAGCAGCAGGCTGGGTTTGAACTCCGACTATTATGAGAACAGTTTGAAGTGCATGTTTATTATAAAAACTATAACCATTGTGCATGCCACATAACCAGGCAGCCGTACTGCTCATTATATTGCTGTCATGATTACTGTTTCAATTCTCCCATTTCCACTACCTGCCCCATTAGTTCTCAGGCTTCTGTTATTGCATCAGTAGTTTTTAGCAGTAAAATATTCAAAAGCGTTCATAGGTAGCAAAATAATGTAGGCTACTCTGCCTTACAAAAAGAACACTTTGAAGTATTTATAATGTAAATAACAGGATCACTATGACTGGGGCTTGAGAGCCATCAAATCTGTGTTGGTTGTGGCTGGGACCTTGAAGAGAGGTGATAGGGGAAGACCAGAAGATCAGGTGAGTTGAAACACTTTTTGATATTGTTAATGAATTATTAAATAAGTATTTTATCTACTTTTTTTTGTTTGTTTTATAATTGTCTTTATTTACATTGACTAAACTAAACATTTTGTATTGGCTGCAATTGTTTTTAAAACAACTTAAAACTTCTTTTTTTTTTCAAAAATGAACCAATTTTTATTTTTTTTAAATTTATGCAATGATTTAAAATGAATTTATTAATGTCATTTGCTGCTTTAGCAATGAATGCATTCAACAATTGATTTATTGATAAGTAATAGAAACCAAAATTAGCAATGCTAGCAAATGTAAATGTAACATTATTCTTTTATTTAGAATTATAACCGAAATCTTTTCTCTGACTAGGTATTGATGAGAGCTCTGAGAGATTTTAATATTCCAAAGATTGTTGTTGATGATTTGCCAGTTTTTATGGGATTGATAGGTGACCTGTTCCCAGCTCTTGATGTTCCCAGGAAGCGAGACCTTGACTTTGAAAAGAACATCAAAGCAGCCACAATACAGCTCAAGCTGCAACCTGAAGAAAATTTTATTCTAAAGGTACAAAGAGGGGAGTGGTCTTGTAGGCTCAGTAGGATGAACAAAAAAAAAAGTTTTTAAAATATAATGAAATTTGATCAGTTTGCTGGAAACACAATATAATCTTATTTCTTTACTATACTATCTCTGGTTAAGTTTTCAGAGACTAATATTTTCTTCAAGAAAATTAGAATAATTCCATAGTGACTCAAATCTACATGTATTACCTTATTACTCTTCTCTGTCTAGCCATGGGAAACAGATCAACATTCTTTTCCTGATATATGATATCCTGTAATGTTTCTTCCATTAACAGTTGAAACTTTTTCATTATCTTATTTTATTGTTTCTGTCCCAATTATAGGAATATTTTCTTCTCTTATACAGACATTCCTTTAAAAGAAAAAAATAATTGTGTCCAACATCAAGTATTAATGTAGTCATGCATGTTAATTAGAGACTTATCCAATTCAGGCAACCACAATCCTATCTCTAATGACACTAAGGAAGTAAGAGCACTTGTACGAATTTGTTATAGCATAGTACAACTAATCTATCCCTTAACTTTTAAAATTAACTGCCATAAATAAACTTTCAGGTTGTCCAGCTTCAGGAGCTCTTCGATGTTCGCCACTCTGTGTTTATTTTAGGGAATGCTGGGACAGGCAAAAGCTGTGTTTGGAATGCACTCAGACAGACCAATAAATTGCTTGGAAAAAAACCTGTGGCTATTGACCTGGACCCAAAATCAGTGACTAATGATGAATTATTTGGAATTATAAGTCCAGCTACCAGAGAGTGGAAAGATGGTAACTAACCTTACATCTTAGGTTTAACCCTACCAGACCACTGAGTGGATTATTTGCTACTTCACTAGTAAATGAATTAAATGTGTCAGAATTTAAAAATTTCAAACTAATTATAATTAAACTTTTATCTTTAGTCGATGCAAATAGAAATGAAAAGCTATTGTATTTATATGGACTTATTGTGGTTTTATGTTAACAATTTTTTTTTAAATCTAATTTGCTGTTCTTGTTGAACCAGTTTCATTAACATGTCTAGTTCTAGTAGTCCAGTTTTTGCTCAAGTCTAAAGTTGATTGATACTTCAGTTGATTTAGGAGTCAGAATTGATGAAGAATAATGTTTTTAGTTAAATAGACAAAGATAGCCATTGAGTGAGAGCTTGATTAATAAGAAATATACTGAACTTTATTAGATGTAGATTTAGATTGATAGTATTAAAAAGGGGGTTGGAACTCAGGTTAAAGTTCAGTACAGGACTTAAGTCTGATAAGTTTAATCTACAATTTTCTATTCTTAACTCTAATTTTATATAGTCTGAATATACATCGCATACATAGTTGGCATTAAAGATGTTACATTTATTTTTTTTATTAATTGTAATTCATTTCTTTATGCTACATCATAACTATACTTACTAGAAAACATACATCTTTATCAGAAATTGACTGCCAGAATTAGAAGTAAATCCCACTCAGATTCATGCCTTATTTTGTTGAAGGTTTATTCTCAGTCATTATGAGGGACCTTGCTAACATGTCTGGGGATGGTCCAAAGTGGATTGTGCTGGATGGGGACATTGATCCAATGTGGATTGAATCACTCAACACTGTCATGGATGATAATAAGGTACCAACAAAGGAGTGCATTTTGACTCTTAAAGTTGATAGACAGACCCTATCTACAAAACAGAATATATTTATAGAATGTTGATTTGGATCATTTGAATCACTCAGGTCCTTACTTTGGCCAGCAATGAACGCATAACTATGACCAAGTCCATGAGACTACTATTTGAGATCTCTAATCTGAAGACAGCAACACCAGCAACTGTCTCTCGAGCTGGCATTCTTTTCTTGAACCCATATGATGTGGGCTGGAACCCGTAAGTCTTGATAACATCATTGTCAGAGTTATCTTTCCATTTTTTTTTTAATTTTGTCATGAACTTTCAACAGTTCCTGGATTTTTCCACGGTAGGTATCTTCTTTTGGATGCCTTGATTTTCATCTTTCAGAACCTATATTTCAGTGCCATGATCTAATCTTTAAAACATTAATAGTGATGTTTTGAGGTTTTGATTTTCCTTTTGAAGACTTAAACTGCTTAAACTTGTCCATGCTATTCCAAAAACAACTCTGCTTCCATCTTGGCTAGTCCTTGACAAGACTTTTGAAAGTAGAAAATATATATGCATTGTTTGTTTTTTTTATTCTGACCATTGTGAATCAATGGCTACTATTGTTTTCCATTAGATATGCTCAGAGTTGGATAGATAAAAGAGAAGTACAACAGGAGAAAGCTAATCTGACAATACTGTTTGATAAATATGTTGGCTCTATATTGGACTGTTTGAAGATACGTTTCAAGAAGATCACTCCTGTTCAAGACATAGCGCATGTACAGGTCATACTTAGCCATCTTTCAATACAATATGTTAGTCTTTCAAATAGTTGGGCTTGTACATCAGGGTTAGGGTTAAATCAAAGAGGGGGGATTAATCAGGCCCATCCTGGCCACTTGGTGCTTATTTTTTTCTGCACTCATGTTAGACCATTCAACTCTTGTGTGTTTTTGTTATTTTGGATATTCTTTCAAATTTGATGATTACTGCATCCTAGCCCAAACCTCAGTAGGATGGCAATGGGAAGCATGGTCAAGAGGCTAAGTTCGCTTGAACTTGGCTTGGCTACCTAGAAGGGGGATCGAGGTTCAACACCCGACTTGGGCAGAGTTGTGTTTACTGAGAGCGCCTAAAGGCAGCACAGAAAACCAACTCCTAGATACCCCCTTCCCCCACTGGTCCACAAACACAAATGAGATTGGACCAAAGTGCTCTGAGCATGCTATAAGCATGAAAGTAGCGCTATATAAAAAGCTATAAAAATAATGGTGGGCAGGGTTTGAACCTAGTACCATTGAGACCATCAGACAACAATACAGAGTAGGCCTACATAACACATAACCAGACAGCCATACTTTTTAGTTAGTTTAAGAATCTCAAGAATTTTCTTGTATTTAAAAAAAAATGGCTATTGACTTGTTGATAATAATTGTTCATTAAAACAGATGCTGACTTACTTACTAGAGTGTATACTAACAGAAGAAAATTGCCCCCCGGAATCTCCTAAAGATCTTTATGAATTGTATTTTGTGTTTTGCTGTATCTGGGCTTTTGGTGGAAGCATGTTTCAAGATCAGGTATGTTTGAAAATAAAGCTTGCTCTTGCAAGTATATTTTTAAGAGCTTCATATTTAGATTCAATTTTTTGTTTTGTGAAGGTTGCGTGAATGCAGTTAGAAACTACAAAACATTTTTTTCTCTGACAAAAACTAGACAACAAATGTCAGCTCAATAAAAGTACACTTGTAGATATCATGTTAGAGGGAATTACTATTTCACATTCAATCTTTTTTGTTTTAGCTTTCAGACCACAGAGTGGAGTTTAGTAAATGGTTTGTCCTGGAATACAAGACTGTCAAGTTTCCCTCCACTGGGACAGTATTTGACTACTACATTTGCCCCCAAACTCACACATTCAAACCATGGACTAATTTGGTTCCAGAGTTTGAGTTTGATCCAGATACACCTTTACAGGTTAGCCTCTTTCTCATAATTTTTTTGTTCTTTTTTTATTTTTGGTCTCATGTCAAGACATCTGTAAAGAATGTTAAGGCAGCTTTAACTCTTTCTCTCCGTAATTATTTTCCAATTTTCGACAAAATTCTATATTTTGCTCTGTAGTATTTCACTACCCTGTTATGATTAAGGTTCAATAACTTTTTTGTTATCATCAGAAAATTTTTATTTGGTATAGAATTAAAGGGGAATGCATGCTTTTTTATTTAAGACAAAGTAAATTTTATACAATCAAACAACAATTAAATTTAATGAGTTCAAATCAACGATGATGTCGTCAATTAGGAGAAAAAGAGTTAAATATTAATAAGTCTGCTTATAGCTTAGGGAACACTTAGTAATATATTTAATAAACTTATCTTGTAACTTGTCTGTGATTACCTTTACTTTTATTTTGATCATTCTATTGCAGGCTACCATTGTGCACACAGCCGAGACTCATCGTCTCAGGTTTTTTCTGGACATGTTATTGGCTACTCGCCGGCCGGTGATGCTGGTGGGAGCAGCTGGTACAGGCAAGACTGTCTTAATGAACAACAAACTGAAATCCTTACCTCCCGCAGATTACCTGGTTGCAAATGTGCCTTTCAATTTCTACACCACAAGTGAGATGCTGCAGAATATCTTAGAGAAGCCACTGGAGAAGAAAGCAGGGCGTAATTATGGTCCTCCAGGAACTAAAAAGCTGATCTATTTTGTGGATGACATGAATATGCCTGAGGTTTGATACAATATATTATGAGTGATCAGTTTCATTCAACTCTTTCTCTCTAGAATAATTTTTCATGTTCTAACAGAGTTAGTCACTTTGTTGTTCATTTTTAGTGCCTATGATGAAATGATTACATTTTAATAACTTTTTTTTTTCTTCATTGGAAAATGTTTTATTTGGTATAAAATTAATGGGCAAAGTCAATACAAATTATTTTATACAAAATAAAACATTTTTATTTCTTTATTATGAAAATGTAACAAATTGTGAAACAAGTCACCTAGATCTATGAAATATTTTATGATACATATTGGAAAAACATTTTTTTTTTAAATATTTATCCATATGGTTACAAAACATAATAATTACACATTTAAAAACATAAAATGGAAGTTCATGACTATAATAGAAAAGATCTCATTTCTAAAAAAAAAAAGAGAAAATGTATGCAACAAATTTTATTGCACATAGTACAAAAATGTTTAAAAACAAACATAAAATAACCAGAGACCAAACATACAGAAACTTGAGAAGACTGCTCTTGTTAAAAGATTAGATTTAAAAACTATAGTGCTTAAGTTCTAAACCATGGTTACCTTTTTTTTTATAGGTGGACAAGTACTTCACTGTACAGCCACATACTCTTGTCAGAGCCTGCATTGACCATGCTCACTGGTATGACAGGCAGAAGCTAAGCCTGAAAGAAATTCACAACACCCAGTTTGTTTCCTGTATGAATCCAACAGCAGGTTCTTTTACCATTGATGCCAGGCTCCAGGTGACAATAGAGATAAGTTTAGATCATAAACTATCAAGAAAATAATTGATTTGGTAAAATGTGAAGGTCTTAGAGTTTTGATTAGTTAATGACAAGAAGGTAGTGTACATATAAATAAAAATATTGTTTTAAGAAACAAAATTCAAAATATTTAGTATAGTTAAAGTGAAACAAACAACAATGAAACCAAAACACATTTTTTGAATTTTATCCTTTTTCAATGTCGATGTGAATACAGTTACATAAACCAAGATCTAATTTCTTTTTTTAATTTTCATTATGATTAAAATATAAAACAATGAGGTTACACATGGATTTTGCACTATCAGAATCTTCTTAATATTGTGGATTTTCTATACAGCTATTGAATAACATTTTGAAAATTTATTCCTTCCCTTTAGAGACATTTTTGTGTGTTTGCCTTGAGTCTTCCAACTCGTGATGCTCTGGCTACAATATATACCAACATTTTGAGTCAGCACATGATATTGAAAGGGTACAGTGCTAATGTCCAGCGTTACAGTTCTATATTGGTACAGGGAGCCATTGCCTTCCAGGCTAGGATGATGTCCAGCTTCCTACCAACAGCCATCAAGTTTCATTATATTTTTAACCTTAGAGACATGTCCAACATCTTCCAGGTATTTTTCATTGTGATTTTTATATTTACCAAAGTCTAGAATTTAGAGTATAAAAAAAGGTGGCTTTTTTGGTTAGCTTCATTCTCACAATAATATACTCTCCAAAAATAATAAAATACAAAACATAAACAAATTTGTACCTTACCTTATTGTACACTAACCAAACAAAATCATTTCCTATTTTTGTTATAGTTGAGGGAATTAGAGTTTGATTAGAAATAATGTGTGTATCCCAGGGCCTACCTAGTTG
>JADKLZ010003886.1:23185035-23198443 GCA_021533235.1 Biomphalaria straminea
TATCCCAGGGCCTACATAGTTGAGGGAATAAGAGCTTGATTAGAAATGATGTGTGTATCCCAGGGCCTACTTTTTGCTGGTGCTGAAACTTGTAAAACACCTGCTCACCTTGTGAGGCTCTTCTTCCATGAGGCGGAGCGAGTGTACAAAGACAAGCTGGTGGATGAAAATGACATAGAGATGTATGAGAAATACCAAATTGAAATTTTGAAAAAGAATTTTGAGGTTTGTTGAAAATTATGTTAGCAAAGTCTAATTTATTGTTTAGTATATTTGTAATGGGCTTTATTATTGTTCGATTCGTTTTGAATTTAGCAAGACTTTTTGTAGCATCACTGGAGCATGGTGGATGAGTGGTTAAGTGCTTGGCTTCTGAACCTGGGGTCCTGAGTTCGAATCTCATTGAAGACTGGGATTTTGAATTTTGAGATTTTTAGGGTGCCCCTGAATCCATCCAACTCTATAGGCACCTGACTTTAGTTGGGAAAAGTAAATTCAGTTGGTTGTTATGCTGGCCATATGACACCCTACTCATTAACCATTGGCCAAAGAAACAGATGACCTTAACTTCATCTGCCCTATAAATCGCAAGGTCTGAAAGGGAAACTTTACTTATTGTAGCCTCACTGTTTCGGTTATATGAGAAATCTTAACAGAAAGGGTGAAACTATTTTTTAAGAAATTTTGTGGATGAGAAAGATGGATAGAATCTTGCAGTTGGAGTTATAGTTAAATAGCCTAACCAAAAGATTTCCTTACATTCTTAATCCAACCTTGCCTTTTCAATACCTTACCCAGTATACCTGAAAATGTTGAAAGATTTCATGTCCAAGCAAAGGTTGATAAAAATCATATTAGCTAATAAATTTTGCAATGTAAGGGAATGCCTGATCCAAATAGAATTTAATTTAATAATGCTTTATTCACTACTAGCAATACAAGATGTTAGAAGCTTGTCACTAACAGATTGAGAATGTCTGCATGAATCTTGTTTATATTTTGTTGAAAATGATGGAAAGAGTAATTAAATGTTTTTATAATACTTTTCCAGAAAAACTAAGAACATGACTTTTTAAAAAATTTACTGCTAAACTATTTTTTTTTTCAATGTTCCCTATTTAGGATCAAAAGGAGGAAGTTATAAATGAGAAACCATTGATCTGTTGCCATTTTGCTGCTGGTGTTGGAGATCCATTGTACACCTTTATCTTAGGCTGGCCACAACTGAACAAAACTCTGTCAGATGTCTTGGACAGTTACAATGAACTGAATGCAGCCATGAACTTGGTACTTTTTGAGGATGCCATGGCACATATTTGTAGAATCAATCGCATTTTGGAATCCCCTCGAGGAAATGCTCTTCTGATTGGAGTGGGTGGTAGTGGCAAACAGTCACTGTCTCGTTTGGCTGCATTTATAAGTGGATTGGATGTGTTTCAGGTTTTTAATTTTTATAAATTTCTATTATTTTTAATTATTAAAATTTATGTATTACATAAAAATGTTTCTTTTACTTTTTAATATAAGTCAAAGAAAAATAAAAAAATCAAGTAAAAATTATAGTTTGTAATCTAACTTAAAGACCTTATTGAAACATTTTTCCTAAATGGGAGAACTAGTGATGGAGATAGGAATTTGGAGAAATATTTCAAAAGGAATGAAATTTTAATTCACAATTTTTTTTTTGCATAAATGTTATAATATTGATATGTAATAATGTAGAACAAATACATTTCTTTATTATAGTTATTTTTTTAGGCCTTAATCACATTAATTGTTTTTCTTTATTTAAACAAATAGTTGTATGTAGAAGTAGAAGAAATAATCTATTTTTAATCAAATTACTTAATTTTATATTTTGATATTTGTTTCAAGATTACACTTAGCAAGCAGTACGCTATTGCAGACTTAAAAAGTGACCTTAATGGCTTGTACAAGAAATCTGGGTTAAAAGGTACATTAGGTTTTATTGTTATTGAATCAAAAAGTAGAAAGAGTTTTACATCTTGACATTATATTGGATTAACGTAACAGCAGAATGAAGAATTGATATTGGTATACATATGTATTCAATATCATATCTTTTTTTGGTTGAATTAGTTAAACAGCATAGTATAGTGTGCTATAAATTACTTTTTAAAGCAAAACATGCAGCATCAGTGTTATTCTCACAAACTGCAAATCTAGCTTAGTTGGACTGTATCTACTATTCTATCTTACAACAGAAGACTAATTTGGCATTGACAAGCAAATCATCCCATCCCCAAAAATGTTTCTAAAGTGGAAAAACAATAACTATCCAACAGATGTCTGACCATATTCATCCAGATCTAATGAATTAAAACTTAGAAAGTGATTACCAGGACATTGTATGCTGCTGAAATAATTAGCACTGCATTGGACTTTATTTTTTTTTAAAGTAGTTTAACTTCAAAATACTTAACATATCTTACACAATGCCCATTTAACAAAACAAAAAAAATTAATCTAGTTAGAGTTTATTGGCAAGCTCTGAGGTCCACAGAATCACCAAGATGAGAATACTTTTGATCTATTAAATAAATGAAAGGAGATCAAAAGTAAAATATTGAGCTGATCTAATCCTAATCAAGTATGGCCTAGATGAGTTCATTCCAGCAGTTGATTGTAGAACTGGCTATCTTATCATGACATATTCTTCAAAACACTTCTCTAAATATATGGACAACACATCCAGACATGGAGAAGCCTGGTTGGAACTTTCTCCTACCCTCAAGCTCAAAATGTTAGGATTAATAAAAAAAAACCCACATGTTTTGCTTCAAAAGAATTTCATTATATTTGATAAACAAATATGAGCACACATAGAGGCACTCAAGCTGTCACACCATGGCAAGATATGTGCATCAGGCGACAGACTACATGGTTACAGTATTGTAAAATTACACTTTTTTTCTTAAGTTAAAAAAAAATTGTCTGATTATGAAATCTTAGTCTATGCATATCAATATTGTACAAATATGATGTAATTAGCATCTCTTAACTTTTGCTCAACTGTGCTACTGCGTGTGTAATGCTTCACTTTGTTTATATTTACTCATTTAGGAGTAGTCCTGAGAACTAGGACTAAAAGGTCTTACTAATCTATTAGCCTCCATGTGAGCTAAAGATCTCTCAGTCAACTATAAGCTTTTTATAAAGCTTATAAAGAGTGGCAGTGTGGATCTTACCATTGATAATTCTTAGATTGATAATCAAGTTATTTATTTGACACTACACTTCAGGTCTTGGAGTAGTGTTTCTTATGTCCGATGCACAAGTGGCCAATGAGATGTTTTTAGTCCTCATCAATGACTTACTTGCCTCAGGGGAGATAGCTGACATATTAAATGATGATGAAACAGAAGAGGTCATGTCAGTGATGCTCAGTGAATGTAAACAGGCTGGCATACCAGACACCAGAGAAAATGCTTGGAGCTTTTTCATTGACAAAGTTCGTAAAAATTTAAAGGCAAGTGACAATTTTTTTTTATAAATATTTTTGAAGCATTTTTTACTGCATTGTTACTTTCTTTAGTATTGATAATGTTAGAGAAATAGAATGTAGCAGTTGTATAGTAGTGGTAGAGGCTTCCAAGCTATAGGTTTGAAACTAAAATGTTTACTCAAAAATAGATTTCTGTGCACAAAATGGGATATGGTGGCAAAGTGGTAAATTGCTTGATTTTATTTAGGAATTTCTTTATCAAATCCTTATGAGGATTTTTAAGTTTAAGATTTTAGAATATCCTTATGTCCATCAAGCTCTCATTTTTATTAATGGTAGTTGGTTGTTAAATGGTAATACTCTACTTGAAGTTCACTATAGACTTCATTTCAATATGTTTCACAAGGATCTAATGGCAAAATGTAATTATCTGGTCTCTGGAATGAGTAACTCAACTTAATTTAGCCCTGAGATGTCAAAAGAAAACTCTTGCAATATTTATTTTATTTAAATATTACAACAAGAAATATAGAATATGTAATTGAGTGAATACTTTATGTTAGAAGGGTTGTTCTTTCGGTAGATGCTTATGGGTAGTTTTCATTGCCCTTTAAATATTGGTAGTTTAACATCTTATATTAGTAGTTTTATTTGTTTTTTGTTTTTTTTTGGTTTTCCATGTTTTCCATGTTTCTTCAGATTTGAAGATATTTACATCCTAGCCAAAGGTCATGTGGCACGGCAATGGGTGGCAGCAGTCAGAGCTAGAACCAATAACCGCCATGACCATGGAATGACAATCCAGAGCATTATCACATGACAATGCAACCATCCTTTCACTATCACTTGTATCCATCTCTTGACTAACAAAACAAATAGTTCATGTCAGAGACTATTCATGTCTATATCAAAATGATTCCTAAATTAAGCAATATACAATCCCATCATAATCAACCAAAAATATTTTATGTTACAATAATATCAAAAATGAACTTGAGTTTGTTTGTATTTAGGTGGTTCTGTGCTTTTCACCAGTTGGCAATATTTTAAGAGTTAGAAGCAGAAAATTTCCAGCCATCACTAACTGTACCAGTATTGATTGGTTCCATGAGTGGCCAGAAGAGGCCTTGGTGTCAGTCAGTAGTAGATTCCTGGGAGACTGTGAACTGCTGGATGTAAGTGACCAATTCATTATGTGTTTGTTTGTTTGCTTGATGTTTCAGTTGTTCCTTCAAAGTTAAAGATAATCTTCTTCCTAGTTGAAATCTCCTGCATGACGATTTGACATGACAGCAGGCAGGGTCTGAACTTGGGACCACTGAGACAACTAAATGACAGCCCAGTGCACTTACTGCATGACCAGGCAGCCATCCAACTTTGGCTTCATGTCATATTAAAAATAGTCAAATTATCATTGATTGTAGCCACCAATTGTGAAGTAGCCTTGAAGTTGAACCTTAAAAGTTTAACTATATTAAAGTTCATTTATCAAAACTTTAATTGAAATTACACTTATCTTTGCAGAGTCACATGAGAGTATCAATCTCCAACTTCATGGCATATGTGCACAGATCTGTCAATGAAGCTAGTGCCCTCTATCTGAAAAATGAACATCGTTATAATTACACAACCCCCAAATCTTTCCTTGAACAAATTGTTCTGTACCAGAATTTATTGTCAATGAAAAATGATGAATTACAGGCCAGTATTATCAGATTAGAAAATGGATTGGAAAAGTTGCGAAGCACAGCAACTCAGGTAATTTTATTTTTTCACTTTTAGAATTTTTATTCAATATCATTTTTATTGTAATCTAAGATCATCTGATCAGAGAAAATAGCTTAATAGATTGGAAATGTGCATTAAAGTCTTCCAACAATTTTAACATGAGCATTGTCCTTAGAACTTTTTGTTTGGGAACCTGTGTAAGACCACCTCACCACTGCTGTTGTTTGTTTGTAAAATGTTTTACATGTTTCAAATGTTCCTTCAAAGATGAAGATAATCTACATCCCAGTCTTAACATGCAGAAAGATAGGGGATAGGAGGCAGGTTATGAACCTGTCCATTTGAAATGACCAAAACGAGAGTCCAGCTATGCAGCCCTCCTAGACAGCTTACCATAGATGCAAGCATTATTGATAATTCTTGTTTGGGACAAATTTCTTGTATTTCATTCCTTCTAGGTGGATGATCTGAAATCCAAACTGGCCTCACAAGAGGTGGAACTGGCCACCAAGAATGCTGAGGCTAATGAACTGATCTCTGTGGTGAGTGCAGAGACAGAGAAAGTCATGGCAGAGAAGGCAGTGGCAGATGTGGAGGAGGAAAAAGTATCCATCATCACCCAAGAAGTGGAGCAAAAGGCAGCGGATTGCTCCAGAGACCTGGCCAAGGCTGAACCTGCACTTTTGGCTGCTAAAGAAGCTTTGAATACTTTAAATAAGGTCTGTTGTTGACTTAAATATCATATAATAGCTATTATAATAGTGTTGTTGTTTTTTTGTTAGTTCTTAGTTAAAAGTTATTCTTATTTGTTAGGTGAAACTAAAGTATTTTTACGTTTCTCTCTCTTTCCTATCTCAGGCTTTCTGTAACAACTGCTCTAAACATACAACACAACATCAAAAACTTGACAACAAGAGCTCCAAATAATCTAGTACTTTAATACTGGTTAAATAAAACAGCCAATATGGCACAATTGGCAACACAATAAACAACTACTAATGCACATCACAAAACTAAACTCTACTGTCTCTCTCTTTCTGCACATGTACATTCACTCGAGGACTCGACAAGGACCGACTTCATAGCCAGACTCACAGACCTGGTCTCCGTGTCCTATCTTGAACTGCCTTGCCTACACACTCCGTCTCTGGTCTGCGCAAGCCTATGATCAGATGACCATAACACAAGTCATATTCACGATATAGTTCATACCAGTACTGTTCTTTTGTCCATCCACATAGCACACTAAACTGTATTGCTGGCCTGTGTCACAAATGTCCGCTGGTAACACACACTTAACCCTTTCGCGCCGGCAATAGGGTTATAACAGTATAATATTAATTGACTGACCCATTCATTTTAGATGCAAAGTGATTTTTTAGCCATTTGGTCAGTTTTGTTTCACATGTTTCAGATGTTCCTCCAGAATTAAAAATGATCTTATCCTAGAACAAACTTCCCAGAGGGTCCAACCAGAGATCATCAAGACGATAGTCCAGAGTGTATATCACACACCCGTACAGCCATCCTGTTTTTAGTAATAAGATCAGCTATTCATTACAAAGTCGATTCTCAACTTAAATCTAACTTTTAAAAGCACATAAGAAAAAGACTTGAAATGTATCAGTGTAGAAATAAACTTTGTCTTCTTTCCCAGCACTTTTATTATAGTCGACTTTGATGTTGTCCCTTGATATAAACTGCTTAAAGATGTTATTCACTTTGAATGAATGCAAGCCAGAATATCCGTAGTTAGAACATGTAAATAATGTATGATCACTTTATTCACTAGAACAACCTAACAGAATTGAAGTCTTTTGGTTCACCTCCAGCAGCTGTAACTAATGTGATCGCTGCTGTGATGGTCCTGCTAGCACCAGGAGGCAATGTCCCTAAAGACAGATCATGGAAAAATGCTAAAGCAACTATTATGTCAAAGGTAAAATATTCTCATATCAGGTGGCAAAGTGCCATATTTTTTTTTTGATCAACATAATTAATCTATAATGATGAATTGAAAATGTTTTTAAATTTTATATTTAGTATTTGAAATGGTGGAAGATCCTATTATGGACACACACAAAGAAAAGAATATCAATGGGAGTTCTAATGTTTTGTATTAATTAAAGTAATTTGTTTAACAGAATCATCTCATTAATATCAGGTCAGGCATTAAAACATAAATTGTCATTGTTACTCATAATAAGGCAAAGACAGCTTGATTCTGTACATAATATCTGCAGGTTGACTCATTCCTTGATGCTTTAATCAATTATGACAAAGACAACATCCCACTTACCTGCCAGGTGGCTGTGAAGCCATATTTAAATGATCCAGAATTTGACCCAGAGTTTATCAAAGCTAAATCTAATGCAGCTGCAGGTTTGAATTATTTACCACAGAGCATTAAAAATTATGATAATTCAAAATAATTTGATTAAAATGATCCGTATTATTGTTAAATCTTTAGTTAGCTTATAATGTTTTTATTTGAAAGATAGATCTGTTTGTTGCTAAGCTATAGGCAGATTTGTTGAAAAAATGCACAATGTCTTAATTGAAAACTTTGAGTAATGTGTATCGATGTTTTGTTTGTTGTTTTTGAACAGGTCTGTGCTCATGGGTAATCAACATAATGAGATACTACGAAGTATTCTGTGAGGTTGAGCCTAAAAGAATTGCCTTGAAGAAAGCCAATGAAGAATTAAATGCTGCCCAGACTAAACTTATGGCTATCAAATGTAAATATAACAAACATGTTTTGTGGATACATTGTGTCCAAATATAGCTCTATATAATTAATTTTTCTCATTTAAATGATCTAATAGCACTCCAGTTGTCAGAAGCAGTAGTTTCCAACCTTATTTTTTTTAAATGGTTTATTTTAGAAAGTTGGTATTTCTATTATGCAACAGCTTAATACTTGAGAAAAGAGCCAATATATAACAGAAACAAGGCTAAATAGATATAATATACTAATCTTTAAAAAAAAAAAACTTTTAGAAATTAGTTAAAAATAAATTATTTTATATATATAAAAAAAATAGTGTGATGAAATATATAATTTAAAAAAAAAAAAGGAATTTATTAGTTTATGATCTATTTCATGATTCCAAAATTAGCCAAAGTGCAAGCACTAGAAGCCACATTGAATGAATGCCAGTCAGAACTGAATAAAGCCATTACAACCAAACAGAAGTGTCAGGAGGAGGCTGATAGCACAGCTGCTGTCATTGAACTGGCCAACAGACTTGTAGGTGGGCTGGCCTCGGAGAATGTGAGATGGGCCCAGGCCATCATGAACTTTCATGAGAATGAGAAGACACTTCCAGGAGATGTACTGCTGACAACTGCTTACATTTCCTACATGGGATCATTCACCAAGGTTAGTTGATTTGTATCACTAGTAGGATCTTCTAAGATTTATTTTGGTTTTCATAAATTGTTAAATGAACGATGAAAATAGTAGTTTCTGATTAAATGCCAAACCAATTATGTTTTAATGAAGAAGAATAAAATCATTCTAAACATTACTAATCAACAGTTTATAAACTTTTTATAAATACTTAAAATCAATGGAACTATCTAAGGTTTTGACATAGTTGGCAAAATCCTTAATGTTTAGGAAGGATTGTAGGCTAATCAGTAAAATCAACTAATTTTGTATATTTGAATGTATTATTATATGTGTTTATAAATTGGTCAAATATTTTTATTTATTGTCTTTGCCAAAAGTTAGCTACATAGGTATGTATAATCTAAAGATCTATGATAGGATACATTTTTTCATTCTGCTGCTGAAAAGGTTTTTGGTAAAACATTTTCACTGTGCGACTATACATAGAAATAATTCAAGTTATACTTGAAAAGATATTCTTTATTGCAGTAAAATGGCTATTGAGACTTTGAATAATAGAAACTTGTTTTCATGATCCAGGTTTACCGCACAGATCTTCTAGACAAGAAATGGATTCCATTTATTAAAAAATTGAAGTACCCAATACCAGTGACAGAAAACTTGGATCCTTTAGTTCTTTTAGTTGACAGTGCTCAGGTAATGCAGTGAAACTTTGTTTCAATATTAAGGAATACATTTCCTTCTTTTTTTCCATTAAATGCAATGAGTAATGCTCATTCTGACTTATCCAGCTTAGGAACTCAAAGAGATAAATGAGCATGAACCAAAGGGTAACTTGCCTTTCATCATTGTCAACCACTATGGACTTAACACACACATTTTCTCAACCTTACACAGTGCATTCATGTTGTATTATTTATGTTGTTACTGGTGTAGATTGCAAGTTGGAACAATGAAGGCTTACCAACTGACAGAATGTCCATTGAGAATGCTACCATACTGACCAACTGTGAACGATGGCCACTCATGATTGACCCACAACTCCAGGGATATAAGTGGATCAAAACAAAATATGGAGCCAGACTCAAGGTTACTTTGTTGTCTAAAAGCTTTAAACTTGAATAAGAATGTGACATTATACTCATATTTAAAAACAGTCAAACCAGGTTGTATTTATACTCTTAAGCGAGCAATTCTTGAATATATATATATTTATTTATTTATTTATATATATATATATATATATATATATACATTTTATTTCGAAAACGGCTCTAACGATTTTCTTTAAAATTTCAAGGTATGTGCGTATTAGTGAGAAAAAAATTCTCAACTCATTGGCCACATCGGCAAAACTCAAGTTCAACCGTTATTTCGATATGAAAATGTCTCAATTTAATTTTGGTTAGAATAATTTATGAATGAAATGGAAAATTTATGAATGAAAGTTTTCCATGACGTAAACGGGAAAAACGCTGCTTACGTCACTAGGCTTACTATAGTGTACTTCTTTGCAAACAAGAACGCGTTTAGAGATATGAATGAAGGGATGTGTAAAACTAAAAGCAGACCACGGGCTGTAGCACCACTGGGATGGATGGATGGCAAAAGCCGGTATGAACTTCTTATTGTCCGACAGTCAGGCTGGGCAGGGCATTTATTTACCGAGCAAGGCTCGGCCACCTGATATTAAATTATAATGTAAATTAGTATTCTAAAGGTATATGATCTACATGTTTGTTTTCAAATAGAAAATTTGGTGATTTAGAACAAAATAAAATTGTTTCTTTTTTTTTGAGTGAATAACTGAAAGTATGCTATCCTCTTATGATGTTGATTCCATATGATATAGATTGTAATCTGTATGGTATTACTATGTGTATAGATAGTCAAACTTGGTAGTGCTGGATATCTAGATGCTATAGAGAAAGCTGTGGAGACTGGTGAGATATTGTTGATGGAAAACATTGGAGAATCTGTTGATGCTGTCTTGGATCATCTGTTGGGGAGAAACACTATTAAGAAGGGCAAGGCAATCAAGGTAGGTCACTTTTTAGTTTCAGACCATATAGGACTCACTCGATTTAGTTCCTAAACTAAACAACACATAAGGTTTTAGTTTCAGACCATATAGGACTCACTTGATTTAGTTCCTAAACTAAACAACACATAAGGTTTTAGTTTCAGACCATATAGGACTCACTTGATTTAGTTCCTAAACTAAACAACACATAATACTTTTTTTTTGCCAACACCTTATGGAAATGCTGCACATGTTTGTTTAATCTCTAGATTGGTGATAAAGAAATATCTTACCACAAAAGCTTCAGATTAATACTCCAAACCAAACTCGCCAATCCCCACTACAAGCCTGAAATGCAGGCTCAGACTACAATTATCAATTTTACAGTAACAAGGTAATGTACTAGATTAGTACACATTGTACTGTTTAGAGGTTTCAATCAAATGTGTCACACATTGTACTGTTTAGAGGTTTCACTCAAATGTGTCAGTGTTTAATTAATACATGTTATTGACCAACCATGCATTCTTGAAACATTTTTAACATATATAGAAAGTTTTAATTAAATTGATTCTAGAAGCAATAAAGTTTAGATAAAATCAGTCAAGATGAGCAGTAGAATAATTGAACTTGGAAAAGTCTGAAAATTAGATAAGAAAGAGTAGAGGTTTTTTTTTTGTTGAGTTTATTTAATCCACAGTGTAGTACAGAGAAACACTGCCTGAGTATAATGAGTACTTTTAAGAAACACTTAAACTTTACCTGTATAGAAAAAACTTTAACAATCACTTAAATATCACAGTTAAACTTAAAAACACAGAAATAATCGGTACAAAAAATAGACATTAACACAACTTCACAAGACATTGGTTATATATTTGGTTTGTAAAAGTGTTCCATGCTCAGTTAAAATAACTTGATAATATAAATATTTTTGACCCAATAAGATTTGAATTCTTGACTGACCTGAAAGCTTCTAGTTTTAAAGGGCACATTTTCTTACAACAGAGATGGATTAGAAGATCAACTATTAGGGGCTGTGGTTTCAAAGGAGAGACCTGACTTGGAGAAACTCAAATCTGACCTCACTAGGCAACAAAATGAGTTCAAAATTATACTTAAAGGTCTGTAGACTGTTGGCTACATCATTTTTATTATATATTTGTTTAGAATAAATTTACGGGTGTTTTATTTAATAAAGTCAATAAATGCTCTTGAAAAACACAATTTAATAATGACAATATATCATGATGTCTCCATATTAATGAAGACATTTAAAAAAATGAAACAAGGCATTGGTATTGTAAAAGTAACTTTTTACACATGTAAGAGAACATTGACATATAACTAAAATGCTATTTAAATTAAACTAATACATTTCTTCCACTGGATGGTACCTCAATTTCAGAAAAAACATTAGGGAAAAAGAAAATTAGAATTAGGAGGTTTATCATCAAGAAAATAGCACAACAATGAACTGTGATGTTTATCATAAAAAAGTACATTTAACTAGCGCAGCACCATTGGTAAAAATCACTAAATGAATAGGCAAATTAGGACAGATGACTAAAAAGTACTGTAGCATTAATACATAAAATACAAAACCATATTTTAAATTTAAAAAAAAAGTAACTTATAGTAAAATACTTAAAAATAAACAGGGAGAAAGGCACATTTCTTATTCCAGAATTTAGGACAATTTATTCAAGTATTTTTTCTTTATAATTGTCTTGAGAGAATGAAATGAGTTGCAGGGAACAGTGAAAAAAAAACAAAAGGATATTGCAGAATTTTGATTCTTTAATTAATACAGATGAATAGGTTAATTTGTGGGTACATAATAATAATAATAATAATAATCTTTATGTGTACACATTCTTTTCTTTTTTTTTTTGAAGGAATGTTATTAATTAGCATAAAAATTATGTGATGAAAAGAACACTAGTATCAGTGTTCTTTTAATCTGACTGTGATTGTTGATGGACCTTTCTGCCTATTGTCCATCATGTGATGTATGGACACAGTTTTATAATCTCAGATTTTGCGCAATTATTCCTTGTGCCTGACAAAGCAAGAATCAGTTAAAAAATTAACCAATTAGTTTCTTAACTATAATTATTTTGTTTGGAATCAAATAAGGGAAAAAACTTGTACTTGACAGATGTTGAATTAGTCCACTTTATACTTTGTCTAGAGAAGTAGTTCAGTAAAGAATTGCAATTATAATAGATAACTTACAACTAACCTTCTATTTTCATAAGCACTTTGATGACACAGTAGTTAGTGTATTGGCCCTTTGTACAACTTTTTAAATTGTATAAATGCATTTAAAAAGCAATTACGTTACCCTTTACCCTGATATCCAGATTTATTATTCTTAGTCTATATCTAGATCTATTACAAATTGAATTACATGACAGATTCAAACTGGTTGATAAATGAGCTTTGTTTTTTTTAAGAGTATTTTTATTTTAATTTTGCTTGTTTAATAATTTATTGTTTTCATTTTGCCTGTTAGGTCTAGAGGATAATCTTCTAGCCAGATTGTCCACAGCTGAAGGGAATTTCTTAGGGGACTATGCCTTAGTTGAAAACTTAGAGACCACCAAACGTACTGCTGCTGACATAGAGGCCAAGTCTGCAGAAGCTAAAATTACAGAAGTTGAAATCAATACAGCAAGAGAGATTTATCGCCCAGTCTCAGCCAGAGCTTCATTGCTGTATTTCATTCTCAATGATATGTATAGAATTCATCCTATGTATCAGTTTTCTTTAAAAGTTAGTATAAGTTTAGTTTCATAACTTTGAGTTAATACAATTTTCTTTAAAGGTT
>JADKLZ010003886.1:23198453-23219484 GCA_021533235.1 Biomphalaria straminea
ACAAGTTTAGTTTCATAACTTTGAGTTAATACAATTTTCTTTAAAGGCTAGTGCAAGTTTAATTTTATTACATTTATTTAATTTTTTTTTTTCTTTTTGTTCTGACTGGTTTGAGGAACTTTCCTGTCTCTTTCACTTTTTGAGGAACTTTCCTGTCTCTTTCACTTTTTGAGGAACTTTCCTGTCTCTTTCACTTTTGAGGAACTTTCCTGTCTCTTTCACTTTTGAGGAAGTGTAAGTTTCTCCCTGGTTAACAGGACACTTTCAATCTTTAAATATTGTGTGTTGAACTAAGTATGAGGCACATGCAGAAACAAAAAAACAGCACTAGCTGGTTCTGAATGTGTAAAACATTCTGGAAGGATAATGCAAATTTTTTTTTATTCCCTACTTGCAGGCTATTAGTTTTGAATTTATGGTTATATTGCCAAATTATTTACCACATTCCTTACTTAATTTTAGACCGAAAAGTTTTTATTTACTATATACCAGATGTTTGTAATGTTATAGCTTTCACTAGATTAATGAGAAGCACATCCCTAATTCCAGGCTTTTAGTGTTGTGTTTGACAAAGCTATTGACAGAGCTGAACCAGGAGATACAGAAGAGGAGAGAGTCAAGAACTTGATAGACTGTATCACTTATTCAACATATGTATATACAACCAGGGGGCTGTTTGAAAGAGACAAGTTGATCTTTGGGACAATGTTGACATTCCAAGTTTGTATCTTGCCGTAGGGTATATTAACTAATTAATAACTACTGAGTTGAAGCTTAAGATAATCAATTAGAATAATCAATTTGGATAAACACCAATAAAAGAAAATCAACTCTAGTTTAAACAAACAGAAGTACCTCTGTGTTTAGGTTGTAAACAGTTTTTTAGGCAGCTAATTAACTTTTTTTAAAATTACCTTTTTATTTTCATTGTATATATTTCACATAAAATGATTTTTTTTTTAAATTTTGGAAAAAGGAAACAATGCAGGAAAATTGTAAATAGCTAAAAATTATTAAAATATAATAATGTTTAATGTATGCAAGTTTTTTGTTTTGTTTTGATTTTGTTGTATTGGTGAATATGATTCTATTTTCTAGCTTATAGAACTTAATTCCCACAGATTTTAGCTCAACTAAAGGAAATAGATATGGATGCTTTAGATTTTCTGCTACGTTATCCTGCAACCTCTGATGTTCCCTCTCCTGTAGATTTCCTGAATGATTTAAGTTGGGGAGGAATCAAGGTAGGTTTCTGTTTTGTGTTACTTTTACAAATCTGATCAAAATAATTTCACAACAAAATCTACTTTAAAACAGTTGATTTTGCAAATACTCATTCTTACATATTTTATCTTTTAGAACATTTAATGAAATAAAAATGTTAAAAATTACATAAATATGTATAAGTTCTCAATCATTTTCTTAACAGTTAATTTTAGCAATGGCTATCTTGTTTGTTTGGTTTTTTTTCAATGTTATTATACTTTGTCTGAAAGTTTAGCAATGGCTATCTTGTTTTGTTTTTTTTTATTTTATTATACTCTGTCTGAAAGGTTAGCAATGGCTATCATGTTGTTTTTTTTTCAATGTTATTATACTCTATCTGAAAGTTTAGCAATGGCTATCTTGTTATTTTTCAATTTGATTAGGCTCTGTCAGAAAAGGAAGCCTTTAAGAATTTGGATAAAGATGTTCTTGGATCAGCAAAACGCTGGAAGAAATTTGTGGAAGGTGAAGCTCCTGAGAAAGAAAAGTTCCCACAAGAATGGAAAAATAAATCTCTGATTGAAAAACTGTGTATGATGCGAGCATTACGACCAGATCGTATGAGCAATGCCATTACGTAAGTTGTGATTAAAGTTTCTAAAAAAAATATGTAGGCATGAAATTTTTTTAAAATTCTGCAGTTGCTTAAAAAAAATATAATTAGGCCAACTCCAAAATAAGTTATGTTATTCAAAGTTTATTTTAATAAGTTTTATTAATATCTATTCAAAGATATGTTTTCAAAAGTTAATGACTGTTTGATATTCTAAACAGAATAAATACACACCAACAATTTTATTTTATAACTTGTAAACCCTTAGCTATGGATAATTAACTTTTCATGCTTTAATTTTTGTATGTTTTTTGGAATTTTTTCATTAATTACCTTTCATAATGATAGACAATTTTTCCACAAATAGTCCTAATGAAAACTTTTTTTGTCACACAGTCAGTTTATAGAGGAAACTATGGGACGTAAATATGTGGAGAACAGGTCTGTAGAATTTGGTAAATCCTTTGAGGAATCAGGTCCTGCTACTCCAATGTTCTTTATTCTCTCCCCTGGTGTTGATCCACTGAAGGATGTGGAGAAGCTTGGGAGAAAGTTAGGTTACACCACAGCCAAGGAGAACCTCCACAACATCTCATTGGGCCAGGGACAGGAAATTGTAGCAGAGCGTGCCATTGATGTGGCTGCCAAGAAGGGTCACTGGGTTGTGTTACAGGTAGGGAAATTGTTCTAGTTACGATAACAAATTACAAATTATTAAGTGTTAACACTAGAACTGTCACAAATGTTGTCTTAGACATATAGTAAGCTTTTCTCATAGTATATGATGAACATTCTGTATAAAATGTTGCTTAGAATGTCCACCTGGTAGCAAGATGGCTTCCAAACCTAGAGAAGAAGCTGGAGCAGTATTCAGAAGAGAGTCATCTCAACTACAGACTGTTCATCAGTGCAGAGCCTGCACCAGATCGAGAATTTCATATCATTCCTCAAGGAATCCTTGAGTCTTCTGTCAAGATCACAAATGAACCACCTACAGGCATGTTTGCTAACTTGCATAAAGCTCTGGACAATTTTACACAGGTCTGCCTATATAATGTTTTTAGCCTTTAACTTCATAGTCACCTTTCCTGTTCTTTGGCAGTACTCTGCGTTATTGATAGTTCTCTTCTTTCATTTCTGTTATCAGTGTTTTTTTTCTATTTCATATCATTTTTTTTTCTTTGCTTATTTTCTGGTGATGTTTATGTTTAAGAGTATAAGAACAGTCTTGGCACTGAAGATGAAATTAATATTAATAACTAATTAGTTCTGTTTATATTCAGTTGTGGTGTTTATTCTAATATTCAAGCCATTGTCAAGACATTTAATCTTTATGGATCTTATTGTATTATTTAAGTGGAGAAGCATTTGATTAAATTAAAATTCTACTATGTTCTGCTGTTTCAGGATACTCTTGAGATGTGTTCAAAAGAAATGGAGTTCAAGTCCATACTGTTTGCCCTGTGCTACTTCCATGCTGTAGTTTGTGAAAGAAGAAAGTTTGGAGCTCAAGGCTGGAACAGAGTCTACCCATTCAATGTGGGAGATTTGACCATCAGTGTTAATGTATTGTACAATTATCTGGAAGCCAACAACAAAGTAAGGAACAAATTTTTATGTACTCACTGCTATGATAGGGACAGTTTCATTTATCTGTTTGTATCTAACAACATAGATGTTAAATCTTTGTTCATGAATACATTTAAGATTCTCAATCAGTTTTTGCAAAGCTTATATCAACTCACTCTGTCTATATGGTAAAATTTGTACTTGTTATTTCTCCCACACCCATTGTCAGATCAAGCAGAAAATTGGCACAATTATTCATTGAAACAAGACGTCAATAAAAAAAAAAGTTACCAATTCGACAGTTAATTACTGGTAATTAACTATTTTGTTTAATTGCGACATGGGAAACTAGTACCTCAGCATTCACATACGTGGTTAAATTTGTAGGGTTGAGTCCCTTTAAAAATGGTTAACACTATTCGTTACTCCCTCTTGCATTTTCTGATCAAGTTGATACTTTAAGAAATTATTTATTGTACTGATTAGACTGATAGATACAAGGAAAGATAGACATAAAATCTGCCACAAAATTTGAATCAGTTAACAAAAATACTCAAACAGTCAGTTAATTATTAATAATTAGTTATTTGTTTGTTATTGGTAGATATAGTTTTAAGGACAAAGTTCTTTTTTTTTAAGGTAAGCTTAGTTTTTTTTTAAAGAAAATTATTTTTTATATTTTGCTTGTAATGTGTTCATTTTTATCATGCTGTAAAACTATTTATTCTCTTGTTTATAATGTATTTTAGTTGTATTGATTTTATTCAACACTAAAATTCACCATCGCTTTCCTTCCAAAATCAAGTGTCCTGTACTAAATCTGTCCTTTTCATTTTGTAGATCCCATGGGAAGATCTTCGTTATTTATTTGGTGAAATTATGTATGGAGGACATATCACAGATGACTGGGACAGAAAACTTTGTAGAACTTACCTTGAAGTTTACATGAATCAGGATATGGTGAGTTGACCAGTTAAATACTTTACAGTACAATATGTGGCAGATTTTATGTTTATCATTCCTGTTTCTATCAGTCTAACCTAAGTGCCTAATCAATATGACTATGCATGGATTATTTTGAATATAAATTAGTAAATAAGAATTTATTAATTTTGAACAAGGATGGCTATCTAGTCATGTGGTCTGAGATCCATCTGTCGTCTCAATAGTCACAACTCTGCCTGCTTCCAACATGTCCTGTAGGATTTATGAGCTAGGACATAATAATTTCAATCCTGATGGAACATCCAGAATTAGTAATCAAAGTACATGAAAAAGAATAGCTATTTTATAATAAAATGTTTCTATCTAACCTTTAAATATCTTTTTTTTTTAAATGTCTCCATACATAACTGGTTTTCTTTTCATAAGAATTTTCTATTTGTATTAGATTGATGGGGAGTTGTTCTTGGCCCCAGGCTTTGCTGTGCCCCCCAACAGTGATTATGAAGCCTACCACCAGTACATTGATGATGAGCTACCCCCAGAGAGCCCTTATCTCTACGGCTTACACCCCAATGCTGAGATTGAGTTTCTCACAAAGACCTCAGACAACTTGCTGAAAACTGTCTTTGAGATGCAGCCTAGAGATGCCTCTGGTGAATCTGGTGAGACAGTCTCTAAGGAAGAGAAGGTAAACGAATTATAAAGAGTTGTTTGTGGGGAGACTTTGTTGGTAGTAAGCTTATAAAAACACTTATTAACATTGCATTTGGTTTCGCAAGGTTGTCATTGCCCCAGTATTGCTCAGATATTGAGTCTGGCTGTACTTTTTTCTCTTATGTGAGAAGGGACAAAGATGAGTAAGTGGCGTCTAAACCAGAAAGTTTCTGGCAGGACAGGCTTGTTAGACATTTCTAGTTACATACTTAGGAGATGGAAAATTCAAGCCTCTGTTCCTTGCCGCTCCTTTGAATATAGCAGTGGGAACTGAAGTATGGGCGACATTGTTCTGACCACAGCTAATGCCCAGGCATTTATCTCATTTCCATTCACGACTGAAGTAGGACATAAACATTTCTAATTTTTTAGTTGTGTCCCTCTATGCTATTTGTTTGAAGTTTTTTTTTTCTTAAGCCCAGAAAGTGAGTTTCCCAAATTTCTCTTAGACTGAATCCATTATTGGCTGTTTACAATCTGTCAACTTTTGACATGTTAATTGTGAGTGGGTCTGGTGTGAATGAGCATTTTGTTTTTCTTAATAGTTATAATTTTTATAATGCACAATTTGTAAGACAAATTTCCTTATGGACAATAAAGATTATTATTATTATTATTATTATACTAAATTCGTAAATGTTGTATTTGACATTCAATAACAGGTTTACAATTTTCAAGTTCTATTTGTTCATTTTTGTTGTACTCTCAAGTCAATTTTCCACATGTATGTTGTCTCCAAACTTCATGTCTAGGTGAAGGAGATTCTGGATGAGCTAACAGAGAAACTTCCAGACCCATTCAATGTGGAAGAGATCATGCAGAAAGTGCCTCCTGATGAAAGGACTCCATTTGTTGTAGTGGCCTTCCAGGAGTGTGAGAGGATGAACATTTTGACAGGGGAGATAAGGCGTACCCTTAAAGAACTGGATCTTGGCCTCAAGGTAAATAACTCTTCTCTTTTAATTTTTCTTAAACTCTTTAGGCTTCATATTGTTTGAGTCAGACCAATGAATACACACACAAAAAAAGAAGTAGTTGGTCCTAACATTTATAAAAGTTTATATTTTAGGTATAAAGCTGAAGTCTGACACATTGTGTGCTATGATCAATACAGCAACATTATGTTATTGCATATCTATAAATCTTCTAACAAATCACTCTGTCTGGTACAAATTTTGTATAATTTCTTTTTCTCAGATCAGGTTAAAACTTTGTCCCTAACAATATATGAATAAATAAAAAAAATGAAGCAATCAATTTGGTCATTAATTAATTTTGTTTGATTTTAAAAGAAATAAATCTTATAATATTATGATATTTGGCTGTAAATGTGAAGCTCTTTTTCCTTATATAAGATTTGTTGTTTGATTTTTAAGTATCTATATATATAGTTCTCTTCATACAAAAGTTCAATCAAGTAAGCAAGTAAAAAGGGAAGATCCCATGGCGCAGCTTGGTGTGAATGGAAAATGGTGTGAATTTGTGTAGTGAATGGAAGGTTAAAAAAGTGGAAGCCGGAAGAGATGAACAGGAAGAGAAATGAAATTATTGTCTACCTAATTTGTCATAATATTAAAAGTATTTCCAGATTATATTGTGTCGTAAGACTCTTGAAACTAGAACGACAATACACAGGTTTCACTTTATAAGTACTTTAATTAACTCTTTCTCTCCGTAATTATTTTTCTACGTTTCGACAGACTTCTTCAATTTTGCTCATTACTATTTCACTTCCCTGTTATGATTAAACTTCAATAACTTAGTTGCTTGTTATCAGAAAATGTTGTATTTGGTATAGAATTAAAGGGAATTCTTGCTCTTTTTATATAACACAAAATAAAGTTTATTAAACCAAACAGTAATTTAATTTAATGATTTCAAATCAACGATGGTATCATCAATTGGGAGAGAAAGAGTTAATATCACAAATTACGTTAAAATAATAATTTCACTGGCTTCCTGTTCATATCATTCTAGCTTCCCAATTTTAATCTCACTTCCATTTTCAATTTTTATTTATATATTTCGGATATTTTATTTTTTTTACTTTACTTTTACTTTACAAAAGATTTAATAATTTCCGGAGATTTCCAGGACTTTTTTGTAGGCCTATATTTTACAATTTCAGGAGATTTCCAGGAGCTCCTGGTAAATCAAGAGGCAGCGGGAAATCTGTTATATGTTATAAAATGGTTTAATTTAATAATTTATACACCTAAAAATTAGCACGGGTCCAAAGAAAGTGCGGGACCCACTGCTGTCGCATATGTTGCAGGGCCTAAGGCCTGCCCTGCAAAATACCAGCACATGCTAGGCGGCAGGTCGTCTAGTTTTTTATATTTTGCTTGTTTTATGAAGCTCATAGATGGGTTTGGTTCAAAAAATTTATATGTATGTTATTTTAATATCTTTTTTTCTATCTTTACACAAAAAAAGAAAGATTTATTTACATTTAAGAATGAAATAACAGTAAGTCGGTTGTAAATTGAAATCTTTTTGAACTACTGGATAGCTGATTTAAAATAAGATACACATTTCTAATTGCAGGGTGAACTGACCATTACAAATGAGATGGAACAACTCAGCAATTCTTTGTTTTTAAACAATGTGCCTGAAAGATGGGAAAAGAAAGCTTATCCTTCTTTGTTTCAGTTGGCCCAGTGGTAAGACAACACACCACAAACTTCTTAGTATTTATTAGTTGATAAATGATGGGTGTGAAATTCTAGGAAAATTAAATACATTTTTGCTCAGACAGTTTTGTTTGTTTATAATTTTATATCTTATCTACTTTACAATGCTGTCAACCTAGAGAAAACTGGTTTTGTAAGTCTCTGGAATTAAATTGGAAATTTTAAAAAGTCTCTAGAAATTCAGTTGTACAAAACTAAAATTTACTTATAAAAAGACTGTAGATAATTAGTTGAGAATTAAAAAAATAAATCACAACAGTTATAAAAATTGTTTGGCTGAAGAACTTCAAATCTAAAAATTTGAGGTAACTGTTGTTTTACAATACAAACTATTATGTTGTGATGATAGATTTTAGCCAATTCTTTCTCCTTATATGAACACAACACAAACACTCCATAATGATTAAAGTACATAAATCCTCAAATTTAAATTATAAACACTTTAATTAAATAAATCAACTAAAAATAATTGTTGAAATCATAATAACCAATCACATGAAATAAATTTGATAAGCTGAATAAGTTTTTAATTCTTTCCTAGCACCGAGAACAAGTATTAATGAATGATGTTATTCTAGTAACAGTTTTACTGTGTGTATAGAAGGTTATGTCAACCCCTCAGAGCCCATTAAGTTTGTGACACAAACATTTACCTGCCGAAGCTCTTCTATACATTATCTGCCTGTCACAGAATCAATTTCCTATTGAGAGGCTAATTTAGATTTTGTTTAATTCCTTGTCTGCCATTTTCAAATGTCTTTTGCTTTCTGACCTTCTCTAATGGTGTGAATGAAGTAATTGCATATCTTAATTATTATGCTAGCTTATATTATACTAACTTGTCAGGTATGGTGATATGATTCAAAGAGCAAGAGAATTGGAAAATTGGATCAATGATTTCAACCTGCCTGCTAGTGTTTGGTTGGGAGGATTCTTTAATCCTCAGAGTTTTCTGACTGCTATCATGCAGCAAACTGCCAGAAAAGTAAGTCGCTTCATTAGACTTCATTACAATTATGACTGCCATTTTTTAAAAATCTCTACAATCACCTACACAGTTTTGCTATTTTGAAATAGAGCCTGAGAAGCTAACTGAAATGAATATTTGTCAAATAAATGTATTATCTATTTGTCAGAATGAATGGCCTCTGGACAGGATGTGCCTACAGTGTGATGTCACTAAGAAAAACAAAGAAGAAATGTCTGGTCCACCCAGGGAAGGAGCCTATGTTCACGGTCTCTATATGGAGGGAGCCAGGTGGGACATGCAGACAGGTTTTATTGCTGAATCCAATCTCAAAGAGCTAACACCAAGAATGCCTGTTATATTTCTCAGAGCCATACCTGTGGATCGTGTAGACCAGAGGCTGGTTTATGATTGCCCTGTTTATAAGACCAAAAGCAGAGGCCCCACTTATGTTTGGACTTTTAGACTGAAGACAAAACAAGAACCCTCAAAATGGGTGTTGGGTGGTGTGGCTCTGCTACTTCAAGTGTAAGATGTTGATTCCACATTATTTTAGTTAATACACAGTGTTATCTTCTGTTACAATCATATTTTGCCTTTAATATTTAAGCATTGAAGTAAAAAACAAAAATTGACAAAAACATGTTTCCAGTGAACCTGTTGGCTTATAATTGTTGAGCTGTAAGAGAATAGTTTCATTCTCTCTCTAGTTTTACATAAAAGGTTTTTTAAATCTACAAATGCATATTTTCCCATTTACTCATGAAATGTAAGGGAAGCAACTTGCATAATTTATCTGCAAGATATTTCTAAAAGAAAATATTGATGGCTGTGAATTATTTGTTTATACTTTTGTTGAAGTTTTGAATATTTCTTTTCAATAAAATGATTACTTTGTAAGATCTGAGTTAAAGGTTTTTTCTTGCATTACATTTACAAATGTATTGACTTGATAATGTTTTTTTGTTGAAGACTTTTGTTATTTACATACTACATACATTTCTGTTTCTCATTTATTGAAAACAAAACATTATTATTTCTATTATTCCATCAATAACCATCCTAGTTTTTACATTTTGTTGACTTACTTGACTTAATCCTGTGTACTCCCAGGGGAGCATAGGGCCGCAACCACACCTCTCCACCGAACTCGGTTCTGAGCAGCTTTCTTCATCTGCTCCCATGTCATTCCAGTACCCTCAGCTTCACTGATGACTGACCTCTTCCAGGTTTGCTTGGGTCTGCCTACTTTCCTCTTTCCTTGTGGATTCCAGTCAAGAGCCTGCTTTGCAACATTGGTAGCTGGTTTCCGCAGGGTGTGTCCTATCCAGCTCCATTTTCGTTTGGTAATGTCTTGTGCTATGGGCTTTTGTCTAGTTTTGTTCCACAAATCGGTAGTGGTAATCTTTTCTGGCCACCTAATTCCTAATATCCGTCGTAGGCATCTGTTAACAAAAGTTTGGAGCTTTTCCATATTTCTTTTAGTGACTCTCCAAGTTTCTGAACCATAAGGAGAACAGACTTACATTTTGTTACTCCTAATAATTGCCACTTTCCCATGTGGAACTCAAGTCGCTAAACAATCTTGCAAGACCTTTATGGAATAAAGTGAGGAAGACAAGAGATAAATGGATGTACAACAGCTATTCTCACATCACATGCCTGGTACCCTAAACGATTAACAGATAGATTCTAGTTGGCAATGGTTACTTTGACAAAATTAAGTAGACATTTAGTCTGAGGAGATTAGCAACAAATAGAATTACATCAGTAGCAACAAGCAAAATATAAATACAAATCCTTTTTTTTTTTAAATCAGGCTTATATAATGGAAAGACAACTGCAAAAAAAAAGCCATATCTTTAAAACTGTATTTTTATATCAAAGTTAATTAATTTAGTTGTAATTTTTAAAATTGATTCAAGACAATGCTCCATCTGAGAATAGGAAGTGGCAGAAATGTATAAAACATTAGTACCAGACAGACAGATGGAGTATTTTGATATAAGCTTATTATTACATTTTTTTTAAGATGTCTTTTATCCTGGACCTCTTTTAGAAGATAACTCCATCTTTTAACAAGATTACAAAGAGAGTTTGTGTGAGTGTGATACACAAACTCAGAGGCGGCCCCCGTCGGAGTCGGATCCCTGTCAGATCCGCCTATTCGCAAGATGTTTCGGATGTTCCTTCTAAGTTGAAAATAATTAACTTCTCGCTGGACGACGGAGGATGGCAAGCAGGGTATAAACCTGCCTTATCTTGATGTTTGTGCACTAGACTGTAGTTCGGATTTATCGTTGGTCCATGGCTCAATTCCTGCATGCTCCCATCCTTAAACTATCGCAATATTTCTGAAAGAACAGTAAAGGTTAAATCATATTTTCAAAAGCCTTTAGTGGTTTTTTTATCTAACCGTGATGGACAGACCAACCAACAGACAAAATGCACAAAAATATGCTTCTTTCATTCTAATGGGGGCACTAAACAATTTTTTTTTAAATCTGATTTTTAAAGAAGTTTAAGAAATTAGTTTAGTTAGAATCATGTCATTGCCGGGCTTTACGCTGGTACACGAAAGTCGCTGCTAAAAGTTCATATAAAAAATGTGCTTGATATATACACATGGTAAGCATTTCTTGTAGTAACATTTCCTCCCTTACATTTACGTAATTGTTTTAGAATTGGTGTTTTGTTATTAAAAAATCGCTTGCATAATTAATTTTATAAATTAAACTGTTTGCTTTTAGAAAACTAAAAGTAGCCGTTGCACCTAAACTTTTCAAGCCGCATTTAATTTTAGTGGTGAAAAAATATTTTTCGTATCTCTTCTAGTTTTGGCGCCCTGAGTGTGACAGACGGACATTTTGCACAAACCTAATAGCAGCTTTTCTCCTATTGGGGGCCGCTAAAAAGACAATTTTTATGTTATAAGGTTGGGATTGAACTTTCTAAGAGTCTGAAAGGAAAAAGCAGACCAGCATGTTCTCCAAGAAATTAGAAAATATTCCTGTAAGACGCAGCTCCTAGAATTGTATGCCTTCTCTAGCCTGAAACCCAGTGTTGTGTTTTTTTTTTCACAAATTAGCACCATTATTACAAATGTTAAATAGTTCACTCCTTCTGTCTGCATAGAATGTTTTACACAGTATTTCTCCTACTTCCCAGTTTTGGGATCAAGTTCAAACTTTGCACAAATATTCATTTTGTTTTTCAAGATTTTTTAAAAGTTTTTTTTATGCTCATTTAGATATATCTTTTCTCTCTCTTTTCCCTTTGCAACTTCTCATTGATACACTAGAAGTAGAAAGAAAAGTGAAAGTGCTACAGTGTCTGGTGTTCACAGATGCTGACTGCTGGCAAGCAACTGGTACCTAAACCAATAAGTTTTGGGCAGTAGGGACTCTTTAGAAGGCTACCCATCTAGAAGGAAAACTATAAATTAAAACATTGCTGATCTGAACAATACTTTTCATGGGAAAGAGTTCAGAAGTTAACTTGGAGGAAAAATCAAGAGCTGGTGACCCTTATCTTGCAGAACAGAGCTACACCCCAACAGAACTTGATATCCCTGAGTCTTTTAGACTCATCAGTTGACTGGAGAAAGGAAACTTTTGTGAGGGCAACATCACTTCAACAAAAGCTAATGCCAAGGCTTTCATTTCATTTCTGTGATAAACTATAGTTGTTCTAGACTAAAGGAGGCCAGCAAGTGAATTCTAAAAAAATAATTGAACAAAATATAAAAACAGTAAATAGATCTCTCTTCAAATAAAAACACAAAAATGTAAATGTTTCCTGACCCTTTTTTTTAATGTTTTTGACCAAAATATTTGCATATATATGATCAATATTAAAACAACAACATCAGTTTACACTTGTAAGGCAATATAGCAAATGTCACTTTAAATGAAACTGCAGCAGTAATAATAAGAAAACAAAGTAAAAATAGAGATTTGGCATACTTAAAATAAAGTCGGTGAGAAACTATTAGCCTATATATAGTAGCTCTAGAAACTAACTTTTGAACAATTCCTGTGTTCAGCTATATCTGGGTATTCTTTTAGAGATTTAGCAGCTGATAGAGTACAGTAAGAGTCTGCTATTTCAAAAAGGTTTCCATAATAATAATACAAGTAATAAGTTAACTTTTTAAACAAGAGGCGGCCCCCGTCGAAGTCGGATCCCTGTCAGATCCGCCTATTCGCAGGATGTTTCGGATGTTCCTTTTAAGTCCCTGGCTCAATTCCTGTATGCTCCCATCCTTAAACTATCGCAATATTTCTGAAAGAACATATTTTCAAAAGCCTTTTGTGTTTTTTTCTAACCGTGACAGACAGACCAACCAACAGACAAAACGCACAAAAATATGCTAGTTTCATTCAAATGGGGGCACTAAACAATTTTTTTTTAAAAAATCCAATTTTTTTTTAAATTTAAGAAATTAGTTTAGAATCATGTCATTTCCGGGCTTTACGCTAGTACACGAAAGCCGATGCTAAAATTTCATTTTAAAAAAAGTGCTTGATATCTACATGCCAGAAGCATTTCTTATAGTAACATTTCCTCCCTTACATTTACGTAATTGTTTGAGAATTGGCGTTTTGTTATTAAAAAATCGCTTGCATAATTAATTTTATAAATTAAACGGTTTGCTTTCAGAAAACTAAAAGTAGCCGTAGCACCTAAACTTTTCAAGCCGCATTTAATGGTGAAATAATATTTTTCGTATCTCTTCTAGTTTTGGCGCTCTGAGTCTGACAGACGGACAGACAGACAGAAAGTCATTTTTAAAAATGTGCGTGATATCTACATACCAAGAGCATTTTTTCTAGTAACATTTCCTCCCTTACATTTACCTAATTGCTTCACTATTGGTGTTTTATTATTAAAAAATTGCTTGCATAATAATTTTTATAAATTAAACGGTTTGCTTTTAGAAAACTAAAAGTAGCCGTTGCACCTAAACTTTTCAAGCCGCATTTAATGGTGAAAAAATATTTTTCGTATCTCTTCTAGTTTTGGCGCCCTGAGTGTGACAGACGGACAGACGGACATTTTGCACAAACCTAATAGCGGCTTTTTCCCCTTACGGGGGCCGCTAAAAATCAATTCATTACAGCGAAGATAAATAGAAATTCTTTTAAAACATTTATCAATCTCTTGTTGAAGTTACACTTAAAATACATTTTTAAATGAGGCATTAGGAAACAAGGGAAATACATACTGAAAGAATTAAACAAGTACACAATCAAGTTTAAAATCTTTACATTTTTTTTGTTGGGTTATAGTACATTTTTCAAATAGTATCAAATTAATAAGAGGATGTTAAAGGCATAACATGAGAAAAAATATTTAAGATATTTCATCAATTGATTGCATATTCAAGATATGATTGAAGTTGAAAGGTGTAAAGGCATAACCTTCACCCATGTAGAATTTAGAATTGAACTCGACCCAATGCAATCGAAGAGTGTGGAGGAAAGCACTCAGGCCTTCCATGAGCAACAGGATGGCCACTGTCAGGTTAGCCCACAGAAAGAAAATCACAAAGATGATGGGTGCACCAACATATCTTCCTGCCATGGTCAATGCTAGTCGCAGGACCATTGTCCAGAGTACTTCTGAGAGCTCTAAACGGAAAAAAATTATTTTAAAAATATTTTTACATTTATTAAATATTATATACAGGTATAAGTGTCATTTGAGATCTAAAAGGTTGTTCTCAATCTTAATTAGACCTTAGCTTCAAATTAAACTCAATATATAACTAATACAATCACATACAGTAATGACATTTTAAATGAGGTATGTATTGAATTTAAAATGTTTTAAAAACAGAAATAGAAGTTGAATTTATTTACAAGAAAATACAAAAATTTACATTTATTATTTTATTAATAAGGCAACATTGACAACGTTACCATCTTCATATTTTTTCTTCATAGTTATTAAAACATGAATGGAAAGAATACATCTGTTACTATAGCCAACATCTGATTTACTGCCTTGATGGCACAATAATCTAACAATATTTACATTCCAAATTGTGCTCATGAGGAAAAAAATACATATATGAAGTCTTGATAAAAATCCTAGAACCTAACCTAGACAAAAGCTAAAGATCATTTCATTTAACAACCTTTTACAATATAAAGTAATAAAAAAAATACTTTAAAATTTGTAGTTTGCATATTTGCACATTTTTTATGGTTCCATTAATCATTAACTTGCATACAATTTCAAGATTAAATTTATTTTAAAATAACATTTTGTTCTCAACACATTTAAAAAATAGTCTTCAGTAATTTGCAATGTATACGCAAAAAAAAATTATTATTCACTTACGAGCATGAGCGAGAGACAATGCCCAGAGTCGAAGGTAAGAGGCAGTATGGGAAATACAACCCAAGCAGAACTCAATAGTGTGTATAGTCTGATGGATGATTATTTCCCCTATGCTATGCTAAAAAAGAATAACAGAATAATAATTTTTTTTAAAGTTTAAAAGCAAGATGAATATTTACTCTTATAAAGATTCTATTAAAATGCTTAATGATTAACCAAACCTCTTCTGTATGATTGCTCATGTGTTGCAAGTCCTTGTCTTCTGTAGTACTTCCACTAGGAAACTTTGCATCTTCCTGTTAAAAATGTATAGATCTAGTCTTAGGGAGATATTTTTCCAAGATATGTGTTTTTATAAATGTAAAGTATTTAAAAAGTTTAAAGCTCTTTACTGGGATCAAAACAAATATGTTTTAAAAAAATCTCTCTTTTTTTTTTTTTTGACAATTATAGTTGATTGAAAAAATATTGAACTTATTTACTTTATATTTTGTAGGCTACTGTGACCAATGTTAGAATTGTTTGACCAAGTTTAGATTTGTGTCATCAATGTTGGATGTTACTATGATTACTGGATTTTTCGCTGTTGAAATTCAAATAAATAGTATAGGCTTAAGTTTGAATGTTACTATTGTACTAGATTCAACTGTGAGTTTGTTTTTGTTTTTCATGATTCAGTAGTAATATAATATACACTAGTTGACCGACGGCATAGCATACGCCGCTATTTACCAGGGCCGGCGACCGCAGCGGGGCCCGCATTTCATAGGACACGCAATTTTATAGGACCCGCTCTAATTTAAAGTGTAAAAATTATTAAATTAAGCCATTTTATTACTTACAACAGATTCCCCGCGCCATCCTGTCGATTTAACATCTCTATAATTATTTGTCTGTTAAGCTATTGCTTTACAAAACTCCACTTGTCTCTCTAACCTTGCTAAAGATTTTTTTTCCACCACAATTGTCCACAAATACTCGTATTAAAGGTCTTTAGCAAGTTAATGGATTTTTTTTAAAGAATTGCAAATTACTTACGCTCTACAAATGTTTTCTCTTTGACTATTAAATACATAAATAATTCGAGTTTAAAATATGGTTCTAATTTTTTGCATTATAAAATAAGTAAAGCGAATGCGTGAATACGTTAAAAAAATTATTAATGGTGCTAAAAATAGCTAAATGACCTATTTACTTGTTGCTTGCATGTTGTTGTTTGACCTCTTACTTAGAGGATTATATATATAGAAGATTGTGTCTTTCAAAATGATAATAAAAATTTCACAACATACTTAATTTTATTTAGTTCAATAAGACTAAAACAAAAAATTATTTTGGTCTTTTTTTTTGTAAATTATGCAAATGCAAATGCAAAAAAAAAAAAAAGAGAAGAAAAAAAAAAGGGCATAATGAAAGGTATAGATAAAATGGGAAAAATTGGAAAATTGTAAAAGAAACATTTTTTCATATGGAACTTACCTACTTGTAATGTGAACATGTTATGAAGATACAGGAATCAATTCTAAACAAGTAAATAACATCAGGCTTTAAAATCTCCCATTCCTAAAACCACCAGCATTGGCATGCTTATAAAACATGTGGAAGACTGTAACAGACATGCACCCAATAAAGGGATATAAAAAAAGTTATTGACCAAAAGTGTAGAACAAGTGTGCAGAAGTTTGTAATATTGATCAAAGTATTTCTTAGTCATTAAAACAAAATGTAACCAACACAACCTAATGTTCACTATCTTATTCTAGTTCTAAGAATGAGTCATCTAGTCAGTAGTGTTAATTATTTATGGATAATCTTATGGTGTTAGTATTTCTGACTATTTTAAAGTATCACAAGGCAAGTTTGAGTGGTATGGATGTAAAATCTACAACTTGTGTTTGTTAAATGGGTAAAACTTCCCCAACTAGTGCTACACTACCTGCCAGTTGTAACCTTGTGACCTGGTAACCTTAGGGATAGACAGCGTGCTGCCACTTGCATATCATTCTTCAAAGGGGGCCTTCGATGGGAAATTTTACTGTTAATTTAAATCTTACTGAAATATTTTTTAAACAACTATTAGTGTAAAAAAATATTTCTGAACTACAACAGCTATGAGAAAATGTATATGTGTGTGAATGTTGTTCATATTTGCATCTATATTGTTATTGTACAGTAGGCCTAGTTACCCTGAGGTGATCAATTGAAGTCAAACAGAATTTCCATTTGATTGGACCAATAAAAATTATCTTATCTCATATAGTGTTATGTTAAAATGTTTAGTTTTTTAATGAGGATAGGAAATAGACCAAGAAAAACAAGCCCTTGTGTTCATGCACTAGTGATGACACCGTTGTGGTATGTGTAATGGTAAGTGGTTTGTGTATCACTGGTGCTACTTCAAGCCATGCCGATTAGTCTGTGGCATTTTACATATAGAGAGACAATCTTTTCCCTTTGAATTTTCTTGTGTGACTAAAGAGGCCAATCCTTGATACACAGCTGGAGTCGCAGGTTGGGCATATGTAATCACCAGGCACCATTGCATTTTCCCCCTTTCTTCTGCTTCTGTTGGGTATGCCAATAAGTACTCATATATATGAGCATATTCAGGATATATATATATATATATATATATAATGCTGAAAGGAATGGATGAAGACACCAAGCCAGCTTTACCTATTCATGCCAATCAATCACCAGAACTCAAAACAATGAATTCAGACTATGCTGTAAACACAAGGAAGATACAGAAAGATATATCAAAAATCTGAAAAATCTTCTTTCAGAATTAGTATTTTTATTTTCCACTCTTGAACTTGGAAAATGATGTTGGAATACTCTGAATTACATTGCTGTTTAATATGTAAAATATTAAATGCAGATGTATTGATAGAGATGTCAGCTAATAAGCATTGCCAAGAAATATTCAGCGAAACCTTGGAAGCAGAATTCTAGAGTCAAGTGAAGAAAGAGCATAATGAACGTACTGCTATATTACTCAGCTATAATTTGAGTCGACATATCTATACAAAAGACTTTTTTCCAAACAAACATAAAGATGAAATCCTAAAAACTGTATTTGGACATGATTTGCTAGTTTTTGTTAGTCTCCACTGATCCAGAACCTGATGCCAAAGAAGAGAAAGCATGTTTTGCACTTAATATACAGCAGTCTTATCTTATATAATACAGACGTTACTTCAAAAAAGAAGATGATTACGTGAGTAACCTAATGCAAGTGATTACATTATTTGCGAATGAACAAAGTAGAATAAATAAAATTCTTCTTATGGATGAAAACCTGATGTCAAATAATTCCTCATATAATGTATAAGTCATTTTATATTTAAAGATCTCATGCTCTTCAAAGCATTGCTTTAATACTTTAAAGTTTAATTAGTTTACTATCACTTTAATGTCTTCAAGATAGCGATTGTAATGACTTTTATTCCAAAAAAAACAGGCGAAAATGAAAGATTCATTGACAGTGGTACCGGTACTTAAGTTTGCTGGTCTTCACAGAGTATTTGTTTGAAAACCTTGAATATGGAGTTTCCATTATATACAAAATTCTAAATAAAGCAAACTATCTATACACCCCCTATTTTTTCAAGATAGTGACAATGGCCATGACATTATTAGGTCAAGATGCACTCTGACACATGCACATACTTGTCCTATATTTACAAATTAGTTTTTAACAAAATATTATTTAGTTTAGTGATATAAGATAAATACAAAGTATGGGGATTTTTTTATTAGTCTAAATAGGTATTGCTTAAATTTGTGAAATTTTAATGAAGAATTGATATCTTGATGATTGTTAAAAAACGATGCACATTTTTTAAAAATTCTTTTATAAATTAATTGGTTACAAGAGTAAACAGCAGCAGAGACTGTAGTAAGTAATTGGTGTGAAAATGTCAATAAATTTCAGCTCCAGTATGATGTACAGCTATATATAGCAGAAAATGCAAATGTTATTAATAGTTATAATTTATAGTAGAAAAAGCAGTTTATAATTTTTCTCATCCACCACAATATAAATTGAATGTTAATTAGCCACAAGCATCTGAACAACTTTGGATATAAATTATGAAATCTTTTTGAGAAATATTGTTTGGTAAAATTTGAGGAATAACAAAGTTGTTGCTTAGAGATTAAATAGCAACTGAGATAAATAGTTATGAGTAGAAATGATGCATATTTTATGTCAGATAGAGACATGCATTGAGTACAGTAAAACTATCATAAATAAGCATTTTATTAGAAAAAAAAACAACAACTAAATTTCAGCATACTGCTAATGAAAGATTAGTTCATTTTTTTTGTTAAAAACATAATTTGAATTGCATTTTTTTTTAATTAACGGATGTTAAAATTAAGATTAACTAACATAATTGTAAAGGATTAATATATAAATATATGTAATATATATTATATATATATAATAAATATATATAATTAAAACAATGTAGAATATACTTACATTCCCTGGTGGTATTTCATTGCTGATTAGAGATTCATGATCTGTAACTGTTTTCTGCAAATAAATTTGTAAAAAATACTTAATATTATTTAAAAAATTATTATAAACATAAGCACTAACATTTAAAGGTAATGTAAAAAGTAGATTATGTAAAGGTCATCAGTTTCTGTGGCACACAGTTAACGAGGGTGTCATGTGGCCAGCACAATGACCAACTACTTTTAATTTACTTTTCCCAAACTAATGTCAGGTACCCATTAGAGCTGGGTGGACTCAGAGGAGCCCCAAAATCCCAAAATTAAAAATCCCAGTCTTCACCAGGATTCAAACCCAGGAAAACTGCTTTGGAAGCCCCAAGCACTTTGCCGCTCAGCTACCATAATGTACTTTAAAGAAAAACAACTCCATTTAGAATGTGAAACATAAAAAACCATTGAAGCTTAAAGCTGAAATTGAAATAATATATAATTACCCTTATTGATTTCCTCTTGCAAATGATATAAACAGGTTTGGCTACAAGTAACACAGGAACAGATAAAATTGCAATAAAAAACATCATAATTTGCACACTGTCCTGAAAAAAAAAAGGTTTTGTAGTTACATTTTGTTTATTTCCTACATTACAGTATTAAGACCTAAAATAAAGAGCAGGAGAATATTTCCATTATTTTTTTTTTATTGTGCTATTATATCAAGCACTAAGATAATGTAATTGAAACTAATGCAATCTTCAATTAATATAATAATAATGATAAGGTCTTTGAATCTGAAGATTAATGAGGAGTGCAGTATTTCATGTGGCAACACAGTCCCAGCTGTGGCCTACATATTTTTCCACATCTAAAGTGACTTAATTTAATTTCCACATCATAATTTTGTTTTTCTTTTGTTTTTACCTGGCCCCTGTAATACATCCAGTTAGGATCACATTTCTCTTTAGCAGTGTCTGGGCTACTATACTTAAACATAAACATATTGATGAAATCTTTGAGAAAGAAAAAAAAAGATACTATTAATTGTAAACATACATAATAGGAATTATTAATCAACATTACCAATTTACTGTCTGAGTCCAATGTAACATATTTAAAGAAAAATAAGATAATTTGTCAATAAGAACAACTTCTAACTTCTAATCACATTTAGCACACAAACAACAACTTTTAAATAAACAGAAATCTACCAAAAATTAATAGAAGAGTTGGTTTTAGCTAAATAAGACATCATTCAATGAATGTTTTCTTCCACTAATAGATGTTTCCACCAAGAGGCCACAGTGTTCAAAAACCAATCACTCAGTCATATGATGAAGAGTACACATTTTCTTTTTTAAAAAAATGACATTTTTTCAAATAAGGTAAACATTAATAATTCAAACAAAAAGTAATAAGTAATTTCTTTTTACTTCTTACACCATTTATGGATACTGAGAAAAAGTATTGTTGTAACCCTGCCTTACACCAGTGCTTGTGGTGCGCCCGAGCGCA
>JADKLZ010003886.1:23219884-23239963 GCA_021533235.1 Biomphalaria straminea
TTGGATATTAAAATAGCCCACAGGTCAAATTAGGTTGGGCATCACTGATCAAATAATTGTCCATGATTAAAAATCTTCATATTTAAACTTTGGTGTATAATACATAATTATTTCCAGAGAATAAATGGTGCTCCAATGTTTGGCTTACTTAATTACAGGATGCCACTGTGATCCAAAGATGTTGACAGATTTGGAGAAGAAATCATTGTAGATAATTCCTGTGTAGATAGAGAAGGCTCCCATCATCATAATAATGTATCTGCCACCGAAGAATGTGTTAGCAATCTGGAGAGAATCATTCAATTACAAACCAAACGGTAAGAGCAGATTTTTTAAACTAAAGACAATTACAGAGATAATAATGAATTAACCTCATTAGTAATTCTTTTAGATCCAATAGATTTCTCCTTCAGGACCAGAAAGAGACCAAACAAGAACATGATCAAACCATGTCCAGCATCACCAAACATGACAGCAAACAGAAATGGGAAGGTAATACAGGTGTAAGGAGCTATTGAAAAAAAAAAAAAGTTAACAATTGATTATGTAATTAAATAATTTTTACAGACTAAAGTAGGTTATTGTTTTTTTATTCAATAGTATCCTGCTCTCATTTGTTTTTCATTATTTTTTTTTGTAGGACTTGCACCAATATAAAGTGAACATAAAATTTTGAATTAGGAATTTTACACTTAAATTAAAAAATTGTAAAGGAAATGTTATAATATAAAAAGACTTCCTTTCAAACCTTTCTCACTCCATAGTATTTACAATTGGCAATAATGAACAACAGCTTTAAATGAAGTTATCTATTCTTGTTCAACTAACTTCCATTGTTACTAAAAATGATTTAATAAATTCATGGTGACAAGAAAATTTAAATTTTGGGTAATTAAAAATCCCAATACAGTGTAAATATATTTTTAAGGTATGGTAAAAAAAATATTTTCTTTCAGATTTTATCAAAGTTTGAAACAAATAGTATGAATGATACAAAATTAAATACCTGGATTAACCTCCCCATAAGTAGACATGCCATAAGCATCAACAACATTCTGAAAACCTCTAACAAATTTGTTGCACTTGTAATAAGATGGAGGAGATTCACTGGTAAGCATAGGCTGGATGACAGTTGGGATAGTGCTGTTGCTGACTTTCTATTGAAAAAAAAATGTAAAAAAAGAAGAAAAAAACATAAAATATACTTTTTAAAATAATTAAGCTTATAAGAAGTTTATTATATCAATTAGTTTGTATCAGTCATAGTCATGTAATTAAATTTGTAATATCTAGACCAAAAACAATAAATCTGTACATATTTTTACCTATTGTTATTGTTTAGCTCTATTTACTGCTTTAGCTTTCTCAATGCGCTATGATCATATCACTTATCTTGACCAGTTTGGAAAAGGGAGGCATCTGGGTGAATTTTTACTTTTTTCGCTTTTTAAAAGCATTTATGAAAAGAAAAGGGGAATGACCTGAATTCAAACTCAATGACTCACGCCAACATACTGACTACTCAGCTAGTGAGGTGCCTATGAAAATAAAAGACTGTTGAGCTATCTATTGTTTGCTTCAAACTTACTTTAAAGCAGCGACCTATAAAGGAGACCAATTCAGCTTATACCACCACTTCAGTCAAATACAATTTCTTTCCCTTGTTTGATATGCCAAACAAAATATTTAATTGCTAATAGTTTATTAACCAATTTTAAAAAAAAAATAGATTCTTGGGTTGTCAGATAAAAGAAGTTGAATCGATATAAGCTTTATGGAAACAAGTACATCAATATCTTAAATAATCATAATCTGCAGGAAAATATCATTAAAGCTCCTAAGAGAGCTATTTTACAAGAGCTAAACCTACTTCTCCAGTGGTCAGAGCTCTCCTGATATCATCAATTGCTTTGGCTGGAAACCAACATTCAGCAAGGAGACTGTTTTGGTGAACTTTAAACATGTTCAGGGTGTGGTAGATAGCCTTGATTTTCTCAACCTTGATAGTCCATGACCTAATCTCTCTGTGTGCAACTTTTAACACTCGCTGACGGTGTTCATTGCTTTGAGTCAACACCTCAAAAACAAAAAAATTGAAAAAACTATATTTATTTATTTATTTATAAATCCGCAAGTATGTCAAAATTTCCCATGATCTCATGACATCCGGTGACATCTTGACAGCTGGTGTGTAGTAATTTGATTGATTAAAGGCAAGCGTCTAGGGAAGGGTGCTAAGGAAACGCAGGATCTAGAGTTTTCAGTTGTGGAGGAAATTTCATAGAGATAACAGGTATTTTAGTTTTGAGTTATATATATTTTGTGATTCCAAGTTATGAATTAAAGTTCTGTATTTGATTTAAAAGGATCTTTGGTTATTGAATCTCTAGAACTTATTTAGATCTAGAATATAGAGTTATATCTACAGAATCCCTGTCATGTCACAGTAACTTCTTGTAATATATGACATCTCAACAAAAAACCTACAACATATTAGCACAATCAATGAATTAGCACTTTCAAAACAAGAGTAAGTGTGACATAAAAAAGTTATATATAATTTATTTATTTCATGTGACCCAAGGTCTCAAACACAAGTTATTGTATTAAATGATGTACTGTTTTACAGATAATTAACTAACTTGAAATAAAAAAAACACTGGTCTTACAATTTCTAGATCACTGATGCGTGAGTTAACTCCTATTAACATTGAGTTTCTTTCCAGTGGAGAATCTGGTACAGGATAGATTATGGCTCGCATGCTAAAGAAAAATAAAAGAAACAAATATACCAGAAACATTTTTAGAATTGTATTATGCCTGTTATATTCTCAAAGCACAAAAATTCAATTATTTTCATTTTTTTTGTTCTTAAATAAAAAAAATTACCCATCACAAACTTTTTTCACTTTGTTTTTGAGTTGATCTCCTTGGTAGAAAACAATAAACATACATTTATGCAGCTCATCACCCTGAAATGAACAATTTGCTAGAGCAACAAATAAAGTTCAACTCAACAATATTTGAGGTAAATTATTTAACCTTTGGTATATCAAACTACGAGAGGTTTTCTTTTTAATAATATAATTTTATTATCTTAGTCTTGTTAGCTTTAGATGTCTTCCAATCATAGAGTCTGAGAACTGTAATGTATTTATACAAATAAACAGGTTTTGCTAGGGGCAAAACAAATAGTCAGTAAAAATATTTGTGAAGATTGGAGTTATTAAAGCTTAACTTACTGTAATAGGATCTTTCAAAATACGCTCTATCTCCTCAGTTCTCATGAAAACCATACCATGAGTTATGAATTTCATAACACGCTCAAAGACTGGAACTTTTTCCCTCAACACTGTGCCAACTAAAAATCTGAAAGTGTAACAAAAGAAAATGGTCTTGACTTAAAGCAATGTAGTAAACTACCCCTTTCGGACCTTGCGATCTATGAGGCAGATGATGTTTCTGTGGCTCACAGTTTTGGAGGGTGTCAAGTAGCCAGTAATACAAGCAAACAATTTTACTTTTCCCCTAAAAATACCAAAGTTGAAATCGTAGTATCCACCAAGATTCAAACCCAAAACCATTGGGTTCAAAAGCCAAGTGCTTTGCCACTGGTCTTGATTTTTGTGTAGCATTTGGATATTTCAGACAGACACAAAAGAAACCATCTTACCCAAGTGCTGGCTGTCGTTGTCTGCCGATAACTGCTTCTTCATGCAGTACACCTGTTTCTTCTCTAATCATGTATTGAAAATCTTGCCCATACTGAGAAACCAGAAAAAAAAAAATAATTTTAAATGTTCATTTCATAGCAAATCAACTTAATATGATAGTTTAACACTTGTTATTGACAATCAACCTACCAATAGAAAATAATCTTGAGTTTTGTGGATGACTTCTCTGATCTCAGTCAGCTCTACCAAGTTTTGGTTTAATGCATCATAGTTTGTATTCACTTGACGTAGCTCTGTGTCCATTTTCTCAAACTCCACCTGTTAGATCAGGGTTGTAGATGTCTGCATAATCTTTTAGAATTTTCTTTATATTGATTAAAACCAATTTCAAATTAAACAGGTTAATCTATCATGTTATGTCTAAGCTGATCTATTACAAAAAGATCAAATCTTATTACCTCAAGATCATTGATTTCTTTTGGAGCAGGAGCTGGTGGATTTTGTTGATGGTCAGCTATAGTTAGACCTTCCTTTAGAATCTCCTTTTCTGTGTATCCTATACATTTTAATGTGAAATAAAACAAATCATTTTTTTTTCTACAAAACAAAAGAAGCATGTAAGTGGTTTTCATATTTCAAGGGTCAATAATTTGAGTATCAGATAAGGCTAACATTCTAAGCATTTCCATGAGTCCACTTATCTCAACCTGTTACCTGACATTTGTTGGAGTATGAATCAAGAATGTTGGTCTAGTGGTTCAGAAAAAAAAATTACGGAAGTAATCTACTATTTACTTACGAAGCTTTCTTTCCATTTCCTCACATCTGCGAATCTCATTTACAAAAGTTCTTTGAAAAGAGTTGACATTAGTATTCAGCTGTAAGGATAATCATTAAAACTGTTAAATTTAAGATAGGAATAAACAACTGAATATAATGTTAGTTTGGTTTGAATTAGAAAATGAAGCTAATTAAAATCTAATTTGATCAGAATCACTACAAAGAGGAGATGGAAAATACAACTGTTGAAAAATTCCATCAACATAAAAAAATTCAAATTGTGACTCTAGCAGAGTTGTGTTTGCTGACTGCCTAAAGGCAGCACAGAAACTTTCCCCAAATACACCCTCCTTCCACTGGTCCACAAAAGAGATTGGACCTTAGCACAATGAGCATGCTATAAATGTGATGAAAGATGTACTATATAGAAGCAATTTAAAAGATATAGGTTAAACTGAGTTAGCTGGACCTATATTCACCAACAGTGGTGATGCAACCAAATGAAAGTGCTCCCATATCCTTCCACACTTACAATTCAGGGTTGACACATATAGAAGGCACAAAGTTTTTCCAAAGACAAAAAAGACCAGGTCAAACTGCCTCCCTCTGACAACACAACAGGATGACATAAATACATTTTACATAGTTGATGGCAGCATATTGTAATGTGTAAATTGTAGTATATTTTATTGTAAAAAATGTTTTACATCTTTGAACTGAACTAATCCAAGTTCTCCTAACTCTGAGACACACTGGTAGGCAGCTTCTGTCTGCAGAAACATCTGGCAATATTGCATTTCTTCAGACCTAAACAGTGACCCCATGGTGGCAAAATCTGTAAATTTTGTTAAAACTTTTATATTATTTGACAAAAAAGTAAAACTATATTATGTAATAATCAGAGCCTTCAATGCCCCTGATCCTAAATTGTATCGATGTTCATTCTGAAACAATTAGCTACCTAGGAGGGGAGAATGGCCTGTGTGCTAATGCCTAGACATTCATCTCATTGTTATAAGATCATCCATAATCACTTTATGACCAAAAGAAGCCATATAGATCTAATATTGATATTTTTTTTAAGGTTTGAAGGGTGCTTAATACAAAAGAACACTTACTTATTTAGATCAATCTGTAAACATGTAAAAAATATTTAATCAACTTTATGCTTTAATGAAAATATCCTGCCTTTTAAATTAGAGCAGGGGAATTTGAGTTTGGCCATTATCAATGCTAAGCATGTTAGTGATGTTGATTTCAAAGTATTAAATTCAGCTACCACTAGTACTTTTTGTTTTCAAATTTAAATGATATCTATTCACATTGACCAGAATCATCTTTCAATTTTGAATGTATTTATTATTTTGTATATCTACTTTAATTTTCCCTTTAAAGCCAGACAATATATGAAAGTATTATAAAAACTGACCTATGTATATAAAACTTAAAATTCAAATTATCATTTATAAAAAGCTAATGCATGCAAAAAGATTGATAAGATAAACTAATGTCATAACGATATACAGTACAATTTACTTAATCCAAAAAGCAGGGAACAGGAAGTGACTGAATTATCAGAGTTGGAATTACAGTTTAACAAGGGAAATAGCTGGATAATATGAATAATATACAAAGTTGTTTTCAATCTAGCTAAGTCCTTATATTTTGTATTTTATGTTTGGCACTTTGTTGTTGTTTTAGCAGAATACTACAATTCTCTGCAAAATTTTATAGTCAGTGTTTATTTTTTAACAATGCCATTTTCATATCAATTGTAAGAGATTTATTTCTCTCTTCAAATGATTTAGATTTATGCCATTCTGTTTGTAATGCTGAAGGCAAAAAAAAAAAAAAAGCTTAATAGACACCCCCCCCTTTATGAAAACACCTTTGTGTGCATTAATTATGACATAATATCTAGATATGGCCAGGTCTGTGTAGCCCTGTGAAATGTTCTTAAAATGCATTTTTATTTTACCAGTACTTTAAATTTGGAAGACCATGAAATGCCTGGTTTGCGTTTCAGACTGACAAAACAATGGTCCCAAGCACAACCCTTTCCACTGCTGTTCCCTGCAGCAATAATCTAGATTTTATTGAAAAAAAAAAAAAACTTCATTGTAGTCTGTCTAGTCCAAGATGGAATTGTTAATTGTTCACAAACAAATGGTTTATGACAATCAGTTCACCAGATAAATGGTTTAGCAGACAAATAGTTCACCAACAACTGGTTAAAAAAATGGTTCACACAACAAATGGCTGACATTTGCTTCATCAAGAATTTGTTCACCAATAATTTGAAACATTTTACTATTTTCCTGCTTGCACATTTAATTTGTTTGCATTGAAAGTAACTACCAGGGATTTATACAATTCAACTTTTTAAACATTTCTTTTAGCTTTTTTTTTACTTTGACTCCAAGAATTTTGTATTGCTAGATCAGCAAAGGATTGTGCTCAATGCTTAGCAACTTTCCAACAAAGCACACCGGTAACAGGACAGCTGAATAAAGTAAATGGATTCTCAGTTAATTAAAAAACACCATTTCTATTTTTTTCCTTTGTACTTAAACAAGCACCTGTGCTTATGGTTCCTTAAATCTGGTCCATATATATAAATATAAATTATTGATAAAATTCAAATTTAAACCAATTAAAATAACAATGCATATGTATTGCTGGAATCACCAAACACACTGGAAATGTTTGTTTGTTTTTTTGCAGGTTTATCCTCCGTTGCTACTGATATTATGTTTCAAATAGGAATTTGTTGTTCTATGAAGTAGTCCTTCCAACAATGAATATTAATTAATTAATTAATTAAATCTGCAGAACTGTTTTCACTACCAGGAGAAAGGGCGAAGACGAATAACTGGAGCCTAACCAGTAAGCTTTGAGCAGGAAGGACTCATAAGCCTTGGCTTGCTACCCACCTAGCAGAAGGAAAACAGAACTCAAACCTCTGCTGCCTTGCAGCTAAACCCAAACATAGGGAAGGTTTTAGTTTAGTTTAGTTTTAAGTTTAGGCACATCGGCACAGTATAGGCCATGTCGTGGCTGCAGTCCCTCAAGGACCACTGGGAAGGTTTTATGGGACAACCCTGAGGAAAAATAAGGAGGTGACCATTAGGCCAGTTTATAGCACACAGCACTACACTTTGTCAGACCTGTGATGCAGTTGATCCCAAATTGTACATAAGTCGTTATGCAAAGAATTATATAAGAAGCTTTTAATTTTATAACTTATGCCCCCAATGTGACCTTTAAACGAAATGTTGCTTTAAAAAATTATTTTAATATCAGATGTAGGTTTGTGTAAAAGGGCTGGCAGAAGCAATGTTTGACCTATGCCATATTTTCCTTTTAAATAAAAAGAGGCTCACAAACCATCATCCTCTCTATATTTAATATAACATAACATAATGTGGAAGAGATATTTTGTGGGTCTATTCTGAACTTTATCTTTGAGTGTTCGAATGTTTTTCAAAACTTTATCTATTTTATCAGGGTGGCATTATGTCTCATATGATTCTCCAGCATAATTGGTTTCATATCATCTTAAAAAAGGCACTTAGGCAACCGCTTTTTGACAAGGAAGGAATGAATCCCAATTTTAAATAATCAACACACTGTACTGTCTACATTTTGTTTTGTTAAACATTAGTTAAAAGTAGACTAAATTAAGCTATTTAAATAAGTATTGAAATTAAATACAACAATTTTTCATTTGAATAGCAGGATAAATATTTATATAGAATTAACTAAAGTGTAAATCATATATTAGTGTATGAAAGAATTCTTCTTCTTCTAGCCAGCTTTTTGCTGCTGAGCTGTGAGCTTCTTTTGCAGACTGTGCCAAGGAAAAATAGTGTGCTGTTTTCTTCAGTTGTTCAGCACTGCCGTACAGGGTCTTAAATTTGGTTATGTTGGGCTGTAGTGGTAGAAGGGACTACCTAAGGTGGATTTGGGCATTCAAGTATGTGGTTTTCAGACAAAATTAAGCTATTAAAATAAGTATTGAAAAAAATATACACTAATTTTTCATTTGAATAGCAGGATAAATATTAAAAGAACTAACTATAAGGTGTAAATCATATATTAGTGTATGAAAGAATTACATTAATCATAATGAGATGTATAAGAATTAAAGTCACAACCTGATTAAAATTAAATCTATTATCGTGGAAATCTCATAGACCCCTTATAAGTCCAAGTTATTTTTTCACCTTTTGTAGACCCCTTGGAAGTTTTTGTAAATTGTAGAGCCCTGTGGGTCTATACTGACTATATTATACAGACCACTTTCTAACTTTGGTAATCACTGCTCTGGCCCTAGCCCATCTAGATATTAGAGCTCTAGATCTACTAGAATTTACTAGTCTAGAGTCTAGATTTGTAGATACTAGAATAGATCGTCTAGATTACTATACTCTTGAAATAGTCAATATAGAAATAATAGAATATATATTTTGATAGGCTATATATTAAAACTATATATTATAGCTTAATAACTGTTTGTTAGTTTGTTTCTTCCCCATTTCTTGGAAGTGTTAAACTACTTAAACACTATTAACAGTCCCATGAATATAAAAATAAAAAAATACATATTAGATTAGAATCTAGATCTAAACAATGATCGAGCAAAACTTGCTAAGACTACACTGACTAGAGGTCTAGATCTAGAAATAGTCTAGCATAATATAGTAGCCTATACTATAGGTCTAACTATTTACTATTAGTAGGCATATATGATATAAGTATAAGTGTAATACAAAAGGGGGCGTGTCCACACCGTGACACAGACTAGACGTAGATTGACTAGTTCTAGATATGTTCTAAAAATAAGATCATCTATCATGATCTAGTCTAGTTAAATCTTTAATGGTCTTATTTCAACTTTTAGAATTTAGAATGAAAAAATCCACCAACATGAAATGGATCAAAAAGATCTAGATGGATTCTAATGATGAATACAAAATTAATACAAGATCAATTTCAAATAACAGAATAACATCTTACGTATTTTTCTATAACTAATCTAGGTCAAAGCTGCCAACTCGTATATTTCATTAGCACAACTTAGCAAGTTAAAAATAATGATTTTGCTAAATTTATATTTCTAAGAAGATTGATCCATATCAAATAAAATATTAGATCTAGATATATGTATCAATCTATACTAAAATCTTTATAGGTCTAGTCTCTACAGCGAGTAAACTTACCTTTGCCCAAAGACCATGCTTTCTTTAGTAGATCTATGTCTATTGTATTACATTTTAAATTTCACTTTAGTTTTAATTATTGTCCGTTTTTTCTTCAATTGACTTATAACAGTACTAGATCTACTGTCAGTAGCATTTTAGAAACCTTTGGCCTAATTAATTCATTGCACTGAACTGGTGAAATAACTTCTGTTTCTAAATGACTAGGATGACAATTCCTTGCCTATCTAAAAGATTAGCACTTTTATTCACTAATTATCTTATACTAGGTCTATTAGAGAACAGTAAAGCTTCCTTATAGGAAACTTCATACCAGCTCAATTTGGATGATTTACAGAAGTTTGAAATAACTACATGTTGGACTATGACATTAATATCATTAAATTTATATTTTCTTTACTTTGTATCAATTTACAACACAAATGTAGATATTATATATTACAGCTATATTGAACGCCAACAGTTATCTCTTTCATGATGGGGCAATCATGCTGAGATCTAGTTACTAGAAGCATGAGAAAGGATGTGACCAGTGTTTCTTATGGTTTCCATTACCCTTTACAAGGGGTCTGCCTCTCTAACTTGAAGAAAATAGAATTTACACATACAATAGCTTTCAATATAACAACGTTTGCAAAAGAATAAGTTATATAAACAGAAATGTTCTCTTTGCTTGCCCCTTAACTCTGAGCTAGTAATTTTGTGAGTCAATTTAAGCTGGCTTCAAAGAGAACTAATGTTATATAGAAACATTATTTGTTCGCTTTAAAAGAAGACAAAGTAGATTATATGCAAACTAATATTTTATTTCAAAAACTTAAAAGCTCACCTTCCCATACACTCTATAGAGTTGTATGTTTACAGCTATACTGGTACAAGTTATTATATGCTTCTACTCTTATTGTAACAACATGAATTTTGTCTCTAAGTAAATATTAAATACAAAACTACAGGACTAAACATTAAAAAGGAATGTTACAAATTTGCAGGGATTTTTTTTTCAGCATAATATACATAAAATAAAATGTAATCTTTCCTTTGGAATGGAACACCAAAATAAGTTCACAAAAATAAAATAATACATCAAAAATCACAATGCCATTATTTTTGGGAAGCATTTAGAAATCTTGATTAGTTCTACATAACTTTGAAAAACTTCAGTATAAATAAATTTGTTTTGCTTTGAAAGTAAATAACAGTAAAATTTGATCATTTAAACTACATTAACTCTACATTTAAAGAAACAAAAAATCCCTTTTTTTTTTAAATTGGTAAACTATCATTATTCATGTCCACTAGTGGTAAATATATATCTTGAGTAAAATGTATACAAAAATAACAAAAATAGATTTTTGTTGTTTTGACCAATTAATAGCTTACAAGAATAAAAAATAAGAAAACAGAAAATTTAGCTTGAAGAAAATATGTTTTGTTCAGAATGTACGTTTTGTTTGTTTGATAATTTCTAAAAATGTTCAAAAAGTATGATCACAGAATGGTCAAGTAAGGCACTTAGTATGAGAAACAAAAGAAAACTTAAGAGGAAATATCTTCTAGAGACTGCATATTCAGGATATGATTGAAGTTGAAAGGTGTAAAGGCATAACCTTCACCCATGTAGAATTTAGAATTGAACTCGACCCAATGCAATCGAAGAGTGTGGAGGAAAGCACTCAGGCCTTCCATAAGCAACAGGATGGCCACTGTCAGGTTAGCCCAGATGAAAAAGATAACAAAAATGATGGGAGAGCCCACATATCTGCCGGCCATCTTCAGTGAGAGACGCAGGACCATGCTCCATAGTACTTCAGACAGCTCTGCAGAATAAATGTTTAAATTCATGAGGACAATGTTAAAAGAAAGTATTCTAGATGTACTGATAATGTTAACTTTAATAAAAAATATAAAACATATTTCTCTCATCTGAAGTTGAGTGTTGCAAAGTTAGCCTTTTAATCTTTTAGTCTTTGTTCCCCCCATTACAGCTCAAAGAACTAAAGAGTATAAAAAATTCTAGCCTTCCATGAGATTCCAAATTTTAACACTTAAATAGCAGTCAAGTAAATGACTTCAACAAAATTTGGTGTCTACTTTTTGAGAATCTTTATTTTTTTTATTACAGAATTAAATTCCAACTCAGGATTAAAACACTTGATCCTAAATATGTAATGATGTATGTATACTTAATATTAAGTTGTATACCTAGATCTATATCTGTGTCTTTATTATAAAAATTATTTCAGTATGGGATTGAGAATAATATATTTGGTTTAAAATATTATCCAACAAGAAAACTGATGCTACCAAAATATTTGTTAAAAAAACGTCACTTACGAGCATGAGCGAGAGACAATGCCCAGAGTCGAAGGTAAGAGGCAGTATGGGAAATACAACCTAAACAGAACTCAATGGTGTGAATAGCCTGATGGATGATTACTTCCCCTGTGCCATGCTTTTAAAAAAAAAAAAAAAAAAAAAAAGATTTTAATACATATATTTTATGCCTATAAAACCTACATAAACTTTTAAAATGTAGATGAAGGGTAATTCATTAGCATGCTAACATAATACTAACTTCTTCATGACCACCATGTTCATCCTTGTGCTCTTCCCCTTCCTCAATAGCAGCCTGAGGTTTAGCTTCTTCCTACACACAAGTAGACAGTTCAAACATTAAAAACAAAGTACAATCAATATTCACAAGAAAAAAAATAACAGGATTCTATATAAAGCAAAATGTATTCAACAAGTGAAATAACTGAAGCGGGAAATAAAAAGGTGCATGATAAGGGTAATGAGGAGAGGACACTCAAACACTTAAAACAAAAACAAGTTGCAATTAAGACATCCAACAAGGAAGGGTGTTAAAAGGTTTACACAGATATTTTACCTGACTTGAATAAATCTGACTTCACAAGAGCAACACTACAGAATCATATTTTTATATTTGCATTAAGCATGAATGCAAAAGGTGAAGTGAGGCCAAATCACATGCTCTAGGATAACTAGGATGCATTTAGCTTCTTAATAAACATAAGAAAATAGTATACAAGAAATAGCAATGCAAATGAAATATTGATGTCATCAATTCTAGTTCAGTGATTAAAGAGTTAGATGATGAAATATCTGTACAAAATTATCATCAATAGCTATATTAAAGAAAGAGAGAGACTCTATGAAACAAACTATTACTAGAAGAAAATTTTGGTTGGAATCAATACAACCAATGAGAGAGACCCATCCCACCTTATAAACAAGGACAGTGTTAAAACATTCCCTTTCAGACCACAGTTGAAAAACTGTTCAAAACTAAAACCTACCCTGACAAATCTTCCATTTCTAATTTCATCAGCATTTTCATACTCATAGGACATGTTGACTTGCTGTAAGAAATGTGCATTACAATAATGGACAAGTGTTAGCAAAATGCACAAGTGAAGGTGTGGGGTACAAACAAAAAAACTTAAACATAAATTTTTATCTTGTTAACATAAAACATTTTTAAATTATCCTTTTTTTTTTCTTTAAGGATACAATTTTATATGTTGCAAATTTCGCACATAAATAAAATAGTTTTATAAAATATTTGAGAATTACAATGTTAAAACTTTGTTTTTAAATTATGGGTATCATAAAAAATAAAAAGTAATTCATTTGTTATTACATGCATTTAACAAGTAAAAAATTATTGTGAAATTAGTTTCTTGATTATATAATATATATATATTTATTGCAAAATGCATTTCTAATATAAATAATTTTTTAAATTTCATTTAGATGTGACATGTGAAGTGTCCTTTAAGATAGTTAAATGATGAAAATAGATTAATAAATAATGTTCTACACTGCCAATACTTAGTCCTAATATTAATAGCTGTTGAAACATGTACTGCTCAATGTCTTGTTAATAAAAAAAAAAAATGCTAACTACTCTATACCTTAAGTGTTGCATTAATTAACCAATGTGGATTAATTATATAATGGTTAAATTACTGAAACTATCAAAAGTACACAATAAAATAATTTATAATGATATAACATATGATCCCATGTGACTAATTACTTAAAAGATACAGACAAACTAAGTTTTATAAATGTGTTCCACAGTAACTAAAACTATAATTGGAATTATTCTAGATCAAAATTCAGCTGCCTAAAACTAATTACAAATTTTACCAAAATAATGTCAAGTAGACAAAAAAAATAGATCAGTCATCATAGTGATAACAATAGATAGGAAAATGATCTTCAAGCATTCAAAAGCAAGAGAAAGTGTAGCTAACTACGTTTTTGTGTAACTATGTTTACATCCCTGTACAGTTGTGGGGAAAGAAAACAACAATTCTGATACAAGACTTAATGTAAGAAACTATTGCTTGGCTTCATTGACATGTAACAATCCTATATATATTTGATATATAAATGATATTTTTACATTTGGTTCTGTCAAGTTTTACTCTAACTTCAACTGACATTCAAACCTTTATTTTAGGAGGGACAAGAATGTTATAAAACATATTATGCCATCTTTTTTCTGCTTGAAAATTTTATTTTTTTCCTACACTAAGGTTTAAACTAAAGTCATCATCCAAATCATATGTCATGTGCTGTCTTCATGCTTCATAGGGACCTGATAATATTTTAGAGCTAGTAGCAAACAAATTAAACTTGTATATACCGGTACATGTATGTGTTTATAAATTATATTCTGATAAGCATTGCAATGCAACCTTACCATCTAATTACATAAATATACATGGCCATATTTAAAGGTAACATCAAGATGCAATACAATAAATAATGTATGGTGTTAAGATGAATTTAATAAAATTTTCATCACAATGATGGTAGGTGCTGTTTTATTTATGGTAATCTAACATGACTAGATTGGTTGATTAGAATATCTATCTGGAAGGCATGTAGGTCCCAATTTATATATGAATATAAAAAAAATATGCATTAAAACCTTAAATTAGTTTTGTTGATGTATTGTTGTTTTTTTCTGATAAATTTGCATAAACTAGGGCCTACTTGCAGTTAAAACTCTTATCGATTTTTAAAAATACTAGTTTGATTAGAATATTAACTAAGTATGACAATGTATTTACTAAATTAAATGAACAAATGTATATTAGAAACTATGAAATGTTCCATTTACACAGCTAATATGTATCTCTTTTGTTAGGTAAATGATGATCATTTAAACTAAATTTTAAAAAAAGATTTACTTCTAGCGTCACTCCCCCCTGAAGAGAAATATGGCACAGGCAGAAAGAAATGTATAGAGAAATATACATGGTCATATATATGGGAATACATCTATCAAAACAGTAATGTATATAGAAAATAGTATATATGTAAATAGTTCAATAAATGAGTGGGGTTGGGGTAAATAAATCAATAAACAAATGTGGAAGGAGGGTAAATCTAGAATCTGATCTAAACCAGGATAAAATTCCAATATGCAAACTCTGACTAGCACCAACTTACCCCTAACTCCACAGCCCCATGGTTTACATATGTTCCAGGGATAGGGGCTAGAGGCTATAAGGATAGGTCATGATAACAAACAAAACAAATTAAGGGGAAACCATTGAGATTGGGATGCCATTGGTGTGGGGGTTGCACCAAACAGATGGGTGAAATGCAAAATCAAAGAAAAATATATAAACAAAAAATCTGTTTCAAATCACATGTTTCTATATTTTAAAGACAAACATTTAAAATGATATTTGAAGATCAACAGGTATAAATAGAATCTAAAAATATGAAGCTAGAGAGAATGAAAGAGCTAGCAGGACAGAGTTTGTAAGAAATGCAAAGACTTGAGCTTTAGTATCAAAATAGTTGAAATTTATCTCAATAACCAGCATGTTAATTATAGAGAACCAATGCCCATCTGTAGAGGAAAATGTTATTGTTATGTTTTAGAAAGAAAAAACAAAAAACGACTGAAAAATTCCAAGAACCTCTGGCTAAAAATGATCTAAATGCTGAAAGCAGCTAACTTTAACATTTGAAAACACATCAAACCCCACAGAAAGTGAGTGCAATGAAACAAAAGTAGAAACTAAAAAAAATTCAAATGTGAAATATACTCAAAAGAAAAATAGTGCACAGAGGTATATTGCAAAACCATGCAAAGGAAACAAAACAAACTTGTTATCTAAACATAAGATTTCATAAAAACACAGCCTTGCTTAGAGAAGTAAAAATTTGTAGATGTTTTTTTTTTTCAATTCCACAAGCTTTTTTTACATCATTGGTATTGCAAAAAATAAGTAACATTTGTTTAGAAATTTCAGATGTTCTCTTTTTAAACATAATTATCATCTTTATGTTGATTACAGCAATAATAAAACTTACATTAGCTGGTGGTATTTCATGGCTGATCAAAGCTGCATGATCTGAAAAGTCGTGCTAAAAAAAAATAATTCAATTTTAATAAAAAACTTTTATTTGGAAATCAAATTAGCATTAGCATAAATTTGTATTCATCTACAAGATAAGAATTATTAATTGAACTTACTCCTTTTCTTTTGTTCTTGCAAATGACATAGACAGGCTTGACTATTAGTAGAACAGGAACAGAAAAAATGGCAATGAAGAACATGGCATATTGAACACCATCCTGTAAAAATGAAAATATTAATTTAATCTTATCCTCAAAACTTTGTATAACTTTGTACTAGATTTACAACAAGCCTATGATAGAGTGTGGAGAAAAGGTCTATTTTTGAAGATGAAAAAAATGGGCATCCATGGAAGAATGTACAGCTGGATCAGGGCTTTCCTAAAAAACAGAACCATCCAAACCCGATTTGAAGGTGCCATCTCTAGTAAAAAAAGTTTGGAAGAAGGTCTACCGCAAGGTTCAGCCCTTAGCTGTACTCTCTTTTTAATCTTCATGAATGACCTCCCAGACCTCATTTCAGTCAATAAGGCACTTTATGCAGATGATCTCCTAATTTGGACAACAGAGAAATATCCAGTGCTGACTAGATCCAAATTAAACAGAGCCCTCACAACTATCTCCACGTTTTCAAAATTATGGAAAATGGAAATAAACAAAGAAAATTCAGTTTGTTCAATCTTTAGCCACAGCAACAAAATAGCAAAAAGAAGCTACATCCTAAAAATAGACTCACAGCCAATAAATAAAGTAGCCGCCAACAAAACCTATCAGTCAGCTTTGGACGCAGTCCAAAACCAAGCCTTGCGTCTGATCAGTGGAGGTATGAGAACCACTCCCACAGCTGCCTCACTGTGAAATAGACTCAAATATTGAACCTCTTAAGTTAAGGCGCAACAGAGCAGCTTTAGAAGCTATTGAGAGATACAGAAGGTTGGAGGACGACCATTCAAATAAACTATTAACACTGAGAAATAGGAAAAACAATCATAAAAAGCAAAGAACACTGATTCAACTTACTGACGAACTAGCCTTAAAACACCTTCTACCCAATAACAGAGAAAAAATTACCAGATTCCCAAACATAACTCCTGGATTTAACTATAAACAACCAACAATTAAAACACATTTAATAAATAACACCCTAACAAAAGAATCCAATCCACTGGAGCTCAAAGTAGGCACGCTTGAAACTATTGAAAGCTATCCAAAAACAACCATCCATATATACACCGACGGATCAGCCTTCAAAGCCACCATCAATGCCGGTCTTGGTGCCTTCCTGGTCTTCCCCAAAAATATACACTTAGAAATAAGTGCACCCTGTGGCGACTACTGCTCAAACTTCCAAGCTGAAATTGAGGCAATTACCATAGCCTTGCAGACAGTCGAAAATAAATTACATGAAGGAATACAAGCACCATCAGATATTGTTGTCTTTACAGACTCACAATCCACTCTTCAAGCACTAAACAGCAGCACCTCAAAAAGCCCAAGAGAGTTGACAACACTAAAAATGATAATACACCAGATGATGACCAATTTAAACATCAACATCATATTACAGTGGATCCCTGGACACATTGGTGTCATGGGAAATGAAAGGGCAGATAAGCTCTCAAAGGCAGGATCATCTATGGAACAACCAGATAGACCTGTCAACTACCTCACCCTAAGGTCAATGCTAATCAACAACCACAAAGAGGAGTGGCTTAACCAATGGGCAACAGGAAACACAGGCAGAGCCATGTACAAAGAAATGAACATGCCTAACAAACTGGACAGTATTAACTTCCTCCCCCGCAAAGAACAATGTACAATCTTCCAACTAAGAACAGGACATACACCTCATTTAAATTATCATCTCAATAAAATAAATCCCACTTTGTAGACACTGCTCCCACCCTTATGAAACTGTAAACCATATCCTTTTTGAATGCCCCCTCCTAATCCACCTTAGGCAGACCCTACTACCACTACAGCCCAACATAACCAACACCCTTTATGGCAGTGCTGAACAACTGAAAAAAAACAGCACACTATTTTCCTTGGCACAGTCTGCAAAAGAGCTGACAGCTCAGCAGTAAAAAGCTGGTTAGAAGGAGAAGAAGAAGAAGTATCACTTTATACAAAGAGAACATAATTTTATAATTTTAATTTTCTGTCATTGTTTACCTGCCCTTTGTAATACATCAAATCTGGGTCACATTTCTCTACTGCAGTGTCCGGGTTTGTGTACTTGAACATAAACATATTAATGTAATCTGGAGAGAAACAGATCATTACCTATATAGTTTTCTTGAATATGTGTTTCAGTTTGTTTGCTGTTTTGTCTTATGTTTTGTTTGGTCAATGGGGAAGAAATGTAAGCTTATTTACTCAAAAAATTGATGAATTAAACAAATCATGTGAGCTTGGAAGGTTTTGCTATTTAAAAAATTAAAAATTATATGATTACAGGTAGATAAATAAACAACAAATGAACATGGCCACTACATATTCGGATTCCTAAATCTCATATCACATAGTAAAAAAGGGATTAAGAACTTATGCAATTGTATATTTATTTTGATTCAATCATTTTAAAAAATTGCTTTCCATACAATACAAATATTTTTTTATTATTAAAGATAATAGCTATTGTCATGTTTTTTAAATGAGGATAAAAAAACAACAACAACAAAGATATGGGCATGAGAAATTAGGAACATGCATGCATATGGTATTGATGATAATATTTTAAACACACAAATATATCAACATAACTGTAACTGAGTATTCCAAGATTAACTTACGGATCAACAAGGCCGGGGCACAGTGAGACTTGGTGCCATCAAACATCAACCACTTGTAGATTACTGTAGCTACCAGGTAACCAAACAGGCATCCCAAGAAGAGAAATTCAGGGATGAATCGAATAAAAATGTCAATGTAATTCTTAAAATGGCTGTGAGAAAAGAAAAAAATGAATAAGGACTAGATTGTTAATGGTAAATCATGTAGTAGCTAACAATAAGTTTTCCTAGTTCAAAGTTCATGTAAATTTGTGCAAATCTCTGTTAGAGATTGTGGGAAACATACTAAGTACTTCTGTTGGTTTTTTAGTTTATTCTTGTATGTAATGAGCTAAATACCAACAAAAAGACACTTATTAGTTATAACTAATACATCTTGCAAATACTTGTATTAGAACTATAGTACATAACGTTATAGTTATGTAATGTATCATTACATTCTTCATTATTAACATTTATGCCCACTTGTTGTTGGTAACAATACATACACGTGATTGAAAATCTGTAGGCAGATACCAAAAAGCATGTGTATCACACCAAGGATGATAGCCATTTTCATTTTGAGAGAATTTAAGAATAAAATCTTGTTCATTGCTGCCTGCCAGATCTGAAAAAAAAGGAGGGAAAAAAATCAAGAGGCATTCATTTAGATAAAAAACAGAATAATATACCTTTAATATACCTCTCTAAAAAATTACATGAATTGGTTTATATTACAGGGCACTCATAAAATAATCAGTGCTCTTCAACATTTCTTTTAATGTTAGCGAAAAGGTCTTAGCTATGTTTTATCACGCTCACATCGGCAATATTTTACATTTTAATATCACTGCCTGGTATGGCAATCTAAGCACTAAGAATAAAAATAAACTCCAGAGAATCCTAAATGCTGCTGGTAAAGTCATTGGCAAAAAGCAAACCCCCCTTGGACAGCTGTTTGATACAAATATCCTTACAAAATCTAAAAAGATTCTAGAAATAAAAAATCACCCTTTGGGACAGGATTTTGTGATTTTACCATCACAAAAGAGATATAAGACACCGATAGCAAAGACAAACAGACACAAAAACTCTTTTGTTCCTCTGGCAATCAAATCATTAAACAGTAACAATCTGATGTAAACTTTTGACATGTAAATTGTGTGTGAGTCTGGTGTGAATGAACATTCTGTTTCTCTTTATAGTTATAATGTTTT
>JADKLZ010003886.1:23240363-23252780 GCA_021533235.1 Biomphalaria straminea
GAGATAACAAAAAAAAATATATACTTCTATTATTATAATTATACTATTTTAAAGGTAGAAGCAACAAGTTAATCTTGCACATTGTCTGTAATAACACATATCTTACTGGATCAATACCAATGGGATATGCAGTCACATTGTAATGAGAAGTTACTGGATTCAGCTGTATATCATCAGATTCCCATTCTTCTGGTCTGTACAAGAAGTCAGATATTTATTTTAAATTTGAATATGTACTTACAAAAGAACATCACAAGAGCAACATGAATTAACATGGACATTAAGTGTTATTTTTTTTTATTTCAAGCAGTCTAAGGCACAACTTTCTAGACCATTTGTCTTTTTTGTTTCATCAAAGTAGACTTTTAAAATTGTTCTTTCTAAAAATGTTACAAAACTTTCCATAAGAAAAAACATTTTTTTGTAAGGTAACAAGGGAAGATGATGGGCAAGTTTGAACTTTGACCCTTGTCTGAAAAACAACTTTAATAAATGTCAATAAAAAACAAGTACTTTTATATTTATTAACATCTATTCTGACTTCAATTTTATTTTTCACATTAGATCAGCTCAGTAGTTGTGTTTTATACTCTAAAAATATTTAATTTAAATTGTATCTTTAAATTACTGAAACAAATGCGAGCAATGCTAACTAGAAAAAAAAAAGTTACTGACTTAATCACTGGATGCCACTGTGATCCAAAGATGTTGACAGATTTAGAGAAGAAATCATTGTAGATGATTCCTGTGTAGATAGAGAAGGCTCCCATCATCATAATAATGTATCTGCCACCAAAGAATGTGTTAGCAATCTGAAAAAAAGAAAGAAAAAAAATTCAATAAATGAAAAACAAAACATGGGAGCAGAAGGTAAAGCCAAATTAAGCTGAGAATGATATGTGGAAGACCACAAAGCAGGATGTTTTTGGCATGATGGTCATTTTGGTGAAAACTCTTTAAGTCACATTAATATATATTCATTTTATTATGTCCTTTAAAAGAATAATACAAATATCTATGTTTTTTATGTGTGTTTGCAGTAAAGATAGCTTATTTTTGTCCATTAGATTTGGGCTTTATAATTTTTCTATGTAATTTTACATTGCATCACTAACATTATATTATGTGCATGGCAAAGAGTTTTGGAACATGGCAGCCATCTATATTTCTAAAAAGTGATCATGAGATATAAACTATTATAGATAGTATAACAATATGTATTAGGGGATCACAATGTTTTGAACACCATTTCAAATTTTTTGATAATTGACATACAAATTGATTATAAAACAAAATAAAATTCTAACCTCATTGGCTATTCTTTTAGATCCAATGGATTTCTCCTTGATGACCAGAAAGAGACCAAACAAGAACATGATCAAACCATGTCCAGCATCACCAAACATGACAGCAAACAGAAATGGGAAGGTGATACAGGTGTAAGGAGCTGTACGAATAAGAAAATAAATGTCAAATCAATGATTTATGTTATAAACCAGTGGACCTATTTGGTCGGGCCATTATTTTGTATATGGAGGTCTATGCTGTTCATCTTTGAGCAAATAATTTTAATATATCTATATAAATCATTGTCACTACTATTTAGAAACTGGAAGATATATAGGAAACTATCAAAATAAAAATGAATTAAAAACAGCACACTTGCTATTTTTTCTATTGGTTGAAAGCTAAAAAAAAATACTTTCAAATCTTAAACATAAACAAAAGGCATTTTTAATTGCACATTTTTCTTGTCATTGTCATATGGACCTTCAAACTGATTTTACTGTTTTAGGACAAAAATAATACATATCTTTAGTTTTGAGAAAATTCAATGTTTCTATATATATATATTTTCTCTTTATCAAAGTTCTTTTAAACTATAATTGTTTGATAGTAGCTCACCTTCTAGTGAAATGCACATGACAGTAACATATGACAATAAAATCAATAATTCAGGACCTTAAAGATTTATTTCAAAGACTTTATTTTTATTAATTTTTTTTTAAAATTCCATAAATACATTTAACACACCTGGGTTAACTTCCCCATAAGTAGACATGCCGTAGGCATCTACAATGTTCTGAAATCCTTTGACAAATCTGTTGCAGTTGTAGTAAGATGGAGGGGATTCATTAGTGTGCATGGGCTGGATGACAGTTGGGATGGTGCTGTTGCTGACTTTCTACATAAAAAAAAAAAAAGATAAAAATGAATTAAATTTATTCAAAAAATGTCCAAAGATATTAGATTGAAGCTACTATAATGGGAAAAAAAAATTTTTTACAGACTAAGAAAATATTGCTTTCCATTGGAGGTCAAATTAAAAACTCTCTGTATATCAATTGATTATTGAATGAAACATAGTAATTCATAGTATGACAAAAATATTTTATCTATTGAGACTTGTTCAATCGCTATTTTATTTATTGTATTTATTGAGACTTGTTCAATCGCTATGTAAACATATTCAATGGTGAAAAATTTCTTTTAAGCTAATAAAGCTGACTAGTATCATAATGATAAAACTCACTTCTCCAGTGTTCAGAGCTCTCCTGATATCATCAATTGCTTTGGCTGGAAACCAACATTCAGCATGGAGACTGTTTTGGTGAACTTTGAACATGTTCAGGGTGTGGTAGATGGCCTTGATTTTTTCAACCTTGATAGTCCATGACCTCAACTCTTTCTGGGCATTTCTCAGGACACGCTGACGATGTTCATTGCTTTGAGTCAAAACCTGAAAGAAAACCAAAAACATATGACAGAGCATAGGAAAAGCATAACTGATATTAAATTGATTTATTCTGTTTCAAACTTCGCTCTTACATTTTCTAGGTCACTAATCCGTGTGTTAACACCTTGCAGCATTGTGTTTCTTTCCTGGGGAGAATCTGGTACAGGATAGATAGTGCCTCTCATGCTAAAAGTAAATAATTAATGGCAGTGTTTGTTATATATAATGCATAGTTTTTACATGAGCTTAAAGAATTAATCTTAAGATTGAAAAATAGTGAACTGGCTAACAGCACAATCCATCAATCAGCACTTTTACTTACTATTTTATTAAGTAGGATAAAATTTCTTAAAAAGTTAGACAATAATTCATTGTAAAAGTTATTGTGATAATAAATTAAATTACTTGTACCAGGAAAACCAAAAGAATAAGGAAAGTGTTAACTAGCAAAAAAGATTTTCATGTTAATAATGGATATCATTTAAAATTATTATTTTAATTTTTGTCTAACAAAAAAATAATAATAATCACTTCACTGTTTCTGTTGACAATTTCCTCAAATGGCTATAAATTAGTTTACTTACACATGTAATTATATTTAAAAGAGATAAACATTTACCCTTCACAAACTTTCTTCACTTTGTTTCTGAGCTGATCTCCTTGATAGAATACAATAAACATACTCTTGTGCAAATCATCACCCTATAAAAACAAAACAGTATGTTAAAAATCAGTTGTTTTTTTTACAACACACTAATTTACAAGGTTATCAAAAGTTCAGGATATATAACAGTTTTTGTGTGTGTGTGTGTTAGATTGTACAAAATGTGTGAATTGTTTTTTAAATATGCAGCTCTGAAAAAATAAAAAATGTGATCTTACAGTCTCAATGTTATTTTTAGTATGAAATAAGCAAATTGCATACTAGATGGCATAACTGATCAAGGCACAAACATGATTGAAAAATTACAATACAGAAGCAAGTGCTTACTGTAATAGGGTCCTTAAAAGTACGTTCTATTTCCTCAGTTCTCATGAAGACAGTACTGTGAGTTATAAATTTCATGACACGCTCAAAGACTGGAACTTTTTCCCTAAGCACTGTGCCAACAAAAAATCTGAAAGTGAAAAATAAAAACAAAAGAGATTTTAATTGCATTGCAAAGTAATTGAACATCGCAGACATCTTTGAAAGAGAGAAACTTACCCTAGGGCAGCCTGTTGTTGTCTGCCAATGATTGCTTCTTCATGCTGTACACCTGTTTCTTCTTCCATCATGTGCTGAATGTCTGACCCATACTGAGAATCAAAGTACATTAAAAGATTATCCCTAAAAAATGTGTTAATTGAAAACACCTGTTATACTAACTATTTTGATTTTCCTTATTTTTTAAAGCTAAGACAGTTTAATTTACCATGCGAAAATAATCCTGAGTTTTGTTAAGAACTTCTCTCAACTCAGTCAATTCCAGAAAGTTTTGTTTCAGGGCCTCATTATTAGTATTCACCTGGCGCAATTCTGTGTCCATTTTCTCAAACTCAACCTATTAATAGACGACATTAGCTAGTACAACAATACCGATAATTGCAATGCTATAACTAATTGGACTCTAAATATGTAAAACAATAAAAACCTCAAGGTCATTCATTTCTTTTGGAGCAGGAGCTTTAGGATTTTCTCTGTTATCTGGTATTTTCATCCCTTCTTTTAAAATCTCTTTTTCTGTGTAGCCTAGGAAAATATAAACAACAGAAGGGTTTTGTTAAAACCTTGTAAAATTGTTTAAAGTAACAAGAGAATAGACTAATTGGCTTCCAAGATCTGTTTACTTACGAAGCTTTCTTTCCATTTCCTCACATCTGCGAATCTCATTTACAAAAGTTCTTTGGAAAGAGTTGACATTAGTATTCAGCTGTGACAAAAACATTAAATTACAATTTGTAAAGTTTATTTTTGGAAGAATAGTTTTCTGTAAATATGATTTAAGTTATTTCAACTTATGACTGTGTATTGATAAATATAATCACTTTAAAAAATATAGTCAGATTTAGGTAAAAGAAACAAATAAGGATTATTATATCATTTAATTTGATGTTTAACTTACATCTTTAAACTGGACTAATCCAAGTTCTCCTAATTCTGAGATGCAATGGTAGGCAGCCTCTGTCTGCACAAACATCTGGCAGAAACGCATTTCCTCGGTCCTGAATAGTGACCCCATGATTGCAGAGTCCCTACCAGTTCACTCTATCAATATAAAATTACAAAAAAAAAAATATTAAAAAAAAGTATTATTTGTTACAACTTGGGTAAATTTTTAAAATGATACTTTTTAAACAAAAAACTTTTAATGTAAACAAAATAACAACAACACATCAATAATACTTTATTTTTAATTAGAAAACTGGTAAGTACTGTGAAGAAGGTAAGCTCACAGGCATTAGTTGAAATCAAAGTAACAAAAAAAAAAGCACATAAGCCAAGCCAATGACCTTCAATGACAATCCACAAGTGACAAAATTTTGTCCCAGCCACAAACCTGACAAAGCTATTAATAGTATTAGTATAATAGTAATAGCATTACAAGGCCAAAGAAGGGCAAAAAAAAACACACACACACACATATAAATAATAAATGATTATATTGATTATATATTAATATTATAAGAGAAAAAAAAAACTCATAACTGCTTATCTTTCAGCACTTGGGTTATTTTTTTTTTAAATCTCTACAGATTTGATCTTCCTAACTAACAACTAACTGATACTACCTTTTTCAATATATGGGACCCCACCACTCGGCACCAGCCAAATGATTGATCATTTCATTGATACATTTGACATTACAATTATAATAATAATTAATATAGATCTAATAATAATAATACTATTAATTTAATAGTATTAATACTCAGGACTACTCGTCTACTGACACTCTCAGACTCTGACTGAGTCACTGCAGTGAATATTTATGAAAGAATGAATTGAAATTATTTGAAATGGAAAGGGTCTATTCTAGTCTACGTAGTCGTAGTCTTATATAGATTATATATATAATAGATTCTAGATCTAAGTTCTAAGTCTACGACGACTCGACGTCACTCAATTAAATATTAATTATTTAAATTATTACAATTAATTAGGATTAGGATTAGCCCACTCACTGATTAGCCTTCCCCCTTAGCCTCCTTAGGTCTGTATCTTCTAGATCTTACATCTACCCGAAGTTGAAGAAATAATTTAATGCAAAAAGATATGAAGGACTCTTTCGAATGAAAACATTAAATACATTTTGTTCTAGTATTCTAGTCTAGAACTCTAGATTCTATGTAATACAACTTACATCTATGTGCCTTGTAAAAGTGTAGGAAGTAAGGATACTTTGTCACATGAACCAAAACAAAATATTGTACTTCCCGTCATGTGATCATGTGATTAGTAGGAAGTCATGTTACCCGAGAGTTTGGCGTTTAATCAATCGTTTTTTTATTGTATACAGCTACAACGATTCTATGTATACGTAATTCACATTTCATGTTTATGTGGGTCCTTAAATGCTCATCTTATTGTCTTAATCATTCTTTAACATACTTTCTGTATACCATTAGTGCTCAAGCTGATAAATGCAATTTCTTCACAGCTGTAAAAAAAAAGCTAGCATTGTAGTTGTTTTTTTTTTTTACTTTCGCAATGGGGTGCTGTGACAGTTTGAGTTGGAATATGAATATGACAACTATATATAATCCCCCCCATACAAACCGTGACCTCCGTTGGCTGTGTACAAACACACTTTTCCCAGTCAGCAGCTATTTTTAACTGCTGAATACCTAGCGAGATTTTATCAATTCTTTTACGTTGTACAGCCTGCTTTTCTTTGGATGACTCTCTCCACTGTACATTGAAGGAATAAATTTCAACACCTTACTGTCCTTACCAATCGAAATATCTGTTACTTCGTATCTTATACAATACAGGCGTTACTTAATCATCTACGCGTCATGCGCCTAGTTATGTATGTTAACCAATGTCACTGGGTTTCCTGGCTGGCTCATTCAACCCATTCAATGCTTAGCACCAGGGAAGAATTAGGAGCATTTGTTTGTACTAATGTGTTATTTCTACTACAATATTTACTCTAGTCTAGATGTAAAGATCAACGAAAGTGAAAAATCAATATATCAAACTGTTAAAGATAGGTAATATTCTTGTCCAAAAAAAAAAAAAAAAAGAGGCGAAAGTGTTAAAACAGATAAAGTCTACAAAATATATATGCTTTACTGAATTATAGAAAAATATGGGAGGTAACTATCGTTACAAAACTCCATATGTTTTCTTTTATGATATGAAACGAAAATCGTGTAGAATAGAATTAAACAGATCTAGATCTAGGCTCTAGATCTAGATCTATATAAGTAGATTTCATCTAAACTTAACGAATAAACTGACTTAAGATGATAATGTTTGTAAACTTATTTTGACATAGATCTAGATCTATATAGAATCTATCTAGTTTATGGATACTTCTTCAGTCAGTGCTAGGAAGTTGAGAAGACTTGAATCTAAAAAGAAAAAAGCAGCAGCTTTTTTACAACTTATTGGACAGCTGCCAGCGCCTAACTCCACACCGGCACAGGTAAAATATAAAAATCTAGTATAGATCTAGTACTGTATTGTATAGTCCTCAATATTGCTCTAGCTAGAACCTAGGTTTCTTAATTTTAGTTTGTATATAATTACTAATATAATTATAATATATAATATACATATTATAATAATAGATTATTAGACTAGATTTAAGAAAGACTTCAAAGACTAAAAAAAGTAGTTTTTATTTATTAATTATAAATCTTTGTTTTTATCAACTTATGATCTTACAATAGTATTGTCAATACATATTAATGTTATCAAGCATGAGATTAATCAGATGTGTCTATATAACTTTGGATTTTTGGGGGTTATGCCAACTCTTTATAGACTATAAAATGGCGTATATGACAGTATCAGAAGGAAATATTTATATGATACCCTACAGGGTTTTGGAATACCTAACAAGCTGACAAGACTTATACATATGACATCAAACAAGTCAAAAAGTAAAGTCATAATACAAGGAGAACACTCACGGAAATTTAGGTTTAAACGAGGATTAAGACAAGGTGACTCACTTTCTTGCATGCTTTTCAATCTGACACTGGAGAGAGTTATAAGAAATATACATATAAACACAAGGGGAACTATTACTAACTACTTCAGTAGAGAAAACACTGGTCCGCAACCAACAGGAACAATATACAGCCAACCTCTACAATACCTTGCTTATGCCGATGACATTGCCTTATTGGGTAAAGAAACCTCTGACATCGCTAGAGCCTTCACACAACTAGAAAAAGCATCTCGACCAGCAGGACTTGAGGTCAATGACAGTAAAACCAAGTACATCTCAATGACAAGACACAATCCAACAGAGGGACCATATATCAAAATCAAAGACCACAAATTTGAAAATGTCCAAACTTTCAAATATCTAGGAAGTACTACAATTGATTTCAAAAATGACCTACTAACAGAAATAAAAGAAAGATTAGCAGGAGGCAACAGAGCATTTTATAGCACCCATCATTTACTCAAGAGCAAAACAATTTCAAGGAAAACCAAGAAAATAATATACAAAACCATCATAAGACCAGTAGCAATGTATGGAAGTGAGACTTGGACACTGACCAAGACATCTGAAAATTTACTCAATACTTGGGAACGGAAAATCCTCAGAAAAATCTATGGTGCCATACAGGATGAAGCAGGGTGGAGGACACCACTAATTATGAGATTTATCAACTGTATGAGGACCCACCAATAGTGACCGAAATAAAAAAGAACAGACTACGTTGGGCAGGTCACCTTGAAAGAATGCCAGATAACAGGGGAGCGAAGATCGTATACCGACAAAAACCAAAAGGCAGGCGACCCAAAGGCAGACCCAGAATGCGTTGAATTGATGATGTGGAAGCAGATCTGCAACAGCTTGGGGTTAGGGCTTGGAGACGAAAGGCCCAGGAGAGATCCGAATGGAAGAATGTGTGCAAGGCACTGGGATGGATGGATGGATATGCCTAGGGCAGGGCCCTAGAAAGGCTAGATCTACTAACTCCTTTGGTCCTTTCCTATCCTTGATGTTTTCTGTCATTTTTGTTCTCTGCTAGGTTTGTGCTGAGAAGTTTATGTATTGTCAGTGAAAATGTTTTTCTTAAAAAGATTTAATATATAGATCATTTGAAAAATTCTCTAAATATACCCTAAGGAAAAAAAAAAGTATTTTAAAGATTTTAAAAAAGAAAGCTAATTTAATTTTTTTTTTTGTTTAATCCGTCACATATTCAATCCATGGAACAATTTTTTTTCAAAAAACATCTGAAGAAAATGGACCAAGTAAGGGGAGATGGTGAATCACAGAATGCTCTGCAAACTGATGATGTTTTAACAGAAATGAGAAAGGCTATGCGTGAGAGACAAAAGAAAAGCATGGTTGGTTTTTCAAATTCGTTAAATTTCTTGATATATATGTTGATGGCCTACATTACAGCCTGGTGTTTTAGGCAATAATTAGTAAAATAAGTGAATGAGTTATTCAGAAAGAAAAATGTTTTTAGTTTTTAATATAAATTTTTTGGTTTTGGTTTGTTAGCAAACACATAGCCTTCTTAAAGGATTATTGTTCTTTGTATTATAATTGATTTTATTTTTAAAACTTGCAATGTTTTGCGAATCTTTTTATCATAATGATGGTCAGGGCTTTTTGTGACGGTACGCGCTGGTACGATGTAGCGGCACCTTTTTGAATGTGGGAAAAAAATATAACTTTTTTTTTGTATTTTAACGTATATAATTAATTTAAAAGTAGTTAAAAGTTGGGCAATCAATCACTGAGTACTGGCATCTGATCACTGAGTACCAGCACCTAATCACTTAGTACATCTAATCACTGAGTAATGACACCTATTTCTTTTTACAAAAAAAGGACTGATGATGATTATAAAAAAGATTTTATTGTATATGACCAGGGTTTGGGAAAGCATGTGAGCTAAGATTAAAAAAAATCTTACTGTTTATGTTGACAGCTTGAATCATTCAAAATGAATTATTAGAATAAAATTCAATGATTTATTTTTTTTTTAATTACAATTTTCAAAGTTCTTTTTTTTTTCATCTAGCAAAAACCTAAAGTTTATTTAACTTTGGAGAATACTGTTGCCTTTCGGCCTTTACCTGAAGAACCAATTAATAAAGATGAATTGCCTCCATTATATGTAATGGATCTACAGCAGCTGCTTCTCAATGGAATTCAAGGCAATATGGCCAGTTACAAACCAAGGTAACACCAAAAGTAAACTTTGGTTATAAATATTTAAATATTTGAATGCTTTTCAGTAAAAAAATTCTTTTCATAACTTGTAATAATATAAATATGTGAAATATTGTGCACTTACTGTTATCAAAATATACAAAACCTGGTATCTTAAATTTTCTATTGGCTGCTAATTTCTTTTTTTTATTGACTTTCTACTACTTTTGACAAAGATAATTAAAACTAGGTGATGGCGTAAATAAATTAGTCTATGTTATAATTGTATCAGTTAATGGAGTAAAAAGTAATGGAAAATTACACAATCTGAATTTCTTAAGTTTTCTTTGTCAGATGGTGCAAGATACTGCGAGTGGGCAAAGTTTCTTCTGTTATATTGATCCTGGTTGAAGGCTTAAGTTACTCAGACTACATAGAGAACAAAAGCTGTTTCCCTTTCATCACAGAAACTTTTCCAGATGTAAGTTTCACTTTTGGTCTTCCAGAAAATTGAGGGATTTAATCATATTCATAACATAGTTTAAAATACCTATTTCACCAAGAGCTAAAATTTAGCATTTGTTTTACAATGTGCATTTGATCACCTAATTTTATTGAAAACAGCTTGACTTCAGTGCAATGTGGTGAGAACGGAACTCTGAAAGCTAAGTAATCAGAGAAAATCTGAAACCATCACTTTGGGTTCTCTGGATTATCACAGTTATCAAGAAAATATTAAATTACTAAGAGTGAACAATTTTTCCTGTTCATACAGATTGGAGACATCAGCATGTGAAGCTGGCAAAATCTTAATAAAGGAATTTCAAAGAAAATATGAATGCCAGACCACTACAGCATCACCCTAAATTGGACACTAATAGGCTGTCAGCCTTAGAGGTGTTATGTGTATCTTTAACTATTAACTTAAGTTTTCATCCTTTTCAAACTGCTACAGATGTGCAAAATGAACAACCTTTCAAATAAAAATTGAGGGATGTCAATGATACATTCGATAACAAATAAAAACTTTCAAAAGTTGGCTGCTAAAACCTAACAGCTGTAATTCTTGCAAACCAGTTTTAAAATAACTCTGAAATGAATTAGACTAGTTTGTCATTGATCTATTACTTTCTTTTTTTTTTAATGTTTTGTTTCAGTATGTTGAGATGATAAGTCCAGCCCAATATTCACAGACTATTGATTCAGAACTGTACAATGTTCCACTTAGTGTCTCACAGCTAAAGAAAGTCAATGTACGAGGTAACAGAGTGATTTCCTAGCAGCATAACTGTTTAAATATTTTCTAGTTTATTTGTTAGGATACAATTTGTGTTTAACTCTTTCTCTCTGTAATTATTTACCACATTCTAATGAAATCAACAATGATATCGTCAGTTAGGAGAGAAAGAGTTAATATATGTCTCTATAATCTCTGTTTTTCTGTATAAAATCTTGTTTAGTTAGGCTAGAAAAAAATTTAAAATAGTAGTTGTTTTTTTAATCACTGAGATGTGTTATGTTTAAAATGTGTCACATTTTGTTAGAAAAGGTATTGGCTGTATTGCAATAGTATCTTTTGATTATTTGAATAAGAAATTTATTTTAAAAAATATAGCCCAGATTAATGTTGAAAAAATTACCAAGGCATAAACACTGGAATGGTACAGGAAATGATTGGAGATCAAATGAGTGACAAAGAGAGACAACTGTAACCAGAACTATTTGTCCCATGTTAAAGCTCATACAGTTCACATTTTTGTATCAACAGTTTCAGAGTTTATTTGAAACTTTTAAAATTCTGACTGCTTGAAAATAAATATGAATTCTTTTGACCTAAAATTATACTAAGCTATGCATGCAAGCTCAATATGTTTTGTTTTATCTTTCCATCAGTTCCAAAGTCAATTAGAGCTGTGGTCTCTTCTAAAATTGCAACACTTGAATCTAAACCTGGTGAAAAGTTGTCTAGAAAATGTCTGCTACTCAGCACTTATCAAATGATGCTTGAAGGCTATCCATTACCAATACACACAAATGATGGTAATTTGTCTTTGTACTTTCATTTTACAGAGTAAAGTTATATGCATTTTCATTGACCAAATATAACAAAGTTACATAATTATAAGAGTTTAATAGTTGTTTTTTTAACACATTACAGCTATTTAATATTCTAATCACTTCTTGTTAGCACACTAGAAGAATGTCAATATTAAGTCACTTTATTTCTCTTGCCCCTTCCTCAGGAATTCTTTTTCTGCCCTAAAGTTACTTTGAAACACACAAATGTGTCAGCCTTCTTTTTTTCTGCTCTAAACAATACCAATACCTTGATATAATTGT
>JADKLZ010003886.1:23252790-23272511 GCA_021533235.1 Biomphalaria straminea
CTTCTTTTTTTCTGCTCTAAACAATACCAATACCTTGATATAATTGTAAATGTATCAGTCTTCTTTTTTTCTGCTCTAAACAATACCAATACCTTGATATAATTGTAAATGTATCAGCCTTCTTTTCTGCCAGGCAAAGTCAAATTGGTTTAATTCTATGTTCTTTCTGTTAAATAAAATGTAGTCTCTTTTTCTTGTTTTAAATGCATTGAACTAAGCAGCAGATATTTTATAATATTCTTTTTTTTTTTCCTCTTAAGGTAAATACAAAAATTTTGTATTTTCAAAACAGAAATATAAACAAGTTACAGATTCAAGTCCACTGTTTGCATTGGATTGTGAAATGGTATTTAATTATTTCATCTACTAATAATAGTTATCTTAGCAAATGGCTTTTTGTTTGCAAGAAGGAAATGAAGTCATAAGTAAAATTAAAAACAGAAAGAATTGTAAAGATATTTGAAAATGTTAATGATTTATGAACCAAACTGTTTTTATGATTTAAGCATTCTTGTTACAACTAGTCTTTTCCTCATTTCTTTGCCAGTGCTTGACAAGTATACATAAGAATGAATTAACTCGAGTCTCAGTGGTAGCAGAAGATGGTATCTTGTTGTATGACACACTGGTGAAACCAAGAAATAAAATTATTAATTATCTGACAAGGTAAAAAGGAGCCGTAAACAATGTGTCCTGTAGAAACATGCTGCCTGCTAATATAGTAATATCCCCCCCCCCCCCCGACCCAACCATGAATCTGGCTTTTTCCAAATTAGAGATCTCTTGTAATTATTTAGGTACAAAAACTCGTTCATACCTTACTCGATCAGACTTTATCAACACCACCCTTGGATCAAGAAACATGAAAAGGACCAAGATACCTGTGTGTAGTCACTGAATGAACTCTTTATGTAGAGTCTGTTTTATTTCTGTGAATGTTTCTGTTGTGTTGTTTTTATGAGAAAAGAGTCCTTGTAATCACAACAAATTTCCATAAGGATCAATAAAGCAGTCTAAGTCTTAGAGACAAATTATCTAGAAGTTTTCAAAATAAATATATCACTAGCCATGTCTAGTAGTTTGATACCAAAATTTTAAGGCTGTTGAAGAGTATAAAAATGGGGGATTAAGTAAAATTCTGCTTTCAGACAATGTGGTCTATAGGGCAGATGGTGTTATGGTCATCTGTTTCTTTGGCCAGCAGTTAATGAGCAGGGTATCATGTGGCCAGCACAATGACCATCCGCCTTAAATTTCCACAAAGTCAGGTAACAATTAGAGTTGGGTGGACTCAGTGGTGCCCTAAAAATCCTGAATTTCAAAATCCCAATCTCCACCAAGATTTGAACCCAGGACCCCATGTTTAGAATCCAAGCACATTACCACTCAGCAACCAACCCAAAAATTGGGGATTAGTATGATAAATTTAGTACTATTATGATTATAGTTTTGTTGTTTTTGTGATATTAAATGTATTATGCATTTTCTTGTGACATTTTGTGAAAAATGTATGCTATTCATTGATTTTTGTCAATTTAAGTACATTTGAGGTTTGTTCACATTTCAAAATATTTGCCAATTATTTCAATTGCATCCAGGTTCAGTGGTATTACGAAAGAAATATTAGAGCCAGTCACCACTAGAATAGAAGATGTTCAGAAGAAACTCCAAGAGATTCTCCCTGCTGATGCTATACTGTGTGGACAGTCTCTTAATAGTGATCTTGTTGCATTGAAGGTTTAAATCAAGATTGATCCTTTTTTTTTTTTTAGCAATTTTGAAATAGTGTACATCCTAGTTATTTAGGATAGTAAAAACACATTTTAAATGTTTAGAAGGTATTGTCTACAAACAAATTGTCATCACCTTTTCTGTAATGTAGAAATGCTCCATAAAAAATATAAACTAAAATATTTTATTGATAAAATGATTGGCCAGGCTTAAAGTCACTTTCATTATCATGAACAGGCCAATACATTCTTTGAGTCTTCCCATTGATTCTTTTGTCTACCTATCTTTCTTTTCCATGGTACCATGTTGATCCATAGAGGCAGGTGTCTGAGTGGTACAGCACTTGGCTTCCAAACTGGGGGTCCTGGGTTGGAATCCTGGTGATGACAGGCATTTTTAATTTTGGGATTTTTAGGGCACCTGTGAGTCCACCCAGCTCTAATAGGTACCTGACATTTTTTGGGGAAAAATGAATGTGGTTGGTCATTGTGCTGGCCACATGACACCCTTAGGCCACAGAAACAGATAACTATAACATTATGTGCCCTATACGGTGCACGGTCTAAAAGGGGAACTTTACTTTGACGCTGTTCCACAAGTATACAAAGACATTTCGCTTGACAATGTCTTTAATGAATAGAAATAGTCTAGTGTGATGTTTTATATATAGATTACACATTTTACAATACCGATGTATAATTTGTTTTTCATCATTGATTGACCAAATCCTAAATTCCTCTCATTTTTACAGATGTTTCACCCATATGTCATAGATACAAGTGTCATTTTCAATTTATCTGGCAACAGAAATGTCAAGGCTTCGCTTCGTAAACTATCTTCATTCTTCTTAGAGTGAGACATATTTTGAAATAAAAACTATAAAACAAGTTTATATTTTATATCAGCTACATATTATTTTTCTTTATTCTTAAAATAAGTAAAGTTCTTCATTTTTATGCTCTTGTATTGAACTCATTGAAAAAATATTTTTTATTCAGTCGAACTATTCAAGGAAGTAAAGATGGTCATTGTTCAACAGAAGATGCCCTAGCAACATTAGATTTGGTGAAGCTGAAGCTTAGTAAAGGTAGGCTTACCAACATTGGATCTTCTTTTCACTTGCTTCAGATTTTCTAGTTGGAATACATCTGTTGGTTATACTTGTGCTCATCTGTTGTTTTTGTTGTTTCTGTCAGGTCTAGAATTTGGTGATGCCACACTGAATGGTATTTACTTTCCTGATATCCAGACCTACTTCATGGAGGAGGTAGACAACTCATGCAAAGCAGTGACTGAAAATGTGGAGAAAGAGATACCTGAAAAGAAAAATGATTCTGTCGTCATACATGATAAGGGAGATGGCAATGGAATAATGACTGAAAAAAGACTTAATAATGTGGTATCTGAAAAGATGGATAAACCAGTTGATATACCATCAAGAGTTTCTGTTAAAAGAGACTTGGATGGTAATGACAAAAACACCAATAATATTGACAATGTTAAGACTCTTATGGGTGGAGATTCTGGCAACACAGCCTCTTCCTGTTCCTCTGATAGCTCTGGTGAAGAAGAATGCAGTGAACCACCATCATCAAAGAAAGCTAGAACATGTGAACCAAATCAACCTTTGTCAGTTTCTAATGACTCTGTACAAGAGTTGTCCAGAGAGAAGCTGGACATCCTTATTGAAGAATGTGTGGGAGACATGTACCAGTCCACTACTAAGAAAGTCAAGATTCAACAATCATGTCTTTTTAGCCAACAGAATAGTGTCCATGTACAACACAGCTTCTTTAAATTGGTGTATGATTCTGGCAGATCAGGTACATGAGCTTGTACATTCTTGCCATAGAACCAATTAATTGAAAAATATAATGTGCTATTTTTCTGTTCATAAATTGTAAACTTCAGTTATTTCTGTGTAAAGTTATAAAATTTTGGGTTGCCCTTACTTGCATTTTCAATCATAATTTTTAATATTTATAGTCTTTTCCTAAGAACAAAACAGACTACTTTTACTAATGTCTATACCAGGTTCTATCTCATGATTTATTATATTTTTATGATATGTTACATTATTATTGACATGATGAGCTCATTCCAAATCTCTCCAACTGAGATTCAGTCCTTTTGTCTTATCCTTAAGAGAGAATGATCAATATTAAATGGACCTTTCTTGACTTATAGTAGGAAATGAATTTAAGTCAAGTTCTATTTTTGTTTACAGCCTGTATAATTGACAGACCTGCAACAACAGAGCAATATGCTAGGGATCCAATTGAAAAACTAACAGTCTCAACAGACACCGAAGCCAGACGATGTGCCAAGTCCATGGTGCAGTCCAAAGAATTCATCTGGGCGCGCTTTCATAGTTATGCTGAAGAAATGAACTCTGATTGTAACAAACAAGTAAATAAGTTTTCTAACATCTTTAGCATAAAACATGTACAAAGTTTGTGAGTCTCATATCAAAAAGAAGAAAAAAAAACTTTGGAACAAAACTATTGTAGTCTTACATTTGTTACAAATTCAAAGACAGGAACATGGTGTAACAATTGATAAAGCATTCATTTTCTTAACTATTTGTCTCTGGAACCATAAATAGTTTTTCAGTTTAAAAACAAAAACATTTTCAGTTTTTGTTTCTTTTATTATTTTTCTGTTTTTTAATTGCTTTAAATTGTTACTTTAGACATGCTGATTTGATTTTAACACGATTTTACTGACAACAAAGTGTTTAAAAACAGTCACTTTAAATTTCTCATTTTATTATTGGCTTGTATGTATTCTATAAAATGAGTTTGAAAAAAAAAAAATTTTCTTCAAAAATTAGTTTTTCTCAGTAATGCAATTTGAATAGCTCAACCCACTCTATATACTTCAATGTTCTCCCATTTCAATAGCTCAACCCACTCTCTATACTTCAATGTTCTCCCATTTCACTAGCTCAACCCACTCTCTATACTTCAATGTTCTCCCATTTCACTAGCTCAACCCACTCTCTATACTTCAATGTTCTCCCATTTCAATAGCTCAACCCACTCTCTATACTTCAATGTTCTCCCATTTCACTAGCTCAAACCACTCTATATACTTCAATGTTCTCCCATTTTAATAGCTCAACCCACTCTATATACTTCAATGTTCTCCCATTTCAATAGCTCAACCCACTCTATATACTTCAATGTTCTCCCATTTTAATAGCTCAACCCACTCTATATACTTCAATGTTCTCCCATTTCAATAGCTCAAACCACTCTCTATACTTCAATGTTCTCCCATTTCTAATCTATTTCTAAAAGCCATTGTTTATAGATTTGAAATGGCTACAATAAGTTACTGTAAGTTAGTCAAGTAAGCTTACAAAAGACAGGTGAAAGAGTCATATAATTTTGTTATTATCAAATCAGCTAAATTGAATAGCTGAATTGTTTGAACAATTTAAAACTTGCACATTGTCAGAAATCTGAGAATACCATTATGTTTTATATCATAAATACATAAGATATGACTTAAGCATTAAAAATCTGATATGCATTTTGAGAAAAAAAAAGAAATTACCTAATGAAAATGAATTTTTTCTATTAATTTCCTCAGAAATTAATGAAGAAAATTGACAACAGACTGAGAAGTGTGATGAAGCATGCCAAGCCCAATGCCCTGGTGACTGTGGTATTTACAGGCAGAGAAAATGATGAAAATACACCTCACAACATGGCTACTTTTGTCAGCACAACATGATATGACCACCAGGAGTTGCATTTCTTGATACCAGCCAATTTTAGTTGATGTTTGTTTTTTTCGCACACAGATCTAATGTTACTAAATAAAAAAACAAATAAATCCAAATGACTTTTGACTTAATAAAGCAGTTGCGGTTTAATGTCTGTATCTCCTGATCAAAGTCATCTCCATGTTGATTTAGACATTGATAATGAATTATCTTGCCTGTATTAAATTTATTAATTGGACTAACCAGAGATATAATTCATTTGATCCTTTTTCTTTTTTTTTTTTTAAATACTTTAAAAAAAAAAGTTTTTAAAAGTGCAATTATTTTTGAGATCACTAAAAAGAGAAACTGTTTCATTAATTCTCCAGGCTCTGCTAAGGCGTAGCACTGAGTGCTGCAAACTGTCTAAGGGTTGCTGGCTCCTGATTATTTCTCAGGGTTCACTCCCAAAGCCTTTCCCAGGTATAGTTAAGAAATCTCCTCAAGAGCTTGAATATTTTTATTGAAAACAAGCAAAATATCAAAATATTTTTTTAACAGCGTGCCTAAGGGAAAGAACTCAGCACTTACTACTATAAATCTCAATGATGTAAAAGGTATTTTCCTTTTCAATGTGAAACAAAATGATTACAAATAGTTAATTGACTAAATAGACAATTTTGTAATTGATTTTTTTTGTTAGGTACCCCGGTACAATAATTGTTTCAAGTCTCAACTTGATCCAAGACTGGGTGTAGAAGAAATAATGTGCACAATTATCTAAAGGGATGAAACCCTACATATTTAACCATATCTGTGAATACTGAAGTATTAAATTCCCTTGTTGGTATCAACCAAACTAATTAATTGACAAATTAGTTACTTTTTTTATTGATTGTGTCCTTGTCTATACCAATGAATAATTGTGCAGTTTCAACTTGATCTGAGGATTGAGCGTGTGGGAGAAATAACGTAGAAACTTTATTTACCAAACAGAATCAATTTAGATAAGCTTTGTAGAAACACAGCCTATAAATATAAATCTGTACATTTTGGTCTTTCAGGTTATCATAATGAAAGAAGTACTAAATGATCTTTGGCATTTGTTGAATTTATTATCTTGTTCTTAACATGGGTTCACATCCAATTGCTGCCAAAATTTGATGCACAATTTTTTTTTCAAAACAAATGGTTCTGAAGAGACATAATGTGAGACTATGGAAGTTAAGGTGTGTAAAAACTGTGATTTTTTTTTGAAAACATTTAATTTTTGGTTTTGATTGAAAGGGAAACCTTAAAATCTGGTTAGCATTTTTTCCCTATTATTCATTACTTCATAAACAAATTAACTAAATAAATTTTAAAGAAACACTTCTCTTCTAGCATTTTTTTTTGGAACATTTAATATCTTCAATTTTCTTTGCACATTAAAATTTAAAACTATTTTACTTTAAGTTAGTCACTTTAGGTGGCCATATTATTTTTGTAAGTATCATTAATTGAAATTCGAAAACAATTCAGTCAAATTTTTAATGAAACTGACTGGATAGTAGAATGCTTCAAATTCTAACAAAGAAAATGACTTATTCTATTAGAAAAGAACTGCAGAAAAAAATCTTTAAATTTTGTCTATAATTCAGAGTGAATATATAATTTTTAAATCTTGTGTGCAATTCAGGCATTTAAAAAAAATGACACAAAATTAGATTTTAAGTTTTATTTCTCTAGAGACCAAACACAATCACAACATCATAAGATAACAGTTTTCACCATTGATGAAATGAAACAATGTCAAGAAGGGAGCTATATCTTTAAACACAGACATTTAGGAATTGAAACAAAATGCATTAATAAATAAGTGTTGAAACCAACAGTGACACTGACTAGTTGATAATGTACAGAAATAAAAACAAAGCCTGTTTTAACACTGTCAATGTTGGTTGACTTGAGTATTACACAAGCATATATTGATCAAAAATAAGATTTCTAAGCTACATTCTAAGACTAACTAAAAGAAATGACTTTTAAATCCACATTGCATGTGTCTTAGTTTCTTGGGGGAAAAAAAAATTACTCAAAACTTGAGTAACTACTATTAGGAATCTAAAGCACTGCTGTCTACATTTTCTGTTTTCAGTCACTAATTAAACACTTTGTTCACAAGCAGTTAAAGGCCTAGTATAAATCAACATTTTTCAATCAAGATACTTTAAAAAAAAACGTCTACATATAATTAGTCCTAGAGTTCCAAGCTAAAGCTTGCTGCTGGTTGAAATGCTAAATCAAGTACAAGATAAAAAAAAGCAGCAAATAAAACATTTTTTTTACATCCTTTAATGATAAGCCCAGTGAATGCCAGCTGTTTTCTAAATGCATTTGGACACTTTTAGATGGAACAAGTTCACTTTCAGTCCTGGCTATGCAGATCTAATTGGAACTAGTCAATTTATAGCATTTCAAAGATTCCCATAATATATCTATTCCAAAGAAAACATTTCTATAGATGGTAAAGGAAACCCTAGCTAGAACTCTTCTTCAAGACTGTTCTTATTATAAACTGAAATACTATTTGGTATCAAGAAACACTCAAAGTGATAGCATCTCACAAAAGAACAATTGCATCTTAGAGAAATTAATACTGAATGAATTTTGTATTGAACTGAACATTTGAATGACTGAATATCAAAAAATTATTTCTAGAGTATTACATACAAGTTAGTTTAAAAAAAAAAACATGTATGTAAACAATTTGGATTTCGGACTTGTATGAAATAATGAAAATAATGAGCATAGGAAGTCAACGTGGTACATCAAATAAACAGAGACTTGACCATACTGTCATATTTACAGACAAAAATAATTATCTGAAGAAGTAGATCTTTAAAAGAGAAAAAAACAATTGTTGACATGTACAAAAAATATAAAGAACTATAAAGTTATTCAACAGATTTTTTTTTTTTACTGTTTTTTAAAGTTAAAGTATCACAAACAAAATTCTTAAAAAGTGAAAAAAAAAACACAAAAAAACAAGCCTGAGTAATGAATATAAAAAAAAAGATCCTTTTGAATGATCAACAATGGCAAATTTTATAATGTAAGCACCAACAGTAAAATATATTTTAAAATAAAAATAGCATATTATTCTGTCTGAACAAGTATAGGAATGTAACTTAATAAAATCTTAGCCCATTTTTTTTTTAAATATTGCCCTGGCTGCAGATGACAGATGACCTTTACATCATCTGCCCTATAGACCACATAGTCTGAAAGGGGAACTTTACTTTTTTTTTTTTCTTTACTATGGCTGCAAATAAATTTGTTCTTAAAGAAAGTTTTTATTATTATAAAGAATAGGTTGTTCATTCAACCCAAAAGTAATTTCTTATCTAAAAGTTTCTCATTGAAGTTCTAAATGAAAGCATAAAACCCAACAAAATAGTACAAGTAACCAAATGAAGCAAGCATTCATGAACCAATCATTGGAAAGCAAGAATGCATGCAAATTATTCTGACAAAATCCTTTTTTTTTTTTAACTTTTAAATATGCTTGAAGCCAGTTTTGTAGATTAACAATAATTTATTTCACATTTTAAAAAATTGACATGGATAGTTAAGTTTAATTTTATGATTATGTGTATTAAAAACTGAAATTAAACTACATCATCACACCAAAAGTGATGTGCAAAAACACTAAAGGTGTAAGAGTTGTAGAGGAGATGACTCTAAGCTAACAATTGCAGTGTAAGCCATTCCAGCAAAACACATATGGACTCAAATAACAGACACTGCCTAATGGTCAGTCTTGGTATTGAAAAATGCTGTTTCTCAATCTTAGGTTCATCCCTAAGTCATAATATAACCCAGGCTTAGACAGAGGGATGGTAGCATTCTTGTATGTATATTTTAATACTATACATCCAATGACTTCCATATATATTGTTCTTTGCAGTTTGTTTTTTTAAGTTCCTATATAATTCTCTGCTACTACTAAGTGATGGTAATTTTAAACAAGTAATTTTGTTAGAAACCTGAAATCTAGTGAGACAGAAACCTTCAATTTTTTTTTTCTAAGGTTATTGCATTTTAAACAAAATATTGCTAATTCAATACTTAGTGGGATAGGTAAAATATTTTAATACTTATAAATCACATCTTATGTTCATTTTGATTAATAAAGCTTCAACACTTTCAATACTAATATCTAACTCTACAAGTATGACTGACCAAAACAAACAAAAAAAAGATTATAAAATATTTATATGATTAAAAAAAAAATGTTAAAAGAAAAAAAAAAAATATATATATATATATATATAACAGCTTTTTTGCAAAACCCATTAATCAAACGTTTTGAAAACTAGAAAACACTGTAACTAATATTACACAGACACACACACAATATGCAAATTTTTTAATATGTATAAATACTTATAATAATGAACTGTCATTTTGTTTATATAAAATTATGAGATTTTTACAAGATATACTCAAAACATATTGTAATATTTATATCACTTGAAGGAAGTAGAAGCAATCAAATGCAGTGATTCTGAGGTCCACTAACATGATTGGTCACAGATTAAAAAGTCAAGGTTGAAAGAAGAATATTTGACTTTATCCTGACATCAATTATTAGACTTCATCAATGCCTCGGCAAATAGGTAAGTTGTTCACAGCCATCAGCTTGCCTACAGCATGTAGTTTCAAATGCTCTCCTGTGGGAGAGGGTAATGAAAGTCAACTGTTGTGGGACACCTCTGTCACTGATCGAGATAGCATACGCTGGATAATATTTCTGACTGCAGTGTACACCTGACGAGGAAATGCACAGGGCTGCAGCTTGGTCACAACAGCACTGCAGTGGGTGAGATAATCAGTGCAAATGTTAAGAAAAACTTTATACAACATTGAAAACATGATGATCTATAGGTTTAAAATTATTTCTGAAAAATAAATGCAGTCTAAGTTTTTTTTTACTTTGACTAATTATCTATTTACTCTGCTCAGACTCTGTTGGGAAATATCTACAACTCTGAAAAAGAAGATTTTACTTGTATGATAGATAGATAGACACAGGTGGTCAAATCTAGTGACCCACATTCAAATGTACAAAGTCAAGGACAATGTTTAATCCCATTATGAGCTAGAATAATGCTATGACACTGTGATGATGTAGCAGTACAGAGTCACACAGACGTGATTGGTAACACCAACAATGACTCTCTAATTAGTCAAATTTAAACTGATTAATACAAAGAAAAAGTTATAAATTGAAATAATGTTGTTAATTAGAAAACTATTTACCCCACACCAAGAAAAATGTTAAGCCAACACCATTGCGATACTAGTCAAATATTGGAGGGTGATACTAGTAAAAAAAAGGAACACTAGTTTTTTTATTTCATGACAGCAAGAGTTACTGGGTTTAAAAAAAAAAAAGCAAATGGTGTCTTAAAACACAAATGAATCTTGTTCTGTACATTAATATTATTTTATTAAAGATAATGCTATATAAATAATCCACACCAAGTAGAATTTTTTTATGGGCTTTTGATTTTTTTTCCAACAGTTCAATGCTATCATCAAACCTAGTTTTTTATTGGAACAGCATCAATATCCAAGCAAAAAAAAAAAAAACAGGATCTTTAGCCAATACTATATAATAAGAGTTATCAATACTTTTCTAATCAAATGTCAATAACCTACAACAAAAAAGGAAAAAAAAAAAATAATAATCTCTTATTAAACATATGTCTATAAAATTATATGAATGTAATAATTTTGATACTTAACACTGTAAAAGGATATAATATTGACCAGGGAGGTTCGCCACCATTTATATATAGAACATAAGAGTAGCCATCCCTTGCTTTCCCTTGGATGGCATAATAGTATGGCAAGAAAAGATGTCGCCTAAACCTTCGCCTCTCATAGAATCTGAGTGCCACAGTGTTTGTGGACAGTACATGAAGGTAGACAGCCTTGCAGTCATGTCTGTCTTTACTTGTGAGATAGGACAACAGGCTGTCTAGAAGGAGGGAAGCTGGTGGCAAAATGTTATCAATATTTTTTTGTTAAAGAATTAAATTTAAAAAAATTACTTGCATATAATTCTTTATAGATTTATTTAAACAATTTCAAAGTAGATCTAGTTTTCTTCTTCTAGTCAATGTTTTACTGCTGTGGTGATGTTGCAGTTTGGGCTATGGAAAATTGCCTTTTATTCTACTCAGATGCTCTGTACTGCTATAGAAGGTATTGGTTCTACTGGGTTGTTGAGATAATAGGGTTTGAATGAGGAGAAGAGAAGTGAGTTTTCATAAGGGACATGTTTGAATTTTGTAAGAGTGGGAACAGTGTCTGTAATTGGGGTAAGCGTGTGGGGTATCTTGTGTTTGGATGATAATTTAAAGTTGAGTGTCCTGTTCTGAGTTGGCAAGTATTCACAAGATACCTCAAAATTTCCCTGAGGTGTGTGTGGGGGAAGGTAGGGGATTAAATAGGTTTCTAGATAGGGAGTTGGTTTTTCTTTAGTCTAGATCTAAATTGAAATAAAGTTTTAATTTATTTTGAAAAAAAAAGTAGTGTTTTCAAGCTACATTATTTAATTAAGAAACAGACCCATTTTATTTTTTTGATCAGTTTAAGGACAAAAGTCATGACTGAATTTATAGGTTACCATGCCTTTACATACATAGGTGTAGACATTTAGTTATTTAGTTGATAGGAAATAAATGGTTAGGCACTGTTTGAATACAATGACTCATAAATGCTTATCTTAAAGCAAACACCCAAATCATTATAGCCAATAGCAGCTGGTTAGGTAATGAGAACTCTGAAGCATTAGTTCCTTTATTTGATATAATACAGTTGCTTCGCAAGTAAAATGGTTTTTATTGAACTTTCTACCATAATAACATTAAGGAAAAAAGAAATTCTTACCAATGCCAATACGACGAAAGTCTCCGACCACACCTAGACTTAGAATGTAAGCAACTTGTGCTGTAGGTGGATAGTAACTGGCCAACAAATCACCATCCTGGAAACACAACAAAAAAAAAAGAAGGAAAGAAGAAACTGAGTTAATAAACATAACAATTCAGGTGCATATGGTAGAGAATGAATGCAGGGACTGTAGACTAAATAAGGCATAGATCTCCAGACACAAGGTAAGGAAGCATAAGTGAATAAAAAACAAATGATGTTTTAGTTTAAAAAAATCTAACCTCCTTATTCAGCTTTGCCTGTGGTTTGAGTTCTGCAACAACAAGACCCACAATGCGAGCATGATGTGTAGCAGCCAAAGAATAAAACCTGGAGTTGGATGTGATCTCCTCATACCACGAGTCTGGGTATCTGAAATATTGCATTAAGAGTTTACTTTTTTTTCCATTGATGTGATTTTCAATAATATATGCAACATATATTTAAAGTTCAAAATGAAACAGTTGATTACATACTATTTGAAAAAAAAAACCTAAACATTCAAGGGGGAAAAAAACAGAATATGTCAAAGCCAATAATTTGATTAAATGCACATCATATAAGAAAAGAAATTATTGGCCTCCTTACTTTGGTGACAACAAAATTTGTAATACCAACAAATTTAATATTAGCATGATTTCTTCAATAACTTCTGCTAATGGAGTTCAATTTTTAGTGGCCTCCGAAAGGGGAAAAGACGCTATTAGTTTTGTGCGGCCTGTCTGTCCGTCCCGTTTAGATCTCAGAAAGTAGAAGAGAAAATGAAAATCGGACATCGCAATATTTTAGGTCATTCAAAGTTCTGATACAAAGGCTATTTTTTTCTTTTCTAAAAGCTCAAAATCTAATTTGTAAAAACATTTTATGCAAGCAGTTTTTTAAAGAGAAAAACCTAATTAGTATGCATTATAAATCACATCTAATGTAAGACAATTAATAATGTTTTAAATTGCATTTTATTTCACACTTTTTTGTTACACATTACAAGTATCTACAATCTAACCAACTCAAAAAGAGGCAAAGAAAAAAGGCCCAAGGATTCCTATGACGATAAACCTAGTGACGGTCAAGTTTGGACAGTTTTGTGAACAATTTTAACGTGAACGGTTGTATAAACTGTAAACATGTTTTATTGTAGTATTCAATACTGAATAAAAAAAAAGGAGGATTCGAATTAAAGAATTAGCCTTCACAAAACAATTAGATAAATTATAAGACTTCAGTCCCTGCAGATTCACATCTAACTTTACATTCACTTTCACCTATCCTTTGATCTGCTGGACCGCTGGGGCACTACAAAAGATCTGTCAACCTTCTATCTACATTCTTATCTGTCGTTTGTCTTTGATATAAGTTCATTCGGATGTTCTTTCAGAAAATATTGAACCTGCCTGGGTGGACCACTTCGGGGGCCGATTTTAAGTTTGTGTTTCCACACAAACTGTCTTTGTGACCTTGTTCTATTCTATTATTTAACATTATAGAGTTCTGAATACTCTTAGCCCCCTCCCCCCTTACCAGCCTACATATATTTTCTTGGACTAATTACAATTAGTTTATTTATTTCAACCTAAAAATTCTTCATGCAAGAAATTACCTGCACTTTACAGTGAAAGGTCTTTAAATAGAGAATTTTTGTAACACAGAATCTTCATGTACCGGTAACTACTATACACTACATGTCAAAAGTATATATTTTATGTCACAACTATATACCTCATGTAACAAGTATATACTTCTTGTAAAAACAATATAATTCATGTAATAACTATATAATTCATGTAAAAACAATATAATTCATGTAACAACAATTTACTTCTTGTAACAACTATATATTTTATGTAACAACTATATACTTCATGTAACAACTATAAACTTCATGTAACAAATATAAATTAGAAAAACTTTACTGGGAGATGTGTTTTAATTTTTTATTTAATTGCCCATATTTCTATTGTTAAGTCCAATATCACTTTCTTTTTTTCTGTCGGGACGGGGCGGGGTTATTGACCATTACTTACAAATGGGTCTGGAATTTTACTGAACAAGGTTTAAAAGTCAAAGATAAATCAACCACTTACTCAATGGGAAACCACTCTCTGCAGAGTTTTTTCACCTCTGTGACATCTGATGGGCCTAAAAACCGCAACTGTACTTCCTGTTGAACACTTAATGACAGCGGAAGTTTTTCTGTCATTTCGACCCCACCAGACATGACCTAATTTCATGTATTCACCATTTGAAATAGCAAATTGAAGAAAAAAAAGACTCTGGAAGTCAGTGGCACTTCAATTGAACAAATAAAGCTTTTTCCTAAAAATAGCTGCCTTCATTTCATCTACTGTTTTCCTAATAAAACTGAAAATATAGAAAATATAATATAAATGCAGTATATACATTTTATTATTTGTTTTAGAACAGATTGTAATTATTCAATTGAATACAGTGATGGGAACAGACTCTACAAAAATGTTAGGAAATTTTTGTTACCCCCCCACACACACACAAGGACTCTTTTCTCATATAGAGAGAAATATTGGTAGAACTGTAGTCTTAATGGTGTAGCATCCATGGCGCAAAGGGGTTCAATGAACACAGGCCGCAACAATTAGGGGCCCACAGCATATGGCAAAGCAATCATTGCACTTGCCATGACTCAATTGTTTCTCAATTACAGTAACATGACAGATTTCATTGACATGACAAAAAGTGTCTACATGTTTCAGTCATTAATACCCAGTTTCATTGGAACTACAAAGGACAAAGAGTTCTACAATGCCACCATGCTTACACTCTCATCTTACCCAAATGATACTGCATAGAATATTGTTCAGAGATGCAATCCTTCAAAGAAGCCCTCCATAAAGAATTATCAAAAAAGTATTCAGCACAAGATTTGGCTGTTGTTGTCATTTTATATCATAATACACTAACTTAATTTGATCATAAAGTTGAGAGAACAAACTCACAATTAAACATTGCAATATATCCAGAAAAAATGAAGAAACTAATAGTAAATAAAATAAATGAGAAATGGAGAAATTCTCATACTAATCACAAGAAAGATGATGCCTATTATTTAATAAGCTATCCCAACAAAATAGATTTCTAACTCTTTTTGACTCAGGACCGGACACAACAGAATGAGACAACAATGTACTGGAAACTCAAAATTGAAAACAGTGAAACTGCCCTGGTGGAGTATCAAAAGCTGATCATGTCCTTCAAAACTGTTCTCTTTACCATGAAGCCCGTACAAAACACTGGCCCCAAAACACCCTAATAGAAAGAAAACTATATGGAGAGCTCTCTGATTTGGAAACCAATGCACAGTTCATCTCATATATTGGTCTAGTCATCTGAACGCTCCAACATAAAAATGAGAATGAGGAAGAAGATCAGCTAGTTTTCAAAACATTGTCACAGCATGTACATGTTATTTCTCTTTTTGCCAGAGACAGTTTCTTTGGCAGAAAGGCCTTTTTCAAAGTTGTGATTAAATGAAACACTATTTAAGAAAGTTGACTTTTAAGACAATATTTTTTGTATGGACTGACAATATTACTTACTACTACATTTTTTAAAATCAAATTCTAGATTTGTCTTATTTGGGGAGGGGGGCCCACTTCACTAAGCTATTCTTGAACCCGGGCCTACAGGTACCTAACCTTGCTAGTAAAATGCTAGAATTTATAAACTGTCTTGTTACAGTAGTCTAATTTGTCTAAAGAGTCTAGACTCTAGTTATGTCGTCTAGTACTACTAGTTTTTAACTAGTAACTACTAAACTAGATATCTACTCTAGATAAACTAGAATATCATTGTATCTAGTACTAGTTAGTAGTTACCTAACCTAAGTCCTAAGTTTATTAGTAGTCTGAATTATGTCCTGATAGTAAACAGAGTAAGCTTTGACAACTTTGACTTAGTGAAGTAACTTAGTCTTAGACTTAGTACGACTGTCACTAGTCTTAGATTTGACTAGAGATTGTAGTCTATACTATAAGTATAATATGAATTTATAATGAATAGTATTTCATACTATATGATATATTAATATATATAATTAATATATCTATAGTCTATATAAATATAAGCATAGATCTATATTTATTATGGATAGTATATATACATGGTATATTATATCTAGACAATATAGTAATATAGATATAGATCTAGTTAATAAGTATCATAAGTCATGATAAGTATGTGAACTATTAAGGCTAAGGTATTAACTATGTGAAGTATGTGACTACTTTTTAGTCTTTTTAAATTTTAGATTTGTACTTTCTAGATCTCTACTAAACTCTACTCTACTCTCTAGTTTAGTTATTATTACTAATAAATAATATTAGTAGTTACTTCACTGTCTTCACTCACCCACACTTCGTGACTTCGGTTACTGGAAGTTTAATTTAAGTGGTTAGTCTTAATAATGTCTTATCCATAGACATGTCTTAGATTGACTTAGACAATAGATGTCTATGGCCTAGCCCTATCATCCTATGGCCTTGGCTTATCAGACTTATCCAAATTTAAATTACAAATAAATGTAGATTTCGTTCTGAATCAAATAATCTATTATTTTACAAAGTTAAGATGTATTAACATTGATTTCATCTAGTGTGTAGACCTATGTTTATTTTCTAAGCCATTTTTGAAGCATTTGATCGCCAAGTCCGGCTACGGTATTTATTTATGTCTATGGGTTCACCTCAGTAATAACTTATAGATACCGAGCCTTCTTCCGCTTTCAAAACGGAAGTAAACAATGTATAAGGGGAGAAAATTGTTTGTATTTATTTATTTTTTATTTTTTGCAAGAAAGTATTATCTTATCTTATAGAATGCAGACATTACTTTAAAAAGATGTTCCTATGTCAATCTAGTCATGCATGTTAATCAATGACTTGAATTCTTCCAAGTCATTGGTTTTCCTGACTGACTCAGGCAACCCATTCCATGCTCTAATATAAGGTGACCAGAATACGTTGGGACTTGGGACGGTCCCGTCTTTCATGCTTTTCATAAAATGTCCTGGTGGGAAAGCCAATGTCCCGCTTTCATCAATAAAGTCGATCAATGTCACGTTTTAGTTTAAAATCTTTCTTTATCTAATAATTTCAAAATACTGCCTTGCAGCTTTTCCTTCTTGATCCTTATTTCATGGTTGCTGCTTCGCAGGCTTCTATGTTTGAGGCATATTCTCAGAAACTGATGTCAGCACATTTTCTTTCCGCTGTTGACATGTTGTCGTACCACATATTTCTCGATTATTCTGATAAACAATCCCAGCACACAGTATTACTTCTATTATATTATTATATTATATTACTTCTGTCTAAGTTGATGACAAGGTAAATATGTCGGATACAAAATGAACATCGAAGTTAATAGGAACTTACGGGCAGAACTCATGGTTTTAAAGACGGCAAGACGAAATCAACAACCACAGTCGACTACGATTCTAATAATGTAGATTGTATTCTGTCGCACATTTGGATAAAACCAAACATCTGAATGCAGATCGTAATGTTCAGTTAAAAGTTCCTAATTACCTCAATTAGGGTAGGCTATTTCTCCAACATCTAAATAGTTGTTAATAGCTCATTCACAGCCTCTAAAGGTAGGCCCTACTTTTGCCTATCACACAGTTTTCCATAATATACTTTTCAATCAATAATTGAACTGAAAAATGAACTTCACTTTGAGATTGCTTAGAAATGTATGACCCAAAATACACATTTTAAAAAGTACCCTTTTCAGACCTTGCTATATATACAGGGCAGAGGATGTAAAAGGCATCTGTTTCTGTGGCCTTGTTTAACGAGGATGTAATGTGGACAGCACAACGACCAACCGCCTTTACTTTTCCCCAACTAATGTCAGGTATCCATCTTTGCTGGGTAGACTCAGTGGCGCTCTAAAGATCCCACATTTTAAATTTCCAGTCGTCACCAGGATTCAAACCCAGGACACCTCGGTTTGGAAGCCAAGCGCTGAGCTCTAGCGTCACTAAAATGCAGTCAAACAAGAACCAAACTTGAAGCAATCGTTACTAAAAGTTTGAATTAACAAAGTAAAGAAGCAAGTTAGTGATGCCCAGTTTTTTTTTACAGTGTCATGGATGCTTCGAGATTAATTTAAAATGAAATTGTTTTCCCTGATGATATTTTTTTTTTGTGCCACCCTTCGCAAGAAATCTTTTTTTATATGTTAAATCAAAAAACACAGTGTGCGTCAAAAAATGTATACATTTATTTTTTGATTGGACATTAAGCTTTCCGTGTCCAGAAATTTAGCATTGTAGAACGGGAAATAAATTGTCTATGACAGTTCAAAGTGTGTATACATTTTTTGACGCACTCTATATAGCAAAGGATTTCGGGATATGGAAAGACCATGTTAGATATGAAGCCTTCGGTAGATAATCTAATTAAAAGAATGTCCTGTTTTGAAGTCATATTTTATTCAAAAGAAATGTTTAACCATTATCAAAAGCCTCTTTGAAAACCCGTGTGATGAATTGTGACAATATTCCGTACAACATTTCGATTTATTAAGTGACAAAATGTCAGTGCTTTTTAATTAGGCCTATCTTCAGCCATTGGCGAATTGATTCAGAAATGCACGAATAGAAACATGATCTTTGAAAAGGTTCCTCCCCAAAGAAGTACGCAAGAGACTTACTATTTTGGATGACGCGGGTTGGTTAGAAAAAAGTGATGCCGCAGAGACAATAGTAATTTTTTACAAAACTTTTGCCGCCTATTTTAGAAAGAGAAGCAGCCTATTTGACAGGTCAACTCTTTCAGATGGATCGCACAGAAAGATGATCAGTCTTGGAAAAACGTTTCAGAAAGCCAGTAGGCCTAATTAGTTCATTTATTAGCCTATGTGTGTAGGCCTACCTTGTGTGTAAAGTGTGTGTGTATGTACAGTCTGGTGTATTTTAGGCTACTAACGTTCTTGAAAGTAATTCTGCTAAAAAATATGTTTACGTCCCATGATCAACATGTGTCCCGTTTTCGCTCCCAAAATATCTGGTCACCTCATCTAATAGCAGTAGGGAATAAAGATCATTTGTACACGTTTGTCCTAGCATATGGAACAAGGAATGTGCCTTTATATTTGTTTCTTTCTGAGTATTTTATTAGTATTATTAACATACAGAAGTTGTGGGTGATAAGCAGTATGCTAGACAAGTGCACGTGTGTAGTCGAGTGCAAGTGTGCCTAGATGTGCTTTTGTGTAGTCGAGTACAAGTGTGCCTAGATGTGCTTGTGTGTAGTCG
>JADKLZ010003886.1:23272521-23286062 GCA_021533235.1 Biomphalaria straminea
TGTAGTCGAGTACAAGTGTGCCTAGATGTGCTTGTGTGTAGTCGAGTGCAAGTGTGCCTAGATGTGGACTCATTTTTTTTTTGTTGTGGGGAAGGAGAAGAGAAGTATGTAAATTCTCTTCTGCGTTAACGACTACATTAACACACGAACAAATCTTTAAATGTTTAAATTAATGAAAATGAAGTGTAGTTTGCATTTAAAAAGGCATTTACATTTTTTTTTGTTCTGGCAGAAGATAAAATTTTTGGTAGGCTTCATGATTTTTGTATTCGTCAATAAGATGAGGCCTCATCATTATGTTTCCCCAATTGAAAGGCCCGCTTTATGGCTGTTAGGTCGTGTGGTTAACGATGTCCCGAATTCGGGCCCTGACTGTTCCCATCATCCCTTGCTGTCTTACAGGAAGTTTTGACTAGGACGTAATACTCTTTAAAAGTATAAAATACAAAACACAATGGCCTACCATACAACATTAATTAACATGCATGACTAGATTGACACATGAAATGCGTAAGACGTAATTAAAGTGAATTCTAGTTGCCCATTGAAGAATAAAACACCTTTTCATTTATTTTGCTCATTCCATGGAAATGTCTAATAAGAATAAAATATCCATTCTACATTTGCAATCCTCCCTTCGAAGTTTTGAACACATTCTTCTTTATCCGGATGTCGCCGATAATAAAAGTTATCTCTACTTTTTCTCTTAAGGACACTTCGAAAAGGGAACTCTTATCATCAATTTATTTAGATTGAGGCTACTGAATGTGATATAAAGAAACAATTTTCTCTGACAACGGAAGAATGTCACAAATTCCTGCCATTCCTGCGTGGTATTAGAATAATTAGCTTTATGTTGTTCCCCCCCCCCGTTTCTTTTTAGTTTCCACATCTTTATGGGCATTATCGAGCTATGAACTTCTAGAACTTCTTCTTCGTTCTCCTCTCCTCTCTCTTTCTTTTCTTCTTTCTTTCTTTGAGTTTAAAACTAACTTGGATCAAAGAGAAACCAAAACTGTCCAGAGACAATTTTTTTAGCCACTCAATCCCCCCCTTTTCCCCCTAAAAAAGTAAAAAAGAAACAAAGATAAAAATACTAAGCTTCCTAAACTACAGATAATATTAAACTAAAAAGGGGTCCCGGGTTTGAATCATGGTGAAGACTGGGATTTTTAATTGCTGGATCTTTAGGGTGCCTCTGAGTCCAACCAGCTCTATATTATAATGGGTACCTGACATTAGTTGAGAAAACGTAAAGGCGGTTGGTCGTTGTGCTGGCCACGTGATACTCTCGTTAACCGTGGGCCACAGAAACAGATTGCCTTTACATTCTCTGCTTGCATGGTCTGAAAGGAGAACCTTACTTACAGTACGAAAGGCCGTTTTTTTTGGTAGCTACTAATATGATAATATATAGATATCAAAGAATTTCTTTTACACGATATGCACAAGAAAGCCTGTAAGATATTTATTGTTATCTAATTATCTTAAAAGATAACTGCGTGTCAATGTTCACCCGACTTTGGTGTCTATATTTAGTTTGATTAGTAATAATACACACTTTTTTTCTTTTCTCATAACGTTGAAGTAGCCAAGGTTGAATCTACTTGTAACAATGCTTGTCTTTGCGGCTTTCGTTTTAGCTGTTTGTGTGCCTTATAGTTATGGAAGTATTTGTTGCTCGCCAGATCAGTTTGAGGCATTTTTCATCTACGATGACGCTAATGTCTTTATTGACGCTAATGCTGGTACCGCATATAGGTCAGTTTTTGAATTTGTAAAAATATATAGGACTCCTACTGGTGAGTTTTGATATCCTAAAAGTCGCCCGCTCGTGTAAACTTTAAACAAAATAGTAATGTTATGTTTGTACCACCTAGAGATGAATTATTTGGTAGCTTCTAAGCTTGCCGAGTTCAGTTTTTTTTTTACAACGATTATATTAAGTCGCTCTGTATTTTTCTTGGTTGTTCGGATTTTCGCAATCCCTTTTTCGACCACTTTTATACATCCAATCGTCATAAATTTTACATACAAGCTTATGATCCTATATAACATGAATCAATAAAAACAATTAGTTAATTAATTAGTCTCGTAATTAATTAATTTTGTCCTTTTATATATATATATATATATATATATATATTTAATTTTATATATATTATTATTTAAGGGTTTTTTTTTGTATAAAAAAAGAATACAAAAAAAAGAATAGGTGCCGTTACTTCATGATAGATTGCGTAACTTTCAACTAGCCTACTAATGAATAAATAATAAACGTTAAAATACAAGAAAAGTAATATTTTATTCCACACATTGGAAAAGGTTCCGGTGCGTACCGTCACAAAAAAGCACAATGTATTTCTTGTGTACCTTTATCGGAAACACTATGTATTCTCTTGTGTATCTATGTCAGAGGCACTTGTATTAAGCACTATACATTCTCTATGCATTCTCTTGTGAAGCTATATTAAAGACACGGTGTATTCTCTATGTATTCTATGGTTATTTCAAAAAACAATTATTATTTTGTCTAGCTATATCAGAAGCACTATATTATTCCTTTTTGTGTAGCTATATCAACAGCACCGCCCAAGTCTCTTACGACTACACTAGACGAGTGAGTTACATGAACGTATCGTCGGTAGAGCTCACGCCCTTAGTACCGCAACCTATCGTGACTCAGTTCAAAATAATCAATGATTATGTTAAGGTAAGCTAACACCATTTCTCTCTCTCTCTGTCTCTGTGTCTCTCTCTCTCTCCACAATTCATTAGGGAAATGCGTCAAGTCTTGGGATGAACACAAATGTAAAAAAGATAACTGTAGCATTGAGATAATCCACTTACAATAATGACGGCCGAAATAAATAATGAAGTTGCTGAGGATATCGCTGCTTACTGCTTAAATGATTAGACTTGGTTCAAAACCACACAATTTTTACTCTTTGGCCGATCTGGGGAGGGTGGGCATTCTTAAAAATTGCATACGTGCGAAAATGCGTCAATAAAAATAGATAGATAGATCAATATAATAATTAGTAAAAAAAAATATTTAAAAAAAAACGATGCATGTATAATTCATTGGCCTCCTTCAGCCGTAGAACGATTATGGTTCATCTCGAACACTTTTTCATGTGTCCCTTTTTTCCCACTCAGGTCAAGGTGGCTTTCACTTTGGTGGTAGAAGAGCCGGCCATTCTTCGTAAGATACGCTTTTCTTCAAGAGCTGAGGCCCATGTTTTCTCGCTTGTATCAAAACACACTAAAATTAGAAAATTAAAACAACATTTTGTAGTTCCATGGTGCGTTTTAATAGAAAGCGTTGTTTTTTATTTTTTGTTTATAGTTCATTTAGTTCAAAGTTCAATCTCGTGTCACATTTCAAAGTTCATCCATCTTTAGGGCATACAGTACCAGTTCTCTGATGTCCACTGTGATAAAACAAACATAGGAACATCGATGCAACAACTCTGTATACCAGGTGTAGTATTAAATAAAGACCATCTCTCAAATAGCTAGATCTTTGGCACCTTATTATTTGTTGAATTACTATATAGGTACATTTTTTAAAACTATAAGTCAGTGTGCCCTATGATTTGATACAATTAGAACATAGGTGGAGATTACTTATTTATATTAGGCCTACTAATTAGGCCTACTTACTTACTTACTTATTGCCTGATCTAGAAAGATACAGTTTATCTCATATAGGCCTATAGCTTTAGGCCTGGTCTAGTTGTTTACACTCATTCATGCTGTGCTTTTAGAAGAGAATATGAATCTGAATTTATTGTTGTTGTTTTTTTGGTTTTTTTTTTGGTCTTATTATTTACGTGTTTCTGAAGAAAGCTTTGTACTTAGAAAACAAAAATTTAAGTCATAGGCTACTACCTGTGAATATAAGGCATAAATCACACTAATTATCATATGCTAATTGTGCTTGTATATTTGACTGAGTTTGTTTTTATGTACAGATAATGCTATTCAGTTGACCAATGGCTTTATTGGTAAAAACCAAACTCAGGTGGTCACATATCAGTACACCTACCCAGGTTCACCATACACATATACCACTACAATAAACCCAAAAGGTAAGTTCAAATAGACGTTAAATATAAGCCTATGCTATCCCAGTAGTGAATATGTAACCACAAATCTGTGATATGAGCGTTAAATATCTTACAGTGTAGAGTTTAGCCCAGTATAACTCAAACTTTTAGCAATGAAGCCACTTCTAGAACCCCCCCCCCCCAAAAAAAAAAAAAAAAATTACTTTTGCGATACCTTGGTCATCTAGGGGGTTATTGAGTTTTCATAAATTAAGAGATTCTGAAATTCATTCTCTTGGCGTAGTCTACAACACTATTTCTCCCAGTAAAAAAAAGCGAAGGTCAAATAAAGTAAAAGAAAGGGTGGAATGGGACGTCACTGAAGAATGAAAGACATTCAAGGCTGTAGAATATATACATTTGTAATGGGTTTGATGGCTGTGAGATCATCCTTCTTGTTTAGCAGACGTTCTGTGGCCAGCTTATTTAAAAAAGATGGGAGTAATTTGACCCATTTGAAGTATAAAAAAAGGCGTGTAGGCTCTAGCGTCGCTTCGACGAAGACGTATTAAAATAATTAAAAGCCACCCATCACCCTCATCTCTGTGGCAATTTACGTCTCGTGAGACGATCTTTTCCCTTTGCAACTTCTTGTGTGGCTAAAGAGGCCAAACCTTGATACACAGCTGCGGTTGCAGGTTGAGCATATAAAATCACCAGGCGCAGCTGCATTTTCAGCCTTCTTTCTGCTTCTGTTGTGTATGGCATCTGCAGTCCGAGACCGTTCTCTTATGCTCTCTTTCCATGTGGATCTATCCAGTGCTACTTTTTCCCAGCTGCCAGTGTCGATTTTAAATAGCTTCATGTCACATTTGCACACATCTTTATACCGTAAAAGTGGGCGACCAGCGGCTCTCCTGCCTTCAATAAGATCGCCATACAGAATATCTCATCTAGCTTTATCCTATTTTCACCAACAATCTTAACGAAGCCGACACAAACAGCCGCTAGGGTTTTCATTTCAAAGGCCCTATTTTAATTGTATTATGCCTGAAGAGAACATTAAAATAGTAGGTCTAACATAAAGAAGTTTCAGTGAGTAGTCATTAGCGTTACAAAGTTTATATCAATTCACTCACTCTGTCTATCTGGTACATTTTTTGTACAAGCTATTTCTCCCACACCCAATCTCGGATCATGTTGAAATTTGGCACATTATTTCTTGTACCTGAATGGAAAAGTAATAATCAATTAGTTAATTACTTATTGGCAATTAATTATTTTGTTTGATATCGAACAAGGGAAAGAAATTGTACTTAACAGATGTGGATGTATAAGTTATTCCCCTTTCTACTTTGTGTAGAGAATAAGTTGGTCGCTATAAAGTTTGAAACTAACTATAGATAGCTATGAAACTTGCAGAATGTTTGAGGAGGCTTGAACCCTCGAGCTCAAAGTCAAGTCGTACAACCTTTTTTAAAATATACAATACATTTCAAAAGAAATCGATTACGGTAACCTTCAACCTGATACCCCCTTCTCTCCCACCCTCCCTTTCCCAACTGGCCCAGACATGTGATAGGATCATAGAGTAGTGAGGAAAAAAAATTAAAAATAGATCCCCTTTCAGACCCCTTGTGGTCTATAGGACAGATAAAGTAAAACTCATCTGATTCTGTGACCTAGGTTAACATGGGTGTCATGTGGAGCACAACGACCAACCGCCTTTACTTTTCCCCAACTAATGTCAGGTACCCATTAGAGCTGGGAGGACTCAGAGGAGCCCAAGGATCCCGAAATAAAAATCGCAGTCTTCACCGGGATTCGAACCCGGGACCCCTGGTTTAGAAGCCAAGCGCTTTACGGCTCCTTGAGAAAGCTAAAACAAAAAACAATTGGTAAAAAATATTTTTATTCGCCCAAATATATTATTCTTAATCTAGATCTATTATAAATTTAATTACATAACTTATCCAAACTTATTGATACATGATACATGATTACACTTAATATATGCTTTGTTGTTGTTTTTTTCAACTACTTTTTTTATTTTCTTGTTTTTGTATTTACTTGGATTATGTTTTTATTCTTTTAAATCCACAAGCCTGCTCAATATTGTTTCCTTTTATTTTCATCTTGCTGTTCCCAGCGTGTCTTCCAGTTGCTCAGATCTATCTCAGCGGTGATGTTGTGCCAGACAGTGGCACCATGAACAGCTTGCTTGTTTCTGACATCTCTTTAGGAATCAAAGACACGTCTGTTTTTATCCCGCCAAAAATCTGTCTCAACGACAAAAGCAGTCGGATTGAGAAGGTATTGTCGCTATCATTGAATTAGTTATCGTGATGGGATCTCGATTCCTTAGGGCACTGTGATGATCAAAAGAATAATGAATTTATAAATAATATTTTATATAAACGACGTGCGGAACTAAATGTTCTCTATAAAGCACTGGCCATTATATTTTGTAGTTGTATAACTAATTAATGTATAAAATATTAGTTTTATGTAGCCTATAACTTATCAACCTATTCAACGCTTGTTTGATTATTGTAAATACTAAACGGGCCACATTTTAACTATCAACCTAGCATACTTATTTTTAGCCCGTGAACTAGTGTATGTTACAATGAAATTGCACGACAAGCTCCCTCTTTTCTTCTGTCTGTCTGTCTTTCTCTCCCTCTCTCTCTCCTTATCTCTGCCTGTCTCTCCCTAGCTCTCTCTTTCTCCCTTTCTCCCTCTCTTTCTTTCTCTCTCTTTCTCTCCCTCTCTTTGTTTCTCTTTCTCTCTCTCTCTTTTGTTTTTTTTAAGTGTTTTTTTATATTTTTCTTGTTGGCATTTATTATAGAACACAAGAAGTCGTATCATTACAAAAACGTGTCTAGCAGCAGTAGAAAACATTTGACAGCGGTGATAAGTGAACTAGATTAATATCTTCTTGCTGCTAAAACTTATCAGTTCATGAGCTTAAAAATAGTTTTTTATATTTCAGACCCAGTTGAACAGATTTATGTCCAGATTACACAAACTGACCAGATATTTCTGAAGTTTATATTTGTTTGTATGTATTTAAGACGGAAGATACAAAATAGTGTGTGTGTATATCTAGTTCATTAAACAGCCCAGGACACGGCAGCAGTATTGATAGACTTCACAAAAGTTACTTCTGCATGACAGTTTGTAAAAAGACAAAATTAAATAAAATTTAAATCAAATACCTTTTTTTATTATCTTCAATCAAGTAACATTAAGGAAAAATGAATGAAGTTTTGAAAGAATGTAAGTTTTGCACCAATAAATGAAGCTTTTCACGTATGGGTATAGTTTGCGCGAATTAAATGAAATTTTACAAAATTGAATAATGAATGAATGAAGTTTTGCACGAATGAATGAAGTTTTGCACGAATGAATCAAGCTTTGCAAGAATGAATTTCATGACTTCGTGTCTGACTAGTTGAATTGGAGAACATTTTAGTTTTGTTTAAACGAAAGTTACTATGAAATTGTTAGCGATAGTTTAAAGTTTAAATATTCGACGTGCTGAAGAAGCTCGTTGATGTGTCTAAAGCAATTCTTTTCAGAATCACAACAGTTAGCACCAAGAAACATCACCATGTTCTATTTAATTTAATTTCTTCTCAGTCTAATTACCTTACTCTTACTGGGCCTACCTGTGAATGTTTCGTTTAAATATCTAGCACTGCCCCATTTGTAATCTTCTCATTAAATACAAGATGAAGCCATTAAAGAAACACATTCCAACAAAATGAAACTATGAGTTTCACAAAGTTTATTGTGTCTGAATGTCTGTCATTTGTTTTAACATTATTATAGATATTTTTTGACATGATCTTTCATCATTCACCCATCCTTTGTGTTTCTCATAGAACATAAAGCATCTGTAAAATATGCCACTTTCCACAGTCTCTTTTTAGTCTTTTAATGGTTTCCCAACTTAGGTTTGTCTAGCTCTGTTGTTGGTATCTTTTCATATGGTGTGACCAATCCAACTCTGTCTAGCTCTCTTGTTGATATCTTTTATTAGGGTGTGAGCAATCCATCTCTCTCTAGCTATGTTGCTGGTAGAGAGGCACCTAAAATTGGTCTCCGCATAAACTTGGATAAGACTAAATTTTTACTAAAAGTGGCTCAACAAAAATGTCTGAGATGGATTTTGGGAGTCAGTTACACAGATCGGGTCTCAAAGAAGGAAATCCTATGCCGAACTGGGAGTCGAACACTTAGTGAGGTTGTGACAGAGCGTTGCATGAGGTTTGCGGGACATGTTCTCCGAGAAAATGAACTACGCATACCAAGAGTTGCGACGACATGGAGGCCAATACGAGGAAAGCGCAAACAGGGACGTTCTAGTAAAACTTGGCGGGACCTCAGAACAGTGGACACCAGGTGGGATGAGGCTTCAGACTATTGCAAGTGACAGATCTTTGTGGAGACAGCTTGCCGCCCAATGCGCCGAACGGCTCGGAGGACCTAAGTTCAAGTAAGTAAAGGTTCAATATCTCATTGAAAGCCTCAAAGACGAAACTTTGTTCATTAGTTCACATATGTTTGTCTGGAGGGTCAGATACTTTTGTCAGTGACATGAAATAGTGACTATGAAATAAAAGTATTGAGCGTCGTTGGCGTATGTTATGAACGTACCTTTGTTGTTGGTTTTATTTGTCTATTGTTTTATTTAATTTGTGACTATTTTAAAGTTGTCATTAAGTGTATTGAAACACAATGTAGGTCGAGATATTTAAAAACTCAAGATAATAAAATGCTACCGTAACATTATACACACCAACTCGTGAGCTACTCCCTCTTCGTCCACAACGAGAATATTCACCTTGTACAATACCTGCATTATCTCTGTTGTTAGAGGCTACATATAGAAAGTTTTTTCCCCAAGAGTAAAGCATACATGCGCATGTTTTCTAACATAACAGACAGCTTTAGCAGTGCTAGGTCAGATCAGTAGAAATGCCAATTAAGAATACAATGAGACGGGCCACCTTCGTAATTTCATAGAATAATTTGGAAATTAATTAATAATTTTAAAAAAAGTAAAATAGGAACACCTCAGTACACAACCCCACCTAAAAAAATATTTCTCATTCTTACACAGTTAAAACAAACACAATATAGAAACTCCTTTCTTAGAAAACAAAGCTCATTTAAGACGTTAAGAGGAAGAGCACCGTACTTACAACTATATCATACAAGAATGTAGAAGTTATTTTTCCTTTTTGATATTAAAAAAAATAATTATCAACAATTAACTAACTAATTTGTTATTGTTTAATGGTTTAAATCAGTGATTCCCAAAGTGGTCCATGTGGACCCCCAGGGGTCCACGAGGACTTCCAAGGGGTCCACGAAAGTGAAAAAAAGAATTGGGGGTCCATGACATGCAAATGGGGGTCTCATTTAAGAAGGAATTGAGTTTAATATAAATCTCACATTAATGAAATCACCTATTATATCATACAAGTATACATTATTTATACTTTATTATAGCTAGGCATTTGGTCTAAATATATATTGATTTATCGGAATTAAAAACATATTTTAAATTTTAATACCTCATTTAAATAGCTTAATTTGATCTAGAGATAACTTATATTTAACATGGCTGAATCTAAATATAAAATAGACGGTGGTTTTAATTTTCTAAAATTTGTTCTTCTTTTCTCGTCGAACTTATATTGCCCATGTGTCTTTTATTTAATAACATTTTATGCAATGACACCATGAAACCACCTAAGCTGGAGGATAGTTGGAGACAAAGCCACCCTGATAAGATTAGAAAAAATATTGAACACTTCATGATAAAGTTAAGAAAAGATCTACAGTTGACAAAATATTTGCTTTCAAATTTTAAGGAAAATATAATGGTTTGCTGTGTCTTAAAATATCTTGCAAAATTATAAACATGGCATACGATTGGCGAAAAAAAAAAGAATGATTTAGCCAGCCGCTGAAGTTATTTTATGATGCTATACGACCAATCAAGCTGGATAATCATTTGAGATGATGCCACCCTAATAAAAAGATAAAGGTTTGCAAAACTTTCAAACATTCAAAGATAAAGTTCAGAATACACCCACAAAATCTTTCTTTGACCTGACATTGAGATGTTGATTATCATAGTAAAATATGGAAAACCTCAAACGATAGGCAAATTATTGATTTTACCAGCCGTTGAAGAAATGTAAAAACTCTTACACAAACTTATATCATTAAAAGAATTTCATGCTTGTGTTTTGGGGCTGGTGTCTTGTTTTGGGCATCTCAATGAAGAATGCAATTTGGAAGTCATGGTCGGAATTCTCTGCAGACAATCCAAAAGGGAAATTTCAATGGTCCCAAATTTTGAGCTTCCGGAACATAAATTTTCTCATTATGATGTATAGTTCTGATGTGAAAAATTATAGGTGGTCCTATCGGAAAAGTTTATAATAGGTCTTTCTTGTATATCGAATGAGAGCTCGTTTTTACAATTCACTATTAGTTTCTTCATTTTTTCCGGATATAGTGCGATGTTCAAGTGTGTATTTGTTTTGTCACATTCGACAAATGTGTCAGCCTTCTATTTCCTTCTATTTAAACATTGGAGAACAGTGTTATTGCTGTTGTTGTTGAGCTTTACAAGGTCACACAATATGTTTTGTAAAAAATTATCTGGGTGTTCCTTCAGATTCTATAGATAATTACATCCTAGCCCAAACCTCCCGACGAAAGATGCGAGCAGGGTGACCACCGAACGTCAGTCCAGGCATCATGAGTTGTTTTATTTAGGAGGCATCAGAGTTTTTCAAGCTTTGAAGGACTATTTTTATATGAGTCAAGAACAAAAATGTAACTGTTTGGTGAACTTTGTGGATTCGCTAGCCCGATAGCCGTTAGCTCTAATGCTCCAATTTCTTCTTAGTGGTTGTCATAGAGCTCGTTAGGTATAATAAATATAAATATATATCTAAATTATAAATTTTTAAATTATTTTTTTCTCAATTGGGCCATTCAATAAGTTTGTGGTGGCTTTCTGAGAACAATCCATGAAAACTCCGTTAGGGCAATGATATTTGAGAAGAGTTCACTAAATTCTTGAGCTCTGTTGGAATATAGCAAAATGGTCTGGTAATGATGTAATTATTTTATTCAAATTATTATGGCTTAAGAAATCCACGAAAAACAGCTCTTTGTGAAACCTTTTACTAAAACAACAAATCTCTATATAAAAAATAATATCCGTAGCAATGGAAGTCGAGCTTGCAAACCTTTAAAAACAAAAAGTTTCCAATGTGTTTAAGGATAGTTAACGATACATTTTAACTGTTACATAATGGGTTTAAGTTTCAATTTTTTTGTTAATAAATTTAATGTAAAAGGAAATGAATTCAACTTAAAATGTAGTTTTAATTTACCTTTTCTCTCCTCATGTCACTGGTTGGAAATTATTTAAACAAAATGTGTAATTTGAAATTGATGAATTTTCAAAAATTTTAATATAACTTAAACAGGGGGTCCACGGAAAACCAGAAAACATGTCAAGGGGTCAACTAGACAAAAAAGTTTGGGAACCACTGGTTTAAATTAATCCGAGAATGGGTGTGGGAAAAATAAATAATGGGATATTTTCTTTCTGAAACCTTTAACTGGTATGCTTGAACAACTTATCCAGGCCAGACAAAGAAAATTTAGAGTAAATATGCAGGTTAAAATAATATTTTAAAAAAAATTTCTCTTTATAATGCGCTGAGAGAATCTGTCCTTCTAAGGAATTCGATATAACAGCATGAAGTGCTTTACTATATTTTTTTGACGTTTAAGTAAATAAAAAAGAGTCAACAAAACGCTAGGAGCCATCAGTCTTTAAGTTGATATAAATTTGAATATAAGCTTGTTTAAATCCAACTTGACCTAGAATTTATAGAATTTATCTCTTTCTTGAAGTACCTTCAAACTTCGGTGAGCCAGTTTCTCAGGGGAGAGAATGAATACAGACAATTCAGATTTCTACTGCTTTCTTCGCCTCTAATCTAAATACTTGGGCTTCGTTCTAACATGAGTGTGTGTGTGTGTGTGTGTGAATATGTGCATGTGGATATGAATTTAAAACAGGTTTTTACGTTATGTATAAATATGATCGAACTTAAGATTTGTAGTTGACATCGTAAATAGCACAATGGATAAAGGAACTCTGTTTCTCGTGGTGGCTCTTTTTGTGACGGCTACTTTAGCGGCACCAAAGAAAATCGAGGTTTGATTAACAATGAAACTCATTGACCAATATTAATTTTACGTTTTCTGCAGTAATAGTTTGTTTCCTTTTGCTTTCAATCTTATGATGCGTCTTAGAAAACAGACATTAAAGTGACTGTGTTGCTAGAGTAGTTTATCAGTCGGAAGGTCCTTGAGACTTAAAACTCATAGCAGGACGCGTGGGCAATAAATGAATCTCAGGATCTCAAACTGGTAGCATATGCACAATACGTTTTAAGAGAATATTTGAAGAGATATTGTAAATCTTACATTGAATAATAAATGTTTGTTTCAAAACTTAAAGCATTATATTTTCAACAAAAAAAATCACAATACGCCCGTAACACTGAGAGGTTCTCAAAATAAGTTAGGATAACAAGCACTGGTCTTCGTTGTACACTTTTTAAACAGACTGACAGACCAACATAATGTTTGCTTTGTGTTTTTTTTTCCGGTACAAGTACAAAATAACTTGTTATATATAAATCTCAAAATCGTAACACAGCAATACAACATTTTGAGAATTCATGGCGAAAAGACCACACTTTACCATATTCTCGGTTCACTAATCACACTTTACCATATTCTCGGTTCACTAATCATATTTATCGAGATTTAGACATTTCTGTTACTGTGTGCTATTTTTTGTTAAAATAAATTCCTAACAAATAAATCTCTAAAACTTTTTTTTTTTTGTTTTATTTCTACAGGTATCATTTATAGATCATGGTGAGTTTATATATTATTTTTCAAAGATATGTAATAGATAAAACTCAATAGATCAAGGCTCTTGTCTAGATGGCTGGAACTAATTGCTGACTGCCTCAAAGTAAGACTTATTGAATTATATGTTTTGTGTAACTTCATTGTGCACAGATTTACCCTGTAAACGAATGCCCCAAACAAATGCATTGCTCTATGTACAGAAAGGAACTTCTGTCTCAACGGGGTTTGAATAGTAACTTCACGCGTTGCTGATTAGACAGTTATTGTCGATTTGAGACAATGTCTATTGAGGCTCTAAAGTCTAAGCAAATGATGGGGTTCGCTTAAACAGGTGTCATTTAACGCAGTCTTTCTGACTGTAATGAGGGCGAGAAGTCCGAGAAGTCACCAGTTAGAATCTTGGTGAAGACTGGGATTTCGAACTTAGGACATCTCTGAGTTCAGCCAACTCTGATGGGTAAAAGTAAGTAAAGTTCCCCTTTCAGGCTTTGTTAT
>JADKLZ010003886.1:23293993-23304611 GCA_021533235.1 Biomphalaria straminea
CCTGAACAAAAGCCCTGAACAGAAGCCCTGAACAGAAGCCCTGAACAGAAGCCCTGCTGTTTTGCGTATTTCATTATTATTACAATCTCTTATTTTGCATTGATTTGAATATGAGACTGTTTTCAATAACATTGATCTAGACAAAGTTACAACAAGACTTTTTATTGTCCTTGTATCCAGGTGTCACTCAATCATTGGCTTCAACAACCACGGTAAACAAGACGTGTCTATTGGCGCTGGATGTGAGCTGAAGGGAATCATCATGCACGAGCTGATACACACCATCGGCTTCTGGCATGAGCAGAGCCGTCCAGACAGAGACAACTACATTAACATTGACCTCAATAACGTCAAAGCAGGTTAGGGTTAGGGTCAGGGTTAGGTGCAGGGCATTATATCTATATCTAAAAATAAAAATAATATACATAGCTTATCAGTCTCTCTTTCACACACACACACACACACACACACATATTTATGTCTACGTCAGACCTTGCGATCTATGGGGCAGATGATGTTAAGGTCATCTGTTTCTTTAGCCAACGGTTAACGAGCAGGGTGTTATATGGCCAGCACAACGACCAACCGTCTTTACTTTCCCCAACTAAAGTCAGGTAGAGTTGGGTGGACTCAGGGCAATCAGGGGCGCCCTAAAAATCCCGAAATTTAAAATCCCAGTATTAACCGGGATTCGAACCCAGGACCTCAGGTTCGGAAGCCAAGCGCTTAACCATTCAACCACCGCGCCCCCTATATATAGATATATATAATGCAAGGTACATAAAGCATAAAAAACGTTAGTCAATGAAGGTCAGCTAGCAGTTTTCCTGTTGAGTTTACATTTTTCTCGGATCTTGTGTATGCATTAGAAAACCGTTGTGGCAGAACAGTTGTTTTTTTTTAAATGTTTATGTAACGTAGCAGGGCCGGATTTAAGGGAAGGCCTTGGGATAGACATCGCTGAGCTAGATCGTCTTTTTTTGTTTCAGAATCCAGACACGACTTTAACCTCCATCCCGTAACTGAGGCCACTACACTCAACACCACCTATGACTTTGGCTCCATCATGCACTACGGGGTCTACACCTTTGCGCTGGACCGCTCCAAGCCGGTCATCACAGCCAAACCTGGGAAGGCAACAGACACTACGTCCATGGGCCAGAGACTGAGTCTAAGTACAACAGATGTGCTGAAGATACAGCGGTTGTACGGATGTACTGAAGGTAGGCGCCTGGAACTGGTCTGTGGAAACAACTGTCAATGACGTGCCCCTATTGGTATAGTATCAGTACACGTGCACTAAAAACACGAGAATTTAAATGAATAACTGTCAAAGTCTTAATTTTAATTTTAAAAGCGTGTATTGTTAATAATGTTTTTACCATATATTATATACAAAATGAATGAAATTGCTAAGAGTCTAGGGAGCTAACTTTTGCTGACATGCATATTTTCTTAATGTTATTACTTCCCTTATTTTGTGATACTATTGATTAAAAAAAGTTGTTAGCTATATTTTAGTCAACACTAGTCAGTGACTAGTCTAATAGGTCTATGCAAACCAAAGACTCTTTAAAGTAGAGAATCTATTAATGCAAACAAATAAATATGATTCTAAAAACTTTTTCCCCACAGATACTACTCATATAACTAAACCAGGTAAATATTTTGTTTTTCTAATTATACCTACTAATCAATGGCCTGGTAACCTATTATTAATGCTTTGTTATTTGTATCTGTGACAAAAATAAATTTCGCCCACTTAAGGTATCACTCGGTCTAGGCATTTAACTAATTTATTTTTGCTATCTTATTTTTTTTTATCTCCGCTTAGCCCTTATGGCTATCTAAAGCTATTACCTCCACCCCCTTTTTCTCTAGGCATCCGTGTCACGATGTAATTTCTTAATCTGGCATGTCTAGCAAATCTATCAAGAGGAGTGAACTCCCCTTTCTTATCTGATCAAACCTCTTTTGATATATAAAGGACGGAATTCGCCCCTCCTCAACTTTCACCAGGTGACACACCCTCACCCTCCCCTGTCGGGAGGGGCGGGTGACTTCAAAGAGTCCTATCGACACCTAGATAATATCGGGGTCGTCGGACCATCTTGGAAAACCGCGAGTTGACCATATTTGCCGGTGGACGGGCAGTCTAGACGCGAGGCGGCCCGTGTTTGCTTACCTTGTCGTTACACGAGGTCAAGCGGAAATCCTTTGTCTAAACAAATCAGGCAGTCTATCACATTTGAAAATATGGTTTTCCCCGTTAGCCCCGCCTCCTTGACCACACGACAGGATATGCGTAATGGCAAGCCCATCCCTTTTCCTGTCCAACTTAGCCTTTTTAACTACACATGGCGAATGGTCTTATTCCCATTTCATTTTGAGGAGCTGAAAGGATATACTTCTCTGTTTTGAGCTTTACGAGCTTCGCTCATTATATTCATTTCATATCTTTCATAATATTGGACTGGTGGTAAGCTTCTATATGGTTTGTGTTTAATGGCCTCTCACTATGTGTATTTACATATTTGTGCATTTATTTAGTGCATTATATTTGTGTACATATTTGTGTAATTCTTATCTTGGATTATGTAAGTAGTCACTTTATGTATCATATTTTATTATCATGACTTGTACGACTAAATAGTCAAAGTCATCCACTTTATCTGGACTAGAATTAGTTATAATTCTTGCCACATGTATTTAGCTTTCTAGCTACTATTAATTTAATATAAATTACCGCTCGCCACGAGCCCTCTATATTTTATAGATAGATTCCTTGACCGGGAACTATCATAATATTTATGTAACATGTCCTATTACCAAGTATATTTTTCTCTCATTCCGTGACAAGGAATGCCGTAATTATTTATGTACTATATTCTATTTTATCGGCCTGTCGGCCAGATCACTTTACTTAGGTAAATCCATGTAAACATTATCTTGTTTGTCTTATCCTATCATTATCTTACCTCGGCTGATCGCCATGATTTTAAATAGCGCACTGACCCTGCGCCCAGGATAGACTTGAATTATTTCCCCTTGTATTTAATTTCAACTTCTAGAGATTACGTTCCTTGAACGAGCCCTGTCTCCATTCAAGCGTGCTCTATTGTTCGGGCCCAACGGCCAAATGTAAACAATAGCGACTTGGTCAATGACCCTCAGCCATTCCTCCCCCCCCCTTTCCCCTTCTCTATCCAAGCGGCTTGTAATGATATCACCGTGACAAGGTGCGTCTTACAATTTAACGCTACTTATAGTCTCCCTTGACGAAACACAATTTCTACTATTTCAATTAATACCATGTATTAGTTCCCTTGGATAACTGTGAGACTAAGTTATAGTTTCTTTACATCATTGTCACTGTACTATGTGTTATCGCCCTTGTATGACGTCACTATTGTTGTCATTATTGTCTCCCCTGATAAGAAGTAATATTTATTGGATTAACTCCCCTTTATTATTATGAAACTAGATTATGGTTTCTATTTAATCATTCTGAAGATGTCCTTCATGAAAAAGGCGTCTACCTCCCAGTGTCATCATTGTGGCTAAGTCGATCTACGAATCTCGTTGCAGCTTTTATTACAGGCTACTCCTACTTGGAAGCCCTAACCTCGCAACGCTGATACCAGTCTGCTGATACCAGATTTGGAGATACCAGCCTTACTCACTACTCAGAAGAGTCCGACCAACAACCGCATGCCAGAAGATCCGCCCCTGCAGCTACACATAGTTGGACTGTCCCGTGCGCTAGGACCGATCAAGCCAGCCACCCACAGACAACTCAGCATCAGTCACGCCGGTCTCGCCAGAGCAGCATAGGACTCAAAGCTAAGCAACAAAGCCCAATGACATTCAGACCACTTGTTTCTCATTTCTTATGATGATAGTCCCATTTATGTAAATAATTAGGCTCCGCCCTAACACTGTACAGCCTTTTACCTTTTACTTATTTTCATTCTTATTATTAAACTGTACATATGTTTTACATACAAAGTATTTGTTGCTTGCATTCATAACATTGTGCCTGTAGTCCTTATGTGCAAGTTAAGGTCCTCAAAATATCTAATTCCCCTAGACACCTATACGGCCACCATCTTTGACCTACTTGTCACAGTATCATTAGAAAGATATAAGAGTTAATACTATACATTATATTCAATATACTTACGAAATAAACAAATGCCTGCTTTCGAGAAAGAGACTAACCCAAAGTCTAAAAAAAAAAGTAAATCTAGAACAATGAACGATAGAGAGAATATTTATATGAGATTAATTATAAAGGCTAACAAGGCCCACACCCCACACTACTAGGCTTATCTACTAGTTGAAACTTTAATATTTCTATACAACTTGTGCTCATAGTACATAGTACTATAAACGAAATATATCTCTTATTAAATAGACTTATAAATCTTTTGAGCCGCTCGTTTAATTCTCTACTTTCGACTTTCAGCTACTTTAACCAAATGTACTTTTGAAAGCACTGAATGTGGTTTGGTTATAGAGCACACGGCTTTTAACTGGGTACACGGCCGAGGTGTAATTGCAGATGGTCCACATGCTGGCTACTCTTTCGGTACAGGTCAGTGACTTTCTAATTGATTGTATTACCTTTATCAACATCTATTTACTGTCCTCTCTGGCCTCGGTAAGCCAGTATGCCCTATCATCGGTACAAACGGAACATGTATATCATGCAAGATTTTGTTACAAGATTTTTCTTCAAAGATAGGAATAGCTACATTAAGTCGACTGTTAGTATAATATACTCATGTCTCTACTTGATCAGATTCCTATTTGATTGCGGTCCAGTCCCCGACACACGCCACTGGTGTAGCTAAGATTCACAGTCCTACCTACAGAAATGGCCCAGTCTGCTTAGACTTCTACTTCTATCAGAAGGGCCCAAGCTCGTACCTGGATGTTGTGGTTCAAGGTCCCCATCTGGCTACCACAGTTGTCAAGAACTTCCACAACAGCTACCACGACAACTGGGTGCACAGCAGGACATCAGTCAACGTTCCAGTGGGATCTGAGTTCACGGTGAGTTCATGACGACATTCCTGTTAGTTCTGAGTTCATGGTGAGTTCATGACGACATTCCTGTTAGTTCTGAGTTCATGGTGATTTCATGACGACATTCCTGTTAGTTCTGAGTTCACGGTGAGTTTATTACGACATTTCTATTAGTTCTGAGTTCACGGTGAGTTTATTACGACATTCCTGTTAGTTCTGAGTTCATGGTGAGTTTATTACGACATTCCTGTTAGTTCTGAGTTCATGGTGAGTTTATTACGACATTACTGTTAGTTCTGAGTTCATGGTGAGTTTATTACGACATTCCTGTTAGTTCTAAGTTCATGGCCAGCTCATGGCGACATTCCTGTTAGTTCCAAGCTCATGGTGAGCTAATGACAACATTCCTGTTAGTTCTAAGTTCACGGTGAGTTAATGACGACATTTCTGTTAGTTGCAAGTTCACGTGAGTTCATGACGACATTCCTGTTAGTTCTAACTTCACGGTGAGTTCATGACGACATTCCTGTTAGTTCTAAGTTCACGGTGAGTTCATGACGACATTCTTGTTAGTTCTGAGTTCACGGTGAGTTCATGACGACATTCCTGTTAGTTCCAAGTTCACGGTGAGTTAATGACGACATTCCTGTTAGTTCTAACTTCACGGTGAGTTCATGACGACAATCCTGTTAGTTCTAACTTCACGGTGAGTTCATGACGACATTCCTGTTAGTTCTGAGTTCACGGGGAATTTCGTTGGTGTATCTTGACAGTGTGTACAAAAAATAATTAGAAAAAAGGAGGAGGGGTTACTGAGGTTCAGAACATTTGAGTGGCACTGGGGGGCGCTGAACAATGACACAACTATTTATTTATATATTTCTTTAGTTATAGTAGAGAAAGACACACATACTAAATTTTATTAGGTAAATGTCAAGATCATCAACAGGTATTTCTATGTTTAATGAATTCACAAGTTCTTGATTTTTTCCCCAGGTAACATTCCAGGCCCACATGGCGGCAGGGGATGTGGCAATAGATGATGTTCACATATACCAAGGACACTGTGTGTAGACTTCTCATGTAGTTCTTTTATCCATGTTTTAGGCGATCTTATGGTAATCAATACATTTCTCAAATCATAGAACATTTCTTCTGTTATTTTTCTTAATGCAACTCTAGATGAAAAACTCCTTGGCTTTTTCTTTTGTTACCGCCCTTGCTCTACTATACTGACTAGCGTTTGTTTACTCGTCGTCATGTTGAAAGCCTTGAAAACTTACCCAAGTGTATTGATTTGCGACTTTCTCGCAACCTGCCTTACCCCCCTTTAAAGACATGAAGACTTCAATTACAGCTAGCACTCTTGCTACATAGGCCGTGGTATAATAAATACAGTTTCTATATGTGTGTATTTAGATTTATAAAAAAAATGAAACTCGAAGCTGTAACAAATAATTGATTTATTTTATACATATTATCAAAGTTCACAATGACAAAAAATGTATGTAGTTTACATAAGTAAAAAAATAATAACTTTAATCTTTTATATAAAGTCAACAAACAAAACACAATGCAAGTAAGACTCACATGAAATGAGATGATTTCTGGACAAATAATAGTTCTCTTTTCAGACCTTGTGATCTATTCACTGCCCCGCACGAAAGTGACCTGCTTTTTTGTGGTATACGGTTAACGAGGATGTCATGTGGCCAGCACAACGAACAACCGCCTTTACCTTTCCCTTATCAATGTCATTTACCCCATTAAATCCCAGTCTTCACCAGGATTCGAACCCCGGGACCCCCCGTTCAGAAGCCAAGCGGTTTACCACTCAGCCACCGCGCCTTGTTCACAATACGTGGACAGTTCTTTAAAAATATGAGATAACAACCACAGGATAATTGACCGACATGCCCCAATGAGTTTCATTTTGATTAACTAGGCTAAGAAAGATTTGATACTGTGTAAGAAGGGTGTGCATATGTAGCGAGCATCTGTGCGCCATAGAGGTGTGTTGCTGAATGTGTCGGAGTGTCGTGCGTCACACCAGGGGCTACTGCCAATATCCGGCAATTCTACAAGTGCATGCTAGATGGGTGAGGTAGGGAAAACTTAAGATCAAAAGTCAATAGACGACAAACTTGAAGTGGCCTTCGTTGCCTTTATGTGACGTCATACACAAGAGAAATGCCAATTGATTTATTTTGAGCGTGTGCAGGGGACAGAACAGTTTATTTAGGTGCACAGGTACTCAATGGAAAATTAAAAGTGCTGACACAAATGGAACACTCTTTCAAGACTATTTTTTCCACAGATAAAAAAAAAAAGCAAGTTCTGAAAACGGGTCGTTTGATGGTGCTAGCAGGCATCTCGTGGTATGCAATTGACATAAAACCTATAAGCCATGAAAAAAGTTACAAAAGGAAAAAAAAAATGTATGTGATTTATATTTTAATTCACGTATAAATGAAATTGAGCCTCATATTCTACTTGTGAGATTGAAATGAGAGAAGATCATATTTTGAAGCTACTTTACTATTTCACTAGGTGAGAGGTTAGAGTCTTGAAGGGAGAAAGGGAAAACTATGCTGAGTGACCACACTGGTCAAGATGAGAGAACATGATGTACGTTGAAACATCAGCACTGGGGTGGACCGAACAGGTCTGTACGACGTAGCAACGAGCCATTGGTCTAAACTGCCCACAGACTCGTTGCAGGTCAACTAAACCACACACTTTTTGTAAGCACTGGGTTGAACTAAGACACACAGTATTTGTAAGCCTCCATGCACTAAGACTGCGTGCAGGGATTCCTCCCTTGTAGCACGGTCCAGGCAACCTGAAGTACTGTTCATGGTGTCCCTGTCTCCGTACAGGGCAAGACACGCACCAGAAAGTTTTTGAGGGATGGAACTTCAAAATACCTAACCTTTAAAAGCTTTTTTTGCACGAAGAAGATTGAAATAGATTCTGTCCAATGTGAGTTTGAAGGCGTAGATCTCTTTGATTTAGGTTGAGAACTGTTTAGAATTGAATAGTCCTTTTTAGATGTCAGTATTAGCTTTGAACTATGGAAGAAGTTTACTATGCAATCGGAACCACTGAGTGCCAGGCGACGAGATGACGCTGAACGTTGACGAAATGATAGAAGGGTACAAAATGAGATGGCACGGAGATAAAACATAACTCTGAGAAAAAAAAAAACTCATTAAGTGTCCTGGAAAACTGACCAGCTGATGACATGCTGACCTCAGCAGTAAAGTGAGACCAAATGAGAGAAATTTTAATACATGTAAGATCATTGACAGGACAGACTGTCAGTGGGCGATGACATTCTAAAACTGTCAGTAGGCGAGGACATTCTAAAGACTGTCAGTGGGTGAGGACATTCTAAAGACTGTCAGTGGGCGAGGACATTCTAAAGACTGTCAGTGGGCGAGGACATTCTAAAGACTGTCAGTGGGCGAGGACATTCTAAAGACTGTCAGTGGGTGAGGACATTCTAAAGACTGTCAGTGGGTGAGGACATTCTAAAGACTGTCAGTGGGTGAGGACATTCTAAAGACTGTCAGTGGGCGAGGACATTCTAAAGACTGTCAGTGGGTGAGGACATTCTAAAGACTGTCAGTGGGCGAGGACATTCTAAAGACTGTCAGTGGATGAGGACATTCTAAAGACTGTCAGTGAGCGAGGACATTCTAAGTAAAACATTTTAAATAGTGTTTTAAAGATACTTTGCAAATAATGTCAAGCTTCACATTGGAAGTATTTTGCATTGATCATTGCCATCCAACATTACATCAACAACAAAAATAATAAAACAAAAGAAACAAAGTCAAGTTTGCATGAAACCAATCACAGAAATGTCATATAGTTCAAAACTAAAGCAGATTTAGCCAATGAAACACTTAGATGTTTTGTTGTACACATTCTCAAAGTTTCAGCTAAAATGTCTGTACTTAGATCTATAAAGACTAGAGCTGTTTAAATAAAGAATGAAATTTACTCTGAAAGTGTGAAAGAATTATTTCAACAAGTCAGATCTGCTAAAAAAAATACAATGCAAACTATAGTTTTAAACAAAATTAAGGGAATTTATTTTTCCATTCTACCTTTAAATTATCTTATTCGAATTGGATAGTTTTATTTTTTACTAATTACTTCAAATCTATTACAAATAATTGTACACAATAAGTGCTGCTCTATTCTCTACAACTGCTATACAATGAAACAGTGTGCTGACAGCCAAAGGTAAGGGAGAGACACTGCTCTACAATATTTAAATGGACCCAAAATGCTATTAAAATAAATAATACATTTCGGAGGACGGATAAAAGTCTTTACGATTTTCGATAATATACATAAAAACGCATCAATAAATAGTATGTGTGTATTGCTTAGCACAGCCTAGGAAGCTTTCTGGCCATATGACAAAGTGTCTAGTCTTTGTTTAACATAGAACTGAAATACACAATTCAACCAAATATAAACTGTGGCGTAAAATACATACATTTTTAAAACATGTATACATTCATAACAACAGACACAGATATTGTGGGAGTCTAGAAGAACTGACTAGCTTAGAGATTTGCAAGTCTTATCTCTAAAAGCCTTCGCTATTTGCTGTGTATGAATGATTAACCATGTCATGTGCATTAGGTATTTGGATCCACATTAGAAAAGACGTGATGAATGGAACATTATGACAACCGGTAACTGGCGGTAACATAAACATATAGAGTAGTGGCTGGGTTGAAAGAGACCACTGGACCAATAGAAAAGTTGATGCTTACTACGTCACTGTTGTCTTACAACGTTGGTGCAGGGGGGAGGGAGGGGTAACTAATGTTTGCACTACAAGAAAAAATATTTGGATATTTGGAACATGTTAGAATACCGATAAATGTAAACAAACCATTTTTCTTTTTTATTTTTTTTTACGTCAGAGTTCACACATGATATCACGTGGTTCACATGTCTACGCGTCTCTAAGAGACAATGTTTCTCAACCATTTCTCATTTCAAAGACTTCAGAATTAGACTTCCATTTCAAGTAATTCAGAATTCGACTTTCATTTCAAGTAATTCAGAATAAGCCTTTCATTTCAAATACTTCAGAATTAGACTATCTGAGTATCTACAACACTTCCACTCAAAGACACACACATTCTTCTTTCACCGATATACAAGCAGAAGATTTTGTTTTTTGTCCATTCTCTTTATCACAATTAAACTAACCGGCCCCAAAGTTACTTGGTTGAGAGACACTGTTCTAGGTACTTCGTGATGGTTAAACCAGATAGCACCAACACCTGACATAACCTGGGACGGGGGGGGGGGGAGGTGAGATCAAAGGCAAATCTAAAAGTTTGCTGCGGTATATTGTGCCAGTAATGTACAAATGTAAAAGTCGATATATTGATATCTCCTAGACTTTGTCAAGTTACAACACAGTATAATATCACCAAGTGTAAGTTTACCGGAAGGTTCATAATTGTAACAGTAACAAGGCATTAATGCAGAACGTGTAAATATTTAATACATTCACCTTGTACATGTACACATGTAGCCTATACAATACATT
>JADKLZ010003886.1:23348869-23363616 GCA_021533235.1 Biomphalaria straminea
TGGTGTTTTGTTATTAAAAAATCGCTTGCATAATTAATTTTATAAATTAAACGGTTTGCTTTTAGAAAACTAAAAGTAGCCGTTGCACCTAAACTTTTCAAGCCGCATTTAATGGTGAAAAAATATTTTTCGTATCTCTTCTAGTTTTCGCGCCCTGAGTGTGACAGACGGACAGACAGACAGACGAACATTTTGCACAAACCTAATAGCGGCTTTTCTCCTTACGGGGGCCGCTAAAAATACATAATTACAAAGACAGTTTGTTGTAAACACAAACTTAAAATTGGCCCCGAAGTGGTCCGCTCAGGCAGGTAACGAGGCAGGTTTCAATATTTTCAAAAGGACTATCAGAAGACAGAAACTATGAACTACAAACTATCAACAACTTCAACCACATCTCCGTCGATAGAAGAGACGTGCTCATGTCGAAAGTGTTGCCGATACTGTTGTGTTGATAGCTCGACTAACAAGTTAATACCACAGGATAATGAGATTTATCAATATTTTAATTATTACATTATTAATATTCATTTGTAATTAACGAACTGATAGTTATGAAGTTACAGTTTAATGTCAACCTGGCCAAACTAATGTTATTGTTGAATGATTATCTAATTGATTTGTTTTGTAAAGGACCAATCTCTCAGTCAATGCCTCAACAAAGAAACTTTTATAGTTAATATTTGGTCACCGCTATGTGGGTTCTTATGTGTATGATATGAAAAACTACTTACTAATGTTGCTTTAAATTATATTCAACTTATATGGGTAGGCCTATGCGTGATGAACACTTTGCTATATGGAAGTGAAATATGGTCAACCAACTCATGGCAGGAAAAAAAAGCTGAATGTCTTCCACCTCCAATGCCTAAGACGGATTTTTAAAATAAGGTGGCAAGATAAGATAACCAATGAGGAAGTGCTACAAAGAGCAGGGTGCCAGGACATCCGCTCTGTTATCAGCAGACGCCTTGGCCATGTTCGTAGAATGCCAGTAGGTCGACTACCACAAGACATGGCGATTTTATTGAAGGCAGGAGAGCCGTTGGTCGCCCACTTTTACGGTATACAGATGTATGCAAACGCGACATGAAGCTATTTAAAATCGACACTAGCAGCTGGGAAAAAGTAGCACTGGATAGATCTACATGGAGAGAGAGCATACGAGAAGGGTCTCGGATTGCAGATGCCATACGCAACAGAACCAGAAAGAAGACTGAAAATGCAGATGTGCCTGGTGTTTTCATATGCCCAACCTGCAACCGCAGCTGTGTATCAAGGATTGGCCGCACAAGAATTTGCAAAGGGAAAAGATCGTCTCTCGAGACATAAAATGCCACAGAATGGGTAGGCCTACTAAATAGATTTTCTCTTTAAAATAATATAAACATTTCCTTAGATGTAAGTACTTAATTTAGTAATAAGACAATTTTTGATATAAAAAATCTAAAACCGTTTGCATAAATGAGTTTAAAATATTGTAAATAGTAACCTTCTTTATTGTATAGTCTCCTGCTTTTTTTTAAATTTTGCTATTTATAGTGAATAGTTTTAAAAGTGCAATTTTATGAAGAAAAAAAAAACTGCTTGCATAGATGATTTTAAAAATTAAATTTATCACTTTTAGAAAATAAAAAAGTAGCCTTTGCATTAGAACTTTGAAAGGTCTAAAATATGATATCGGATTTTCAATATCTTTTCTTAACAGGACGGACGGACAGACGGACCAAATAAAACTAAAAGCGGCTATTCCCCTTTTGGGAAACTTATATAGTTCATGATTAACAGCACAATGAAAAGCTATTACTAAAGGACCTCATTCACCAAACGTAAACAAACAACATTTTCTCTAAATGTTCTATACAATTACAAATTCCCAATAATTAAGGCTGCCACGTGATACGTAATTTTCATTATTTATCTAAATGTGTTTATTTACAATTGGTGAATGAGGTCCAATACAGTAATTCTGTGCCAATGCATTTTTGTGCAAGGAAAAGTGAGGGGGGGGGGTCATTATGAATATGCAGGCCTTGATCGACTTACTCTTCTGACAGGAGTATCAGTATTTCGATTAGTCTGATGTAGTAAACATTGATTTATTTACATTTATGCCTAAACAATTTCGCGAAAGAGATTCGTGTGTGTGTGCGTGTTTTTTTCGAAAAGTCCATTGTTTTACCAAATACAAAGTTGATATCTCTCGAAAGAAATCGTAGTCAACAAACTACAGCGTGTTGCACTCTAGGACTGGCATTTCAACATTTTCCCTTGTTTAATTTGAAATAGCTGTGTGTGCTGCGCTGTCACATTCTACGTCTCGAAAGACGATCTTTTGTTCCTTGCAACTTCTCATGTGACTAAGATTCCAAGTTGGGCAGTTTAACTTCTTCGTGCTTCTGGTGCAACCCAGGACCACTTCTGTATAGTTGTCCTATATGTGGATCTCAACTTTGCTAAACCTCCAAACTGTTGCTGTTAGTGTCACGCTGGTCAATGGACGACCTGCAGTTCTTTTCAATTAGTTCTTCAATGTTCTTCTGCGTTTAGTGTCATTTTTTTCTTCTCGGTGTGATGCACAAGTTCGTGCAGAACAGTAAATACTGAATGTTGTACAAGATTGCTAGGGTCGATGCGTTTACCCTGGAGGCTATTAGTTCAAGCAATAGTGTTTAGAGTTGCGGGATGTGTATTACGTCTTTTATTTGGAAGTCAGATCAGAATGGGGCGCAGTGGCAGGACGGTAAAGCGTTTGGCTTCTGAACCGGGGGTCCCGGGTTCGAATCCAGGGATTTTTATTTCGGGATCCTTGGGCGACTCTGGGTCCACCGAGCAGCTCTAATGGGTACCTGACATTAGTTGCGGGAAAGTAAAGGCGGTTGGTAGTTGTGCAGGCCACCTGACACCCTTGTTAACCGTAGGCCACAGAATCCTAACCCCTAACCTTTACATCATCTGCCCTATAGACCACAAGGTCTGAAAGGGGAACTTACTTTTAAAAAAAAAAAATAGATCAGAATGGTACTAAAGATTCAAAGGTCAGCTCTAATAATCTCGCTAATGTTGTAAATTACAACCTGGTTTCTGAACACATCTAACACGTTTTAAAGCGCATCCTAATATTGGTTATAATAGTTACTTTTAGTTGCACATAACGCTTCTATGTGGACATGTAAAGTCAACATCAAGGCTGCCCTTAGGTCTCAATCATCTATTTCTAAAACAAACTCAAAAGTAAATGACAAGGTCTTCTAGACGTGGAGGACTAATGTTCAAAGTATTGGCCCCAGGTCATAAATATCAGCGTTCCTCAGGTGAAATGTTCACGGTGTAACCTACACTGAAATAAATTGTGTGCATGTCTATTCAGCATGCCCAAACAATTTCTTGAAAACGATCTCAAGCCCTTAGGGAAGTATTTGATTCAACCTTCACATAGAAGATATATAACTACATTTCTTTCTTTTTTTTTTAAAGTTGTATACTTTATCTCTCTATAATGTACGAAAAGATCAAAAGCTTGTAACATAGTGTCTATACGTAGACTGTCTATTCCTAGAAACACAAAGCATCCCAAATAATATCATAAAAAAATACATAGAATTGAAAGAATACAAGTGTGGTCATTTCTTGTAGACATGCAATGATAGAACATTTGTCACCTTCTATTTTAGACAATAGAACACAAGCACAGGTCTCAAAGAAATGGATACCATATCTGTCTCTTCTTTGTGTGAGTTCTGTTAAATTACAATACGAATACAGAAATACAAAGTTTTTGTCAAGTCTTTCAAATTGTCCTGATTCACCTGCAACATCGCATCCTTGATGAGCTAATGCCTTAACGTAGGTGTTGAAACATAAGCTTGTGAAAACAATCATTATGAATTCAAACCTGGCAATCAAAGAATTTTGATTATTTAATCGCTTCTTGGGAGTCTGGCCATAATATTTATTTTTATCTGAGTCCCAATCTTTATCCTCATGTAATCTACCTTGGGGTGAATCTATACCCACCACTTTGTGTTAGTTTAAGTGTGAAATAAAAATAAATGAAACCTTGGAAACTAAATTGTCCAAAGGCAGACATATAAATAGTATATGCAATTCATAAAGAAAAGGTAGAAATAAAATGATCTATTTTTGTTCAAACCTGAACCCCATAAAAATATTCTAAGTGTATAATCTATTAAACTATCAATTAGCGAAGTATTGATCTTAAAAATGTGAACAGGGTACAATTTTTTTTTCTTGTAATGTTACTTCATGTACAAGTTCAAAGCTAAATACTGAAGACAACTGTAGAAACATATAGAAGAGAAAAAGAAATCTTTTCTTCATATTATTTTATTTGAAGATCTGTTGTGAAACTTTGAAAGGTTAGAGACTAATGAAACAAAAATTCTTTGACCAGTAACAACACATCTTCTTGTAGACTGCGATGAAGAACTTCTGAATCTAGTTTCTGAGGGCATAGTTTTGGAAGCTTACTAAACATTTTAAAGTTGATTAAAATAAATTGAGACCAAATCCCAGAAAATTGACCATGTCCAATAAAAGAAGAAACAATTAAAAACTTGTTCTGGCTTTTCCTTTATGACTATTCCATTTGATGAGCATGTGCTGTCACACTTGTAGAATGTCATCTGTTCAAATCTAGGATGCAAATACTTTCAGGCAAATACAAATGTAATGGTCTGTTTAGATATTACAAAAAAAAAACAACTTTAAGCATCATCTAGCAACTGACTGAGTCTGTCTTCTCAAAGTATTAGACTGTTTCAAAGTTATCTTTTTACACAGAACTTGATGTGTTGACACAAGAAGCCAACATTCATATATATATTTATCATAAATAATTGTTGAACAAACTCTTTCAGAACAAGAAGTACTACTAAGTGGTTACATTTCAGTCTATGTTCCAGAACAACTTGATCCTAATAGTCCAATGTGAGAATATTCAATGCTTCAATAAACTAGTCTCACAAAAGCAAACATCAATACTTTTAATGCATAATATCAGCTTCTAAAATTCTGTTATACAAACAAATGAAACTAAAAATCTGTAGGACCAAACTTATGCTTCTATTATAACTGTCTGGTGAGGTATCTAGTCCATGAATCAAACCTCCACCACATCCAAGTGAAATTAAATAGATGTTTTTGTACATTTAGACATTTCACTCCAATAGAACAATAAATGAAAAGAAACAATAAACATGAATATTCAAAGTAAGATAATAATATGTGACTATAATAATCATAGTAAATACAAACAAACAGTTGTTAATCATATCTGGAAGTAAGCATAACATTTTTGTTTTATTTTCATTTTGATAAACTATATTACAACATGCTGGCCACTAAGGGGAGACAACCTTTTAGTACCAAACTCAAAGTGATTCACACACAGAAAACAGGAAAATTAGTTGAAATAATATTGTCATTATGACAATTTATAAAATACCTAATTATATTAATAGTAAGGGAGAGGTAATGATAGACAAATATTTCAGCCATTAAACATACTAATACATGTTCATGTATAAAAATCACAAACAGTTTATTCAAAAAAAATGAATGACAGTCATAACCAAGAACTCCTACTTCCATAAGAGTAAACTCATAAGCATTAAATAGATCTAATAGTAGAAAAAAAAAAGAGTTAACAGACAGGTGGGACCTGGTTTTATCACTAGAGTAGCATATCTTAGAAAACATCAAAATCAGGGGAGGGGTAACAACAGCCCATCCATTTGAAATACAACCAGCAAAAACTGTTCATGTTGGAACTCACAAAGGGAAGAAGATTGGCACTAATTAGATGCTCTCAGGGGAAGGTAGAATACACAAAAGTCCTTTGGTTATTAAAATTCTTCATTTAACTGCTACTTACACCTGTAAAGGATCTGACATCCAGAACCCAGGGCCACAAAGACAAAACAACAACCACCACATTTTATAGACTTGTATAGTACAGGTAGTGTACAAGCTGTTAATCAAATGTACATTCCACAGCATGTACTCCCCCCCACATTAAGACACAGTCACTGAAATGTTTTAGGAGAAACCACATTCTAGACAATTGCACACAGATACACAATTTGTGATAGATATATACAATCAACAAGTCTTTTTCTCCATCAAGTTCATTTTCAAACTTTCACTTTGTGTTTTATTCATCCATCATGTGTCATTCTGTCATTCCATTCTCCCTCATTGTCAGGCTAATTAATGTACTGTGCTAGCCAGCGGAAACCTTCGCCATAACCCTGTCGTTTCAGTACACTGCTCATAAACAGTTCCATAGGGCGACCGGGTAGCTCACTTCTGGAAACATTGCCCTAAGAAACAGAAAGAAACAAGCATTCCTTGTAAGAAATATTAATTGCTCTTGTAAAACACAGCAATAATTTTGAAATGAAAATTTAAAAGACTATTTATTTAATATGTCGTTGGTTATTTATTTATTTTTTTTTTAAAGAAAACATTTTAATATTTTGTTACTTTCATTGCTTTCAAAGTCATGCTACAATAAATGACAAATTTATTTCCATCCACAATAACTTAAGTGCTGACTATTTCAAGTAATCAAGATTTAAAAAATATACCCATTAATTCAACTGAGCTGATATTTTTTAAGTAGTTTCATAAATTCAGCTGAGGATGCATGATAATTGATAAAAACATTTTTTAATTTGTTTACCTTTAGTTAGCCAGTCTATCAACTGTTGGTCACAAGTAAACAAACAACTAGGCTAAAGTTTGTTTACATTTGAAGTGGTTATATAGTTCAAGCCAAATCAATGTCTTATCTTACCATTATAGTAATCATAATGAATAGGCCAAACATATACCCTTGTCTTACCTTTCCAGTGGTCAAATTGTGAAGGCCAAACCAATGTCTTATTTCATCTTCACTAGCAGCCCCAGGTATATCAATCTTATTGCCTAGTATCAGAATAGGAGCATTAGCCACTTGTTCATCTGTCAATAAGCTCTGTTCATAAAAATTAAGAGAAAAACAAATTCAGTTCAAACTTTGCAGTGAATGAATGAGAGACCTATTTAAGACATATTCACTTCTATGGATACTGGTTTCCAAGGATGTCATGTGACTAACACAAAAGATCAACCACCTTTTTTATACCCAAATATTATCAGGAAATCATTATTACTATTATGTAGACTTGTAGATACTCTAAAATTGTGAATTAAAAATGCTGGGCATCATCAGAACCTTGGTTCAGAAACATAGCACTTTGCAAACACCTCCACCCAAGAACTGTTCATAAATAGAAACAATTATACCACAATTGTTACAATAAATTACTCAATCTCAAATGAACGCACGCGGCTCAAATTGAAATATTAATTTTAGCATATAGCATAAGATAAAACTAGAACCCAGTGATAAGAAGAAAAATGAATGAGAAGTTTCAATGACTGAAAGAGGTCTCAATGACTGAGTGAGAGGTTTCAATGACTGAATGAAAGGCTTTCAATGACTCACATCAAGTTCAGCTTTGGCTTCAGGAAATCGTCCCCTGTCATGACAATCAATAAGAAATACAATGCCATCCACTGCTGGGAAGTAATCTTTCCAAACTCTTCTAGCTGTTGAGATTAATATCATGCAACTTTAGTTTGTTCTTGCAAGGAGGCATAAAAATAACAATATGACAATTTAAATAAACATAAAAGTAAAACTGATAAAGGTTTTTTTGCTGAGTAATATTATTTTTGCATGGCTGTATTAGCTAACTGCAATTTAATTAAAAAACATTTTCTCACCTTGCCTATGACCTCCAAGATCAAATGTAGTAAATTTCATGCCACCCATAGATAACTCTTCTGATGCTGTTAAAAAGAATGTTTTTCAGAATTTGTTTATTTTTAAATGGAAAGCTTTTAAAATTAAAAAAGGATTAAAATTACTTTTTTAACAATTAATAGTTTAACGAACAAAAAATAAAAAAAATATCCAAAACTTAAAAAAAAAAAATTTAAGCAATTTAATACATATTTAAAATGTAAAGTACTGGTACTAATAATTAGGATAAAATTATTGGACTATTCGTGTATGTATATATATATGTACAAACTACTGAACATGCTTAGTTAAATCATATTTTTTTCACAGTTTTATAGCCTGAACTAGGGTTTGGGTTTAGAGTTTTTTGGCACATCGACACACTTTAGGCCATGCCGTACCTGTAAACCCTAAAAGGTTACTGTCCCTTCATACCACAAGAGCTAAATTTTATTTAGTTAAGTCATTGCCTGAACTAGAACAGTTAAACAGTTAAAAGACAATTTGAGACTCAGATCATTTTGTTTAAAAAGGTAATGACTAGGGATGAGCACAAAGTAGAAACTATAATAGAACTAAAGGGAGAGTGTGTTAAAACTTGTTTGGGGGCATAGTGACTTACTTGGGTGAAGGGTAGGGACATGCTGAGCCATTCTATCATCTTTTAACCTGTGTAGCAATGTTGTTTTTCCTGCATTATCAAGCCCAAGGAAAACTAATTTACCAGATTTTTTCCACAAACCTAAATAGGAAAAAACACACATGATAAAACAAAACATGCAAGCAATTGAAAAAGAATGCAGTTAAATCTTTTTTATTAAAAAAGAAAAAAAAAGCAGTTTTTCACTCCATGCCTGACTAACTCAAGAAAGCAAGATAATGTATGCCAACTGCAAAAGTGGGCAGTAGGAAAACAATGCAAATTCTCATGACCAGGGAACTTTAGTATTCAGGATGTCATCATTCTCCATTAGCATTGCTAACTCCCAATCTAACTTACTAGGATGAAGAGTTGGTACTGGCTGAATTATGTGCCCTTCTTTAAGAACACCCAGAAGTGTTGTTTTCCCAGCATTATCCAAGCCAAGAAGAAGAAGTTTGCCAGCTTTTTGAGAAAAACCTTTCATATACAATGTACAATCAATTGTTTTGGTTCTAATATGTTATGAAGAACATGTTTTTCAAATAATTATTTTTTAAATGTAGTGTAAAAATTAATGTATTTAAAAATTGTACAGCTCTGGGATGTAGAGTCTAGAGGCAAAGGTGTATGGTTCACATTTTGATCTATAATAATTTCATATCCCTAAGGGTGCAGCCATGTGCTCTCAGCTTAACAGGCATCCTACCTATGTTGAAGAAAGTATATATGCAGTTAGAACCTGTGCCAGGTCCAACACTAATTTGGCTGCATTAACAAGTCACTTGTATCTTATTTTACACCTTGAAGTATTGAAAAGAAAATATTTTTAAATGTAAAATCTAACAATTTCTTGCTTTAACTTTCTCAATATGCTATCTGGACCAGTTAGAAAGGGGTAGAGGGAAGAAAGAAGTAGGGTATTCGGGTGATTTTTTTTTTAATGCACTTATAAAACAAAATGAGCGACCTGAATTCAAACTCGAGGGCTAAGGCCTCCTCAAGCCAATATGGTAGCCACTGTGACAGGGAGCTGCTTATGAAATTGGTTTTATAGTTAATTACAAACTTTTCTTTCTACAAACAATAAAGGGGACTAATTCAACTTATACCACCTAATCAGTCAAGTAAAATTTCTTTCCCTTGTTCAAGATACCAAACAAAATAACTAGTTACCAATAATTAATTAGCTAATTGGTTTTAGTTTTTTTTTTGTATTGCTTCTTATGTTCTTGTGTTGTCAGGTAAAAGAAACAATTGTGCACAATTTCTGCATGAAATAACATGTACAAACTTTCTACCAGACTGACTAACAGAATGAGTTGATATTTAAACTTTGTAAAAAGGAGGTTGTCCAAGAAAGAACAGAATAAGGGTAATATGAATAAGTTAAAATCACACATTGGCAATCCAGATGTGATGACAGCCTGTATGTTAATGTAAGCAAAATGTTTTATATGATATATTTAAAAATAAATTAATTTTTAACAACTTAGAGGACATTAATAATGAAGAATTGTTTGCATAAAAATCATAAAGTAATTTTAAGTCAATCTTCAACAAACTGGGGTTAAACAAAAGTATTTCAACAAAGTATCTGTAAGTGTAAGCTAAAACAAACAAAAATGTGTCTCTTTAATTTTAATAAAAATTGAAGAGCTTTGCTTGGTTTAAATATTGTTTACAAAAATGTTATTTGCCTAGGTCTGGCAAATAATATGACTTTGCCTACAACTTTAAACTTAAAAAACAATTTAATTCTTGTCTGTATAGCAAAATTAAGCTTACCTAAAAAATTAAGAATAGATGAAAAATAATCCCATAAAAACATTGTTACTTGTGGGACAACAAAATCGATGCCTGAAAAAAAAAAAAAGATATATTGAAAATAATAATGTTTATTATTATTATTATTATTATAAAAAATAAACACAAACAAAGATTTAGACCTACAGCTAAAGAGGGGCTCTGCAGGCAAAAAGACAGATTTCAGCAGACAATGACTTTACATGAGCCACAGGTGATTTAAATACACATAGTCAGAGGTCTAGAGATGGGACTGTGAATCAAAGTGCACTTTTTCCTTAATAATTAATTTTTTAGTCACTATAAAGTATAATGCCATGTCCTAAACAGAAAGAGGTAATTTAACTATTTTGAGACAGTGACTTTTTGCACTTTGTTGCCAAGAAGACGAAGCACTTTTTACAAACTGAATCATCTTTTACAAAAAAATTCATAACATAAAAATAAATATAACATATATATTATTGAAGAGATATGATTGAACAAATACAATCTTTTTATAAATAGAATCCAACTGAAATATTAACATTTTTGCAAATAAGCCAAGCTAATTTGCATAATTTATGTGCAAAAATTAACAAAATTTTCCAAAACAGAACGATTTGAAACATTTCAAACATTAATAGTTTTAAGAAATTTTAGGCATGAATCAGTCCTAAAACTTGTGTTTGATGATACAAGAGCCAAAGAGACCCTTAAGACACTACTATCACATTTTCAACTACTTTTCCTAAGCCACCCATTCCCCAGTACCATGGAAACAAACACCTTCATTTAGGCCACAGTGACAGCCACTCATTCCTGTCATTTATGACCCAGGGGTCTTCTTTATGAGCTACACATAAAGGATCTAGAATAGGTACCGGTATGTATGTGCTTCTCAATTGATAGTGTAATGGGCTGTATAGTGTAAATTGTATCATAATCATTCATATTACCAATAAATTAAGATTATAAATTATATTATTTCTAGTTTAGTAGATCTAGATTCTAGATATTAGTATTATAATAATAATACATAGATCTAGATTATTTTAGATCTATGTATATTTTAAATATTATAATCAAGTAATCAAGACTAGAATCACTAGATCTAAATTAAATCCAGATATAGAATTTTATATCTACTCTACTATAATAACTATACAGATCTGTTCTTAGTCTTAGCCTCTTAGCTGGTCAACTTGCTTTTAAAATTTAACTGAATATTTTAATAATTTTATAGATCAAAATTCTAGATATCCAGAAAAATAATTTACTCTGTGAGGGCGATTGTAAATTCATTTGGGAAATATATCAATCTCAAAGCCAAAGATTTTCAGTGAATTATGAATGTACTTGCTTGAAGACAGGACTAACTAAACCTAGCCTAAGCCTTAACCGCTTAACTAACTGATTAATTATATAGACTTTGACTTTAGAATCTAAATAATTGGTCTAGCTAGATCTAGATTTTAATCCAGATTGACTACAATGAATAACTACATCAATTTGTGTAGAATCTAATTCTTCTAGATTAATAACTATTCTAAAATAAGACGCTTGAGAAGGCCACTTGAAAATAGAACTCCAGACACTGAAACAGTCCAGACGGTAAATTGTAAAATTGTCTTATTTTGCGATCTGGTTCAGTGACAGTGGTTAGGCCTTTGGCTTTAACTGACTTTAGCGTTAGCCTTAGCACTTTTATTTAGCCGTCTATATTTCTAGATCTATCTCTATGTAGTTTATATTAGGTGTAGCTTTATATAGATCTATTGTCACCTTTTATATTTAAAATATACATGCATATTAAAATTACAACGAAACCAAGTAACTATGGTACACAGTACCGTATAGTTCTCCAACGCAATTCAGCTACGTTGGATTTATACACAATCTCCTTAGACGTGTAAACCTTCGAGATAAAATGGCTGATTGCTGAATGACGTAGTTCCTTTACCAGTAAGAATTTTTTTCATTAGTTGGTCAAAAATAGCCACGTATGAAAAATACTCTTACGGCGATATTTTAATGATAGTCTATAAGTTCATCTGTAAAGTCAACTTCCGATTACAATCTTCTGTACAACACAAATGTGTCCTCTAGTTTAAATACTAGACTAGCTTAGTTTCACTTTTACCATAACAACAACAACAAAAAAAAATGTCTGTTTCACAGGTAAACTAAAAAAAAAATTGTTGAAAACTGTAGAGATCTAATTTTGATGACTGATAATCTGTTAACGAATAGAATTAATGATTATTTATGATAATCAATTTTAATGATAATTCATTAATTGTAATGATTTATTAATTTATAATTATACCATTATTTTAACTTATTTAACTTATTAACTATGATTAACAGTTTAATAATATAGGTCTTGATCTAGATCTATACCTAGACTCTTTGTCTAAATATAATCTATATATACACACATACAAGTAAATACAAATTGACTTGCTCTGTCTAGAGACTAGGGTAGCAGTAGTGATTTGATTTTGAAGCTCTCTAGAGACAATTCTTCTAGCTCCTTACTCAGCCTTTTCCCCATCTAGAATCTTCTGAGCCCATTAGCCCTATTATCCTGTCCCATTTTTACACCTTTATTCTTAGTCATTCTTTTTGCTCATTGTGGCATTGTCTGGATCCATTAACTCCCTCATTCTTACCATAGCTTAACTTTGTCTTCTCTATTCCTTTGTTTTGTATTCCCCATTACTTCACCCTTCGTCTCATGCCCTCCACCATTGTCTTCCATTTACCCATTTCTCAACTGAAGTAAAACAGAAACCAAGTATCAGCAAAAAGAGAAAAAAAAAGTGTCATTGTTTCTATTTGCTTGGGAATGTCATCTATTTCCATCTTTATTCTTTTTTATATATGAATATAAATTGATATGCCTATACATAAATACCACTTGATTTAATACTAAAATTGAATAAAACCAATGTTTAATCTGTTATTGTTATAATTTACTTTATAATTTACTTGTATGTTGTTTTATATAAAGCTATATTGTTGCATTTGATTATATTGGTGATTGAAAAGTTATCAATTCTGTATTCTATTCTTACAATTTTTATTGTAAAAAAAGTGTGCTCATAAATAAGAAAAACATTTCCCTTATATATTCTAGATCTTCCCCAAGTCCCTACCAGTGTCATCATTTTTTCTGGCTTTTCGTGGCATATCAACAACATCATCTGTGTGCAAAAACAGAAAGTGTGGCGTACCAAAAGTCACTCCTTTCAGAACACATCCACTTACTTATGAGGAAGCCCAGCCACCCAGTAAGATTTATGTGACCAAAGGATGGTTATCATGGAATACAAGTAAGCAAAAGTGTTTCTAAACAATTGTTCTGGTACTGGTATTTATAAAGTTGCTATTTTTACTTACCTGGGTACTAGTTGATTAAAGTTAGTACAAATCTTCCCTGCAATTAACTCACCGTTTTTTTTTTTTAATTGTGGTCATGTAGAAAAAAAGAAACATTAAAAAAAAATAATTTTAGATTGCTTTTGTGTAGCATATCATTCATGCTTATGACATGCTCAGTGCACTATGTTCCAATCTCTATCTTGTGGACATGTGCTGGGAGGGGTATCAGGGATGCTGCCTTTCAGCACTCAGGAAACACAACTCAGCTTGAGTGTTTTGAAATTGAGTCCCCTTGATTGGTAGCTAAAGGGTTTATGCCATGCACTTTAACCTTAGGAGCCTTTTTGTTTATAATAACTTTTGTATAGTGGCAAAACTCACAAACCTGGATTTCTAGTGTTTTATCTTAAGACTGCCACTGTAAGCTAATCCTCCATACAAAGCTTTAGCAATGGATTTGATGGTATCCCAAATACCAGAAGAGTGAAAGCAAACAAAATATGGATGAAAAAATCCATACATTTTTGGATCAAAATCAAACATTTTTAACCCATTACAAAAACACCAAGGAAGAATGTACAGTAACTCAAAAAATAATAAAGTTAGGATCTCATAAGTAGTCTTGATAATGTAAAATGTTATCTTCTCTAGGTAACTTGTATGAAGAAAAAAGGCATGCTGAAACAACCTTTGAAGATTTGATCATTAGGAAGTTCATGTTTGGCACCTGGCATGGTATCTTAGCATCAGAAGTAGTAATTAAAAGACGCCATAATATGATTGTGCTTGCATTTTTGGCATCCATGGAACATGCTCTTCAACGACAAGTCTATTTTCTTCAAGGGTACACAGAAGAATTATTGACAAATTGGTTTAAATGCCCTGTTAAAGTTGAACTATCTGCTGTTAGTTCCAAAAATGATGTCATTTTCAAAAAAATTTAATTGCAGATCAGTATTCATATTAAAAATCAATGTATTTTATCTATACTTTTTTGTTTGTTTGCAATTGATGACCTGTTTTAACATAATGCTATTTTTGGAGCAAGATAGACCCTAACTTTGTGTGGTGCTGTATGTCGTGCGCGCGTGAAGTTTTCTGTTGTATTTAATATTGGTGTTT
>JADKLZ010003886.1:23363626-23373881 GCA_021533235.1 Biomphalaria straminea
ACCTAGACGTCGAGACGAGTCCACATCTTCGAAAACCCTACCTGACACTGTACATGTTCCATACACTTAGTGCATACATTGATTTGCAAGTCTATTCCATTATCAATGTATATGCTAGTTATTCTACAGCCAAGTGTCTGAATCTTGAGCCTTGTTATGTAACCCTTTGTGTTCAATGTGAGGACAAAAAAAACTTCAATCATCACAAATAGAAATTTACATAATCAAGCATAACAGTGCAAACCTAGATAGATAAATTTGTCCAATGCATTTATTTTATATAGATGAGAATCCACAACATTATTTGTGACACTATTAACAGGTCAATCAACTTAAGACTTTTTATAGAGTAATGGGATAGAATGCCATGTAGGGTCTACAATTTGAAACAATTTTTTTAGTTGTTCATTTCATATATTATAGCAGAACTACTAAGACAGGTTCCTTTCACCTATAATGGCGAGGTCATGCTTTTGTATATATACAAATAAAACTGTCAACACTACCAAACAGAATTGAAAAGAAAACAAAAATGTGATTACTAATGATTTATTCTTGAAGATTGTGTAGGCTTCCTTTCTAGAGAGCTGCTGTAAACATTGTACACACAGGGTAACAACAGTAACAAGAGGTATGGAGAGAGATTTGCCATTTCAAACTAGAGGTGATGGGTCCTCTTTTGAACTACTAGGGCCAGTAAACATTAGCTTAAGAGAATAGAGCTACAACACTAAGGGTCACCCCCTTTGAAACCACACCAAAAGGTTATTGATTTTAGAGTAACATGTGCTTAAAATATGCTATATAACAATGAAAAAGGATTATCCATCCCCCCATTGCAATAACAATAGACATGTCATTGTGATGGATTGTCTGTTATATACACAAGAGCTCACTTTTAAGACTAGTGACATAGAATCTGCTTTATTTTCTCATTCATGAATTATGACATAATTTAAAACATTTCACCAAATGTCAAAGAAAAAAGGTTTCTATAAGCATAAAATTATATATATATTTGTTGGCATGACCAACACATAACTATTGCAACATGCATTCTTGGACATAACACTCAAGTATAATAATACAAAAGAAATAATGGACATGCATTACAGTTGTCATCACATAGCTTCTTTCAAACAAACATGGCAATCTTCAATACTGAAGTTTTTAGAAAGAAAGAAAAACATTTCATAGAAGAAAAACAAACAAATAAATACTGAAATAAGAGGGTGTGAGACAATACTTTTCTTGAAATAACCTATCAAATTTAGACTTGTTGTAGAAATTATAAAGAACAGAAGTACTCAACAGATTAAAGCCAATTAAAAAAAGACTAAAATAAAACTTTGATTCAGAGAGAACATGTGACAATGATTGCTGCTGCTAGGCAACAGACTTTTTTAAAGTTTTATAATTTAAAAAGAAAATGGTCAAAACACAATGTCAGAAATAATTTCTTATGCTCAAGTGAGCAGGTTTGAAGTGAAAATTTATAAATGTATTGCTCATTACAACATGAATAAATTAAAAATAGATCATTATAAATAGCGTGATGCGTTCAAATGAATTTATGAAGTGTAACACACAAATTAAGCAAATTCTATTGAACAATATCATCCATAGCAACATGCCCTGTGAAACCAAGAACAAAAAATATGCTCTCATGATGTACTGGTAACTTTAAAAGAAGGTTACTTTTGTCCAGGAGGCAAATTTCATATAATTTTCGATAGTGTATTTTATTTACACCAATACAATGTAAATGTACAATGATTATGTGGTATCAACAAATTGTAGAAGTTTGTTAAAGGGAGATAACTAATGGAGACACCATTGAATAAAACTTTGGATCCAGACACAGTTCAACCAATAAAAACCACGTCTGACAAAAGTGTATGTATTGTTAATGGGTGACAATGTTCAACTAAATTGAAAATCTAGATGTTTATGCTCAATTATACTGAATAGCAAAAGAATAACAAATAAAAATTCTGCTTAAGACATTCCTAATCAGCCATCCTTTCTTGTCCTCAAATTGGCGTTACATAAATCAACATCTTTGCAGTGCCATTGTTCTGCACTCCTACTGAGAAATAAAAGCATCTTTAGAAGCGTGGTCAATCAGCACAACCAGGGGAATCAAGACCATACAGTGTACAGTACTTTGTCCACATTCAGCTCAGAGAAGGATTGCTAGGTGTATCAAGTAAAACAATATAAAATCAGAGGTTGCATGCATACATTCTTGTCATTCCATTTGTTACATTCAGAAACATTTCCTAGACTACACAATCATTTCAAACATTTGTCTTTTACATTAGTTACAAGAAAAAAAAATCTGCCAGTGAATAAGAGGACAGGGGGTGGGGGGGAACTTGTTCTAACTGGGAGGAAAAATATTATGTATACAAATAGGTCATTCACATTTGTTGTTTTCAAAAATATCACAATTTAAAAAAGAGCGAGAGAGAGAGAGAAGAATGTGTAGGAAAAAAAAAAACAGAATTCAAAACAATAAATAGACCACATAACAACTGCTGTACAATGAATGTGTCAGTCAGGTAATATTACAATAATAAAACAATCAATTTCTTCTGATGATTAAAAGAAAATGATTCATTAGGCACAAAACTAAAAATGTCTCTGAAATTTCTGATATATCCTGGGCAATGAATGATGAGCTAGAAAACTAGCATAGTACAAATCAACCTTTGGTTTTTCCTTGAAGAAATTGTAAAAACTCATAGTAGGACATACTATTTTCTGTGCGATCTTCAAGCATATGCTGGAAAAATAATTGCCGATTTTTGCTGTCATCCCTGGAAAATTGAGAGTAAGTATATTTTATGTATAATTTATTTAATATTGGAATGAACATTATGAAAGTAATATGTTTTGTTGTAAAATAAAGTCTATAGTTTAAAAAAAAATTAACAAACCTGATGACAAGAAAGGTAACTCCAAATGGTCTGGAGTCCATTAGGTAATTTATAAAGCTTCTGATGTTTTCTGATACTGGGTTTTCCAATTCTGGTAAATCCATCTGTAAGTTTAGGACAAAAAAAATTGTACTCAAAAATCTTTATTAAGACAATGTGTCAACAATCAAAACTGTGCCTAAAAATAAGTCTCTCACCATGTCATCAGGTATAGACATAAAGTTTGGCTTATCAAAGACATCCTGACATATCTGGTCACCAACTCCACTTCCAACCAATAAATACATGGCATCTCCTGTATCCATAAGGAAGAGACCAGTTCTATCAATGTTGGCAGAAGACAGCTGCAACAATGGAGCACTTGGTATTTCTTCATTTCCTCTCTTTATGGGCTTCTGTAAAACATTTCAAACAATACAAACATAAAAGTAAATTAAAATCCTTGGAACTGAGTGAATTCTTATTAATCAAAATATGACTATACATTTCTAAGGACAGGGTGTTGGATTTCAGAAGATGAGTGTTTGATCATCATTTTGTAATAGTAATTCTAAGTCTTTGACTAGTGAAACTCTAGACAAACAGAAGCTTTCCTCTGCTTTAATGATTTTTGTCTCTGGAGATGTCTGGTTCATCTCGTAGAACACTTTTTTCAACTGAATGTGAAGCCCTATCCTTGATTGACTTTTCCGTCTACATATTGCAAGTTAAGGTGGCATTTGCTTTTTTTTTTCAAGAGCAGACGCCAATACTCTTTTGCTGCCCACAGCTTTCCCTTCCACAAAGTGTTGTCTTTCCAGTAGTCAAAATTTGCTTTGAGGTCCCATTTGATTACATCTACATTTCTGAGGTGGGAATGACCAGTTTTTCTTAAGCCAGTCATGAGCTGACCATAAAGGATGACTTTTGGGATACGATTGTCCATGGACATAGCAAGCTAGCGCAGGCAGCAATGTCTGAGGATAGCAAAGATGCTTGGAAAACTTGTTTGAGGAAGTATCTTAGTGTTACATACTCTTTCTTGCCATGTGATTTTTAAGAGGCAGCATGAGTTTAGTTTTCTCTCATCCTTTGCAGAGATAGTCCACCACTTACTGCCATACAGTAGTGTGCTCAAAACACATGCCTTACTATTTTAACCATTGAAGTGAGTTTCCAGTTTTCCCAAAGTCTTGGTCTGAGTCTAGCCAAAGTTGCAGTTTTCCCTATTGTTTTTTTTTTCTAGATACAAGCCATCTTGAATTGCAGATCCAGACATGCCTACCCCCAATACCCAGAATGTGGAACACTCAGGTTGAAAATGTGGAATTTTGGGCCCCAATGTGGAACGTAAGCGCGTAAACTTACGTTTCGCAGCCGTACTGCAGGCAATAAATAAAACTTTAATTATTACTTAAATAACCATGCTTGGTTTGCTTCTTATACATGTAAATAGTATAATTCAAAGTAAGAAAACAATTAAACAATCAATAGTTCTATCTAACTCTATTATATATAGTCCATATGATGAATGCAATTCAAAATGTATTCTAAAGCCTTAAGTATTTTAGTAAAAGATCTGTATCTGTCTATAGTCATAGTAACTATACTATAGACTATACATAATATAGTCTATATGGATCTAGAATCTATACGTTTTTAATCCTTTTCTTAGAAACCAGTAGATCTAAATCTATCAAAAAATTAATAAGTAAATAAAATTAATAACCAGTTCAAGCCAGTTGTCAGTTGAGATAGATATCTACTAAAATCTACTTCTACTAAGTTCTACTACTACATAATAGTTAAACAGTAGTTACTTACTAGAATAGACAATCTAGAGTCTAGATCTACTATTGTCTAGATTCTAGTACTAGAATCTATAATACTAGACTCTAGATCTATATTGAGTCTTTTGACTATATCTAGTATTACGTGTAGTAATAGTAGTATTATAAGTATAGATAGTAGTAGTAGTAATCTACTAGATCTGGATCCATTGTCAAGAAAGGAAGGGGATTTGAATGGGGCATTTGGCTTATTCTTGCTAGATACTAAGAATGGATCTAGATCTATGTACTACATTTATAGATATAGATCTAAATCTAGAGTAATCTAGACTCTAGATCTAAATCTAATCTAGCTCAACCATATCTACGTAAATTTGACACACCGGCCGGGCCCGGGAGATGAAATGTAAACAATAAACACAGACCTGATCTATATATTTTATTTTGCAGTCATTATTTTAATTTCGCACTATTAATAAATAATGAAAAAAACGGCGATTTTTTTTTTTTTTTTTTTTGTCGGGATTCAGACTTGGCGGAACAAAAAATCGCAGATGCGGAACGGCGGGACATGTGAGCTTTTTTGATGATTTTGCGGGACGGTTCCGCATAATGCGGGACGGTAGGCATGTCTGCAGATCCCATGTGGCAGAATTTGTATCGCTTCTAGTTTGTATTTATCAATGAGAACGGAGAATAGTGTTATGTCAGTTGGCTACATCATATTTGTTTTCTTCATGCTAATAGTTAGCCCCATACTCTTCACAGGCCTAAGAGAAGCAGGCAGAACATTAGAAACTAAAGCACAATATGTTTGTGTACCACTACAGCTGCAGATAGCATCTCTCTTACAAGGATGATTCTGATTTTCTTTTTTAACCTCAGTCTAACAATATTCAAAAGTTTGTCATTAAATCTGGAATGGAGATAGAATATTGGGGCCAGGACTCTGCCATTATGCTAAAGTTTTGGAGCAGGAGCTTTTGAACTGCTAAGTACCCATTATATTTTGGTGGAAAGAAACAATTTAGCGGCTTATTTTCTGTACCATTGAGAGGCCATCTCTGCTGACTAGATTGAATACCTTAGTCAAGTCAATGAGCACAATATACAAATACATCCTATGTTCACTGCAATTTTCCTGCAGCTGATCGAGAGAGAATATCATGCCAATTATGGATCTCCCCGAGCAAAGCCACATTGGGATTCTGGGTAAACCTGACTGCCAATCCTAGTTGAGACGCTGTAATGTTTTTTTCTATACAAAGGAAGCTTCAGCTCTAAATGTGTAATTGCTTTTGGGTAGGAAAAAGTAGACCATTCAACTGTTTAAACAAAACAAAATAAAAAAAAAAAGTATAACCATCGCATATGCTAACTTATTTCAGATTCTTATCTGGCAATTATTACTTTTGAAAGATTCACATTCTGTAACTAAAATTTACTGTAAAACTATTTTGTTAAGTCTCTCACCTCTTCACTTAGTCTCAACAATGGATACAGGTGAGGGTACAGATTCTGAATTAAATAACAAACTGGCAACACCTTAAACTGTTGCATTGCAAACACCCTTTCATCAATTTTTGTTTTGCTTGCCAGGCTAAATGCAATCTGTGGGAAAAAAAAAAAGAACATCTGTTTAGGTAGTAGGATACAGGGAGTCTTTAACCAAAACCATTCATCAAAGTCTTGGTCTTGTTAATAGTTTACATCTTAATAATGGTAACATTTCTCATTCTTAGGCACACTTGAAAAAGAACATATAGCTTTACAGATACAAATTGTTTTGACACTTTTTTTTAGTACTTAGAAATCCCACCAAACAGTCTGGAAGTTTTTTAAGTCAATAGAATTTCAAATACTACTAATATTAGGAAGAAAATGTATTGGTGCAAGACATAAACAACTGGAGTAAGTAAGGATGTAACGAGGTACAAAGTAAATTGAATAGAGCGGACTACCCACTTTCTCTTTTGCGGCCACTAGACCTTTTAAAATATTCATGATTAATTAACTATGATTAATTAACTATCATTTTATATAGATAAAATTTGTCAATGAAGAAAATATATTTTGTGTTCTCATTGTTTGTAAAAAAAAAAAACAACAACACACAAACTATTATGTATTGAAAGACACTATTGACCAAAAATCTGTAAAATTCTGTGCACTTACACTTTTCAACATGGCTAACATTAGCATAGGCATTAATCTGAGAGAAAATGGGGCCAGCACAGCACCAGCCCTCTGAGATGCAGGGATCTGTTGAGCATAAGCTGCAAGAGCATCCAGTGAGGCATTCATCATAGCATCTCTGGCATCACTTATTGCAGAGTTTAGTGATCTATCAACAGCTACAAAATACAAAATCAAAACCAATGTTTCTATGCTGTGTTAAGTAAGTGGAAATTCTTTAGAAACAGATATTATATCAGTTGTATTTTTAATGCTAAGAGCTTTAAAATTCAAATAACTAAACTGGTTATACTATTTTGGTACTGACCCATTTTAGCCAACAAAGAAGCGATTGCTTGTTGATCAGCATTTGCAAAAACATCGCTTAATTGATTTGTAACAGGCACACACAAAGTATGAACTCTTATTCGGCGCTCACCTGAAATAATAATTAGCACATTTATCAATAAATGTCATTAAATATTTTCAGGAGAAAAAAAAAGGAAATACCTTATGCTAGTGTCAACTGTTTAAAAAAAGGGGTTACCTTTACTAGATGTGTACAATAATGCAGCTTGGAAACTAACAGTGCTAGACTCCTGCAGATTGTCTTCAATTGACATCTGCATTCCAAAACCAGCATCAGGGTTAATATTCGGCAGAGATAACAGGTCAGTTGATCGAACAAAAAAATTGCCATGAAATGTATGGATACTCAAACCTAAAATTAAAAACATTAACAAGACACTGATTATCTTTAATACTTTGAATTCAGTCAATATTAGTCACAAAATATGTTAAATACTAGTAGAACTAAATGTTTCAAGGGCATGGATGAAAAAACTTTTTACTAGCATTTCAAAACAAGACCTATTTTTGTAAATTTTAAAACTGGCCAATAAGGTGACATTACTTCTTAAAGTTACTAAAGCACAAAAAGGTAATGTATCAAATTACTTATTTCAGGCAATAAATAATAATAATCTTTATTACCTATGAGGAAATGTGTCCTACAGTTTGTGAATCATAAGAAAATACTAAAAGAAAATACATTATGACTATAGAAACCAAATATACATTCCAACTAGTTTCACTCAGATGTTATGATATGATTGCCAGGGAAACAAAGGACTTTTTGTGTCTTTGATTTGTAAATGGTATATTGTATCTTTCTATGTGAAGGTAAATTAGTTAAATATACAGACAGCTGAATCCTCTTAACTGGACCCTCTGTTGATCAAACCAAAATCAAAACAAAAAATAGCAATCACATCATTCTCTAATCTGGACCAATACGATTTATTGATAAGAAAATAAAGAAAACAATAATCAAGGCATGGTCATAATAAAAATGATTTAATGGGTGAATTTTACGTACCTCTTGTGCACCTTATCCTCATAACTGACTCAAAGCCTATCTTTCGTGTCAAATAACGCCGAAGGTCTGTGTCAAATTTTTCTACCAAACCAGGGTTTTTAACAGAGTGGTAGGATGGATAGTAATAAATACATCCTGCAGAAAACTTGGAAATACAAGCTGTGGAAACACAAATGTGTCTTGGCAATTAGGAAGACAAACACCTAACATAACTATAACAATTAGTTGCTGAGCGTGGGCTTTGTTGATAAAATGTTATAGAATAATATTTGGGCATAAATACTTCTCCAAAACTGTTTTCATCTTGGTGTACTTTGATGTTTTAATATAAGAAATGGTATATTTATATGCTTACTTTTTTACTATTTATCAATCAGAAATAAATTTATTAATTTCAATAAGTTGAAGACATTTTTGTTATGATTCACACAGGGAAAATTATCTCTTTATTCATCAAATGAATAGGAATTAAGATTCTTACCAAGTGTTGCAATATCTGCATACTGGCCATTCAACATAAACAAATCTACAGCAATCTGCTGGGCTGAACAATCCAAAGAAAGCTTTTTATAAAAATCTGTGGCTGGTCCCAAATTAGTCACAGTCTAAAAAAAAAGTAACATTCATCTTAGGTCTCAGAAACTCACTTGAATATCATCTTAATATAAAATAAATAGTAACACTAAAACTAAAAAAATTGCTTCTTTTAACCAAACACAATGCTTAAAAAAAAGTCAATCACTGGCTGGTGATGAGACAATACAAACTAAATTTCTCAAGATAAAGAAAGTATTATAGTAAAATATATCTATTAATCAATAGAACTTACAAGAAAAACAAAAATGACAAAAAGCCAATATTAAGTGTAATGGTATCATTTAGTTTGTATCACTCATTGACCAAGACAATAAATCTGTGCAATTCAAAATATTTCTATAAATTGTTATTTAGCTTTCTCAATACCCTATGATTCTTATCACTTGTCTGGACCAGTTGTGAAAGGGGAGAGAAGAAGGGGGGGGGGGGTATCTTGGTGAATGTTTATGTGATTAATGTGTAAAAGAAATGGTCCCAAGTGGAACTAATTCCACTAATACCACCATATCTGTCAAGTACAATTTCTTTCCCTTGTTCAAGTTACAAAACAAAATAATTAATTAATTTTTTTTATTATTGATTTTTGTGTTGTCAGGTAAAAGAATATAATCTAAAATTGGATGTGGGAGAATTAATGTGTATAAACTTTTTGCCATACGGACAGAGTGAACTGAGCTTTGTAAAAAGAAATGTTTTTAATAGTTGTGACAGACCTTTCCTGAACTGCTAGCAGCATCTCTGTTCTCTAATGCACCTGGTCCAACTGTTGGCAGACATGTTTGGACTACAGTAATTCTTCCTCCAGTAGCACTCTTTAATGTACACACACATAAAAACAAGATCTTTTAAGTATTTAAAGAAGTTACTAAATTAATTAACTGTTGCCTAAAAAGTAATAGTCTACAAGGATAAAAACTTGAAACCAACCATTAGTTTATGAGCTGACTGAAGCGCTGCTCCCAGGGCACTACCAGTTTCGTAATTGCCATCAAAAAGGTTTGGTAGTTGATTTAACAGGTCACTGATAAGCTCCTTACTCTCATGTAAATTGACTAGCAGGTTATCTGGACAAGGCAAAAATGGATCTAGGAAAAGAAAATATGAAATTTATACTCAGTGATACTGAGATGTGCATAGACAGAACAACTCAAGTTTCCATCTATAGAAAATTGTGGAAATTTCTGAATTCCCAAATATTTCAGAAAATGTAAAATGTTGATGTGTGCTTATACTATACAGAAATAAAATAACATTATTCTATATTGCTAAGAGAAACATTTTCTTAAATACACTTTTTAAAGTCATCCTTCAGCATGAAAACATGAGATATTTATATTGGTAGTAGCCATGACCTAGTTCACAATAAACAATGACTAACAAAGTAATGACCTAGT
>JADKLZ010003886.1:23373891-23401284 GCA_021533235.1 Biomphalaria straminea
ACAAAGTAATGACCTAGTTCACAATAAATAATGACTAACAAAGTAATCTACCTTCCAAATCTGGCACACACATCATCTGTGGTTGGGAGAGCCCCTCAGATAGATTGAAATAATACAATGCTTTATCAAAACACAGAAAGCCTATTGTTGTCCTAGCATCTCCAGGAAGTTTATCAAGTTCATCCAAAAGAACCTGACAAAACTGTGCAAGATAGCCTGAACAAGAAAAACAAGACATTTAGTGTTAGGTATACAGATGTAACAGATGTTTAGTTTTTTCATCCCCCAAATAGTACTATCTATTCACACAAATGTTTTCTAGCTACCATTTAATTATTATAATGTCATCCTTTTCTTGTATAACTGTGTAGCTGTCTGAATTGACAAGTAAGAGTTTTTTTTGTCATGAAATGTGTATGTTAATCAATTCAATATTCAATTACCTTTTTATTTTATCACTCTAAATTATTGTGGATCTTCTTATAAAGATAGTAAAGTAAATTCATTACTATGGCAAGATTTTGAACAGTAAAAGGAGTAAAGCTTATAACTTCATACACTTTGAATAAAAAAGCAGAAAACAAAAATTTCTTTTAAAGTGGTAAATATAATCTTGCTTTTAATTGGGGAAAAAAGAGTGAATCTGACAACATAGGTCCATATAAGAGTGGTAGCGGGAGGTGAAATGAGTAATACTGATAAGAAAGCACTGAAGAGTGTAAAATCATCTGGGAAAGGAAAGTTAACATTAAAGGAAGTGAAGAAATGATTATAGGACTAACAAATCAACTGAAGGGTAAGGTGAAAAAAAAAAACAATAGTAAATGTGGTGAGATTTTAAGAAGCAAACAATATAGAGCGGCTCACCAGTTTTCACTGCATTGAAAGACACATCCAACAAAAAGAGGTAAACAGCAGGCTGTGGCGGTCTTAACTGAAAAACGTAAAGCACACTTAATGATTGACTAACTACTAAACATAATGAATACAAGAAAACTGGGATTTTGAGCTAAAAGTCTGACAAACATACACAAAGTGTTTACCATATATTCAGAGGGAGCTATGAATTCAATGGTGGCAGATTTTACTTCTGGTCTTCTTTGGGGATCACCATACGTTTTACTCACAGGATCAAAAGAAAATTCATCTGGTACTACAACAACAAAATATTTTAAACGATCAATGACTTTCCTACTATTAAAATGTGTTACAATTAAAACCTGATATTAAGAATAATACATTTAAGTAATATTTTGTAAAGAGCCATAGTGAGTGTTGAAGCCTTGAGCACAATCACCATCTCACTATAAAGAAATCCAGTATATTTACAAAAGACCTCTTTAACTAGTACATTATCAAGCATAAACAAAGCCAATCTACGTACAATCATTAACTCTGAAGCAAAGATTACACTTCCATCTCCTCTGGTCAGTGAACACAACAAATGGATTGATGTAAGTTCTACAAGCCCGACATCTCACAATGACACTGGACTGTATCACAGGAAGCTGCTACTCAAACAAAGAAATTAATGAAATGAAACACTGATTCAGACAAACTAGTGCTTTTTATAAAGTTTTAAATGTAATGTTTGAAATACCAAGAATTGGTATTAAATTATAAATATAATGTTTAAAATCTTATTTTCTTTCAACGATCAGAATACAAAACAAAGTCCCAGTAACCATGGACTGTGGGTTTGGCACTAAAAGATTATAAAATGAAATATGCAATTAAGATTACATATTTAATTGAATGCTGCTTTAAAATGTAATTATACGTAAACCTTATACCATAGTACCAAATGAACCAAAAAAAAAAAGTTCTAAGTCTAGAAATGCCAAATTTAATTGAAATAGACACAGAATGTAAATAGTAGGCTTAGCAAAATACATTTCAAATCAGTACATACAAATTAAGTGTTAGAAAGATATCATTCATTCAAGTCTTAGGGCAATCATACAAAGTAAAAAAGAAAAACCTCCACATTACAAGCATTTGGGAGAGGTAGATGGAATTGTACTTACTCCATTACTCTCTTCCTGCAAGTCAGTAACAAAGTCTTTTTTTTATAACCAATTGTCTTAAAATACACATTTTCTTATTTAATGTAATACCCAAAAATTAAATTCTTTTAAATTATGCTGAACTGATAAATCACTGTACAAATGAATAAAATTGTAAAATTTTTTTTGATTGCAAAATTAAAAGGCTCTAGTTGAGGGGACATAAATATAAATCACAAATCAATTATTTGATAAAATGATTCAGCTAGATCATTATAATAAATTGTGTCAAAAACAAAAAAAATGTTGACAACCTGTAAAAAAAAAAAAGGTACTTACTGATAAATCTCTAAAGGGGTGTATGAGAATTCCAAGTGGTAGCCTAGCTTTGTTGAGCAATGCAGAGTTTTGTGGTATAGCATTCAAAGTACACCGGAAAATGCTGCAAGAGAATCATTTATAACAAGTATGTTTAGTCGGTTAGCCCGAAATCAGAATAAAAAAAAAGCATTTCATGCAATGAGCATATTATAATAGTTATAACATAAAAGTAATTTATTTTGATGTGATTTAAAACAATATTCTGCTTAAGTAGCTGACAAGATGAAAATTGTAAAAAATTATTTCTTAATCCAGAAAAACACTTCAACTGACTAAGCTGATTTTATCCTCAGGTAGGAAAATTAACTATTAAACAAAAGTTTTTAAAATTTAAAATGTGATCACTCAATATAGAAGATGACAAAAAAAAAAAAGAAAAATATTTGTTTCACTTCTATTATGCACAGCATTTTATTACCAAACTTTGTTTTCCTCACCACATTCTATACTCTATGATTTTTGTACTAATATGAAATGTAAACTGAAAAGAAGGAAGCTCACTCTGGGCTGCAGTTGACTTTCTTAAAGTCATTAGGTAGTGCTGGCCTGGGTGTCTCCAAACCATCTGGAGGAAACAACTGTCTTTCATTAAGTAAATTAATGGATCTCTGTCCATCCTGCAATAAACAATTGCGAGTTTCAATTGAGTACTAATTCAAAAGGTAATGTAATCTATATGCACACAATATTAAACACATCAATATTTCAAAATAACTATTGGGTACATAAGACTGTGATGATAGACATATTATATATATCAGGGATAGTAACACTTTTTCATGACAGAAGTCTGAAATGACTTCTAATCTTTATATAATATGCATATATACATCATTGTGATTTTTCTCACTGGTCAATATTTGATGGTAAGCTCCAGATGTTTTTTAAATGTTTTTTTTGAAAAATATAGTTTAATATATAGCTTAATATATAAACAATTTTCATCTGTTTACACGTCAAATCTACTCATTTCTATTTGGAGAGAAGATGGTACTTTACTTTAATCTATTTAAATAAAAAGCTCAATAAAGATGGTATGCAAAACAATAAGAAATGTGGGTTACTGTTAATAAAGTTCAACAAATTATGGTGATATAAATTTCCAGCAGTTTATACGTGTGGTTTAATCATTATTATTCTAAAGAAGACTAATCTTTTAAAACCTAAAAAAAAAACAACAACAAATTAGGTTGGTATGAAAAACAACAGAAATGCTAGTTACAACTAAAATTATAAAACATATTTTCCAGTCTAAGCTACGCTAATATACTCACCTGCATGCCCATTTGACTAAAGTTTTGAGTCATTGTATTCATAGTGTTAGGATATCCGCCAACACCTGGTTGAGGATAGTGGGGGGAATAGCCACCTTGATTTGGCATCGGGGGAACACCAGGTGACTGAAATCGCAAGAATGAATATAGTTAAATGTATTAATTATTTTTGTCATAAAAACATACAGTAGATCATCAATTTAATAGATACCCCAAGAGAACATGTTTTGGAAGCTTACCAGTCTTTATATGGATGTATAAATTTACACACACACACACAAAGACTTTGAATACAATGGATACAAGATCATGTTTAGCTACAAATCTGGACACAATGATCATAATGATCTATAGTGAATTTCCCTATTACTTCATAATTGGGAAAGGCCTGAAAACCAACAATATTTAAGATGGAAGGGCACAGAGCCTACAACTAGAATAGACCAACCTTAATAATTTGAATCAACCAAAGTGCTACTTTGGGGGAAAAGATTTGATTTCATAAATTCAAATTATTTGTAGCAAAGCAGTGTCTACAAATAAAGAATGAATAGCTGTTTTAGGCAAGTTGGGAAGCGTGGTCAAGAGGCTAAGTGGGCTTGTACTTGGCTAGGCTACCTAGAAGGGGGCTTGACGTTTGACACCCAACTCGGGCAGAGTTGTGTTTACTGAGCGCCTAAAGGCAGCACAGAAAACCAACTCCTAGATACCCCATCCCCCCCAATGGTCAATAAATGAGATTGGACCAAAGGGCTCTGAGCATGCTATAAGCATGAAAGTAGTACTATATAAAAGCTATAATAAAAATTTTTTTTTAAAGTTTATACAAACAATACAATTAATGAATGGGTTACTTTGTAACAAAACTACTATCAAAAGTGAATATATTGAATTGATACATAAAATAAGTAGTGTGAATTGAGTTGCAATACAAACATACTGTGGGTCCATATTGTGATGTAGGCGGTAATGCAGAAAGTTTATTATCACCAACTCCACTTGGGGGATAGCCTGACATAAGGCCAGGTCCTGGTGGAGGGTACCTAGAGGCACCAAGTCCCTGTGGTGATGGGAAGGTGGCTGATGTGTTCGAAGGGGGTGGTGGTGGTGGGAATCCTTGAGCTGAAGGAGGTGGAGGGAATCCTGGGGCAACGGCAGATGTTGGAGGCATGGGATACCTCTGTTGTCCACCAGTAGAAGAGAATCCAGAACTCTGACTTGATGGAGGCATAGGAGGGAATCCTTGGGGTAGTGGTGGTCGTTGAATTTGAAAGGGTGGTTGTGACTGATTTTGCTGTTGCTGAAGCAGACCTGGCCATTGCTGCCCAGGAGGAGCTCCGGGCCTGGTTGGAAACGGTTGATTATGTCCTGTTGATAAAGATGTGGGACTTCCTCTGTGTTCCTGAAAGCCCGGCGATGATGCTCCTGAAAAAAAAAAAAAAAAAAACAGTAATTTGTCGTTTTTTTTTTAAATAAATTTTTTTTTTATGTCATTGAAATATCTATAATTCTCAAAGTCGACAAGTTCAAAAGTTCAATTGAGCAACAACAAGCAAGCAAGTAAATGGGAAGATCCCATGGAGCAGCATGGTGTGAATGGTGTATCCAAATCCTCACTATTTTCATTCACAAAATAGCATAGCATAGAGGAGCATATTGTGAATGAAAGTGGTGTATATAATTCTCTTCTTCTCAATTTGTCACAATATTAAAAGTATTTCCAGATTATTGTGTTGTAGACTCTTGAAACTAGAACGACAATACACAGATAAAGTCTACTCTCAGGTTTGACTTTAGAAGTAGGCCTACTTTAATTAATATCACAAATTACATTAAAATAATAATTTCACTGGCTTCCTCCTTTTAATCTCACTTCCATTTCCAGATATTTATCTATATATTTCCATATATATATATTTTTTTTTACTTTACTTTTACTTTACAAAAGATTTTAATAATTTCTGGAGATTTCCAGGACTTTTTCATAGGCCTATATTTAATAACATTTCAGGAGATTGCCAGAGGGCTCCTGGTATTTTATGTATTAACTAAATACTTAAATCTTACTTTACATGTTAAGAAAATTTGTTTTCGGAAGTGAGAATTACCTTGACCAGGTGAAAATTGTCCTTCTAAAGCATCCATTGAATAGCCTGAAATTGGTGAGGGCCCCCTAGAAGATCGTTCTGATGGAGGTTCTTAAATAGAAAGCACCAAACATGAATATTGAGAATAATCAACTGTTTGACAACTTCATCAAACATTAAGAAAGTAGACAATACCATACTTTAAAATAATACTAAATTATTATGAAATTACAATGACAAGGTAATCAACAGTAAAAGCTCACACCTAATTGCAAAGAGAAAAAATAAATTTAAATAAACTTAGAGAACATGCACTGTAAAAAAAAAAAAAAAATAAATAAAAGTGAAAAGATATTAACATATTATTTATCAACAAGCTAATTTACACAAAAGCATAATTTTTTTAATTTTTTTTTTTACGTAATAATAATTTTGTGGCCATTTCAAAACTGTTAAATGTACCGGTAATCATTTCTTTTTTTTGCCCATAAATCACAAATTCCCAATTACCTGAATTATTAGGAGTTGGAATGGGAGTTTTTTGCAAGAGGGGATTAACTTGATGTGAATATTGTCCCTGTCCATGATATGGTGCAGGTAGCAGCTCATTTGGTCGACCTGTTAGGAATATTTAATTGTCCTGTCATGCAACATCATGGAATAGTGGTTTCAACATTCTTCATAAAAGGAAATTTAGTCTTTAAAAAAATTAGCTAAAAAGAAAAAAAGGGGGGAAGGGATACAAAGAAAGAAACTTGTGCTAGCAATGAACACATAAACATCACAATATAAAGTTAAGTGATAAAAAAGATAATAGTCAAGCACATTCAGTTTTGTTAGTATTAAAAAAAATGTATTGAAAAGAAACAACCATGCCTTTGTTTTATAAATAACACAACTTCCATTCAGTTTATAGAACTATTTTGCACTGTTATTTGTATTGCTTACTAATCATCATGGTGTAAAGATATATTTATTTCTTGTAGCACTAGAGGCCTAATAACTTAGCCTGACTAATTTAGCTTCATTAATATTACCAATGACTCAAGAAATTAAAGTCTCTAACCAACATGCATGACTAGCTTGACACATGTATATATGCAAAGCACGTAATCATCTATTTGAAAGAGAAACTTTCACTTAAAATTAGCGCTTCAATATCTGTATTCAAGAACTTGGTAAATTGGTGACATGAGTTGAATGAAAGGCAGCAGAATGTCCTTGCCTTATGAATGTTTAATATTATTTATACAATTTTCTATATTGGCTTAAATTGTAATTAAATATCCATATTTTTATACTACCAATAAAAAGCCTATGACAATTTATATATATACAATTCTTACTGCAAAGGTAAACTATGGTAGAATTTACTATAAATTATTTTAAAATAAATTAGAGCATTTTAAGGCGAATTGTTTTTAAAATCCAAAAACAATTATTTTGATCATTAGTTCTGGCCTTACTTTGTATATTATCACCAGAAGACTGTAGAGAGCTAGTTGGCGGTGGCAAGCTACCAACTGTAGAAGTCATAGGTCTGACAGGCAGACCAGTTTGTAAAGGAGTCCTTAAGCCCTGGAAGGGTTGAGCTGCCACTTGATAATTTGCTGGCTGTGATCCTACATTAGAGGTTGGCTGAAAAGGTGGTCGAGAGTTTAAACTGGCTGGTCCATTCACCTGAAGCCCAGGTACCTGTGATGTTGGAGGAAGAGGAGGATAGGGTCCCTGGGGCCGTATTTGTGTTCCAGCACCAGGAGGATAACCAAAGCCTGGTGTCACAGGAGGTGGTGGAAATCCAGATGAGTTCATACTGGGGGGTGGAGGCTGTTGCTGTTGTTGTACAGTTGGATTAAAACCATTTATATTAGGTGTCTGTTGGGCAGATCCCATCCAAGGCTGATTTCCACTCTGTACAGAAGGTGGAAAAGCTCCACTAGGTTGAAAAAATGGCCCATTAGGTGCTTGTCCTAAAGGTTTCAGTTGGGCTATAAAAAAAAAAATAGAGAACTTTTTTTTTGTTTTATAATAAATTGAATCAATATATCTAATATTTACTAATATATCAAATGATTTTTTTTTTATATTGAAGACTTTTTACTTTAATTTTTTTATAGAAATATTGAACCAATAAACTGCTAGATACTAATACATAAATACATATATAATATAAATAATTAGTTAACAAGTGTCTTACAGATTGTGGATTTTACTATATAAAAAATATGATATATATATAATATACAATTTTTATGGTATATATACACTATACACATAAAAAATTAAAGACTATGATCTACATTTATATGAATATTTCTCTCCTAGTGGAAACAGTCAATGACTCAATGCACAAGTTTTCTCATCTATTAAAAACTACTTTTTGTAGGTAGGACCTTGTCATTAGTGGATTTATAATTTATACTTATATTGTACTGTGTAATAATTATAGTTATACATAGATTATGATAGATTTATTTTAAAAAAATAATAATTTTTATTACATTTTTTTTTTCTTGGTCTAAAACTCAATTAACTGATGTGTTTAGACCAGTGATGCCCAAAATACGGCCCGCGAAGTGGTTCCATCCAGCCCCCCGAAACAATGGCACAAAGTGTAGAAAATCCCTTCTCCAAAAAGGTTATTTTAACCTACGTTAGGGCCATAACTTTTTCTCTGATGTATTGGTTTTATGACCTTTAACATTGTGTTTATGAAATGGGATATATGTATAATCTAACAGGAAAAGTGAAGGCATCTTTATATTTTTGTGGGACATGATAATAAGCCAATGTTATCGATTTGTAAAGAAAGTGTGGCTGTTTAAAAAAAAAAATATGGCAGCATTTTTTATTTGAGCCGCGAATAAAATATTGTTAAACTAACCCTAGAGTCCTAGAGATTGAAGGATTGAATAGTTGCCAATATGAGATAAGAAAATGAGTCAGTTGTTAAGCGAGATATATTGTTGCTCACATTGGAAGTAGAGAAATGAAGCCATATTTTTTAAATTACTTTTTTGTATCTTTTTGGTCATGTGGCCCGTGACACGAGTGTCGAAAATTTAAATGGCCTACAGGTCATATTAGGCTGGGCATCACTGGTTTAGACTTAAGAAAGTAAAAGTGTACTTTAAATCTTTAAAATAAAGGCTTTACAGTTTAGAAACAATATAAATATTTAAATATAAAGAAGTAGAGCCAAAGTCGCGAAAGATGTATTAATTAATCTACTATTTTTTATAGATTTTTATTTAAATTTAGATATCTAGATTATCTAGATCTAGTCAGTCTAGAAATGGATCTAGACAGTAGATCTATATAGATCTAGTATATTAGTAAAAAAAAAATATTTTTTTTTTCACTTTGTAAGTTTGTTGATTAAAATATTAAATTTTACATATGGATGGTTACATTGCAAAGCCTAAAATGAAAATGAATTCCTTTTAAATAACGTATTATTTAGATACATATAATTAAACATGTGTATATTATGCAAGTAGCGCGTAGGTCCATAGATCTAGATCTATTACCTGTTTGAGAAATATTGCTGGGTTGAGAATTATACTCGTACTGCTGTGGCTGTAGGGGTGAGTTTGTGTTGGGAAAGACTGGCGGAGGGTTACTTCTTTCAGCCATACCTATTTTAGCCTACAATTTAAATGATTAATACCACTATTAGATACTGACAACATAAAAAGGAATTGTATAAAAATAGTTAATGTCTCTTATGATAACCATTTTTTTAACGATACAATTTTATTTGCGTCACTCCTAACAATGCGTTTTTTCCCCAAGACACGAAATGTTTCCGGAAGTGATCGTAAGGACGCATGCGTGATTCGGGATACGTGGCATTGAAATCCGCAAGGGAAGCTATTGCGAAAATTAATTTTCTCCCAAGATCAAAGTTTAGGTTAGGTCTATCTGAATCTGAAATATAATCTAGTGCAGGCATGTCAAACTCATTTGGGTGTATGGGCCGCATTGAAAACTTACTATGACCTTAGGGGCCGCAGTAAAAAATCAGTTGCAAAACAGCCTATTAGGTTTATGTAAATTAGAAATAATACAACAGAACACATTAACTAATGGCATACTTGTCCCTTACATAGCTAAATTTGTAGTACTATTGGCTAATTAAAAATTACTATGATTACACATTATTTTCTTTGTCTTGACATCTTTTCTGGGATACCATTTTATTAATGCCAGGTTGAAGTTTGTTTGTCACTGACGCTTTCATCACAGATGACAAATTTTGATCAGAAAATCTCGAAAGGTGAGGTGTTTTTTTAGCTTTTATTATGGTAAAAAACTGCTCACAGACACCAGTGCATGCAAACAACTTGAATTCTGGCTGAACATTTCCGCAATTCAACGTACCGTTCAGGATAAATAACTGTACAATTTGGCATAGCCAATTTAATATACTTCGATTTCAACTAATAATCTGACTGCTTATCTATCAGCTCTAGTTGCACATTTCCAGCAGCATTTTCAGAATCAAATGAGAATGGAGATGCAAACCACGAAAATTATTGCTCTTACGAAACGAAGTCACGAAAACGGTCAATTGAAAGAATGTACTAACGATTCTAGGTGTAAGACATTCACCAAATGTCGCAACGGTATTTAATCTTTTCAGTTTTTGACACGTTGAGAAGTGAACAAGATTTTCACTTCATATTTGTTTTATCCACAGTCCTAACTTTGCTTGAAAGCATTTCACATGATTACACGCAGTGACAATTTTGTCTTTACTTTGAAGTTTCAAATTCAAGTCTCACAGGTGACCAGTGAGATCAACTGCAAATGCCAAATCCCGAACCCATTCAGTTTGGAAATGTTCAACATCGTCACCTTTCACGTTCAGAAACAATAAACAATACAATTTCCTCAAGCAGTGCAAAAAATCTCTTCAATACTTTATGACATGAGAAACAGCGGACAGTCAAATTCATGTCCAATGTCATCCAGAAACATTGAAAATTTTCCAGCATTAAAACCACGGGCACGAATAAAATTGAGAAGCAACTGATGCCAGTCTTATGTAGAAACTGTAATTGCTGTGCGAAGAATGTTTCTTTGTGAATGATGCACTGAAAATTTAAAATTAGCACCAGACTCTCTTATTTTTGCAAGTAACTTTGCATCAAAACTATTTCATTTCATGGTTGGTGCGCCATACCTTGTTATACTAGCTAGCTTTACTAAAAATAAATTGTACTGCATTATCCCCTCCTGTCATTTCTCAGAAACATCCTCGGTTGTTGTGGATAGAACAGGGCTAAAGTAGTTCCTCGTCACATTCCTGTCAAATGCCCTTATGAATATATCCAACTGTGCTACACTCCAAAATAATTCAAAATCAGCTCTTTCGTTCTTTAATTGTTCACGCAACCTGACTGACATGTCATTTATTCTATCTACCAACCACATTGTCACTAGTTAATGCTATTTGTTTGAATGCTTTCACCTTTTCTGGACAAATTACTTCGGCTTTAACAACACACTCCTTCATAAAATAACATTTATTAAATGATTTGCAATGGTTTGCAATGATGTTTGATAAAATGAATGTTGCTTTCACTGCAGACTCACCCTCATTGTTCAGTTGAACAAATACTTTTTTCAATTCAAGTAGCTTGTCATCTCTTGTTCTCCAGCGTACTACTTTAACATTATTTTTATTAAAATTTAGGTGGCCAAGCGGGCCGCATTCAAGGTGGTCGCGGGCCGCATGTGGCCCCCGAACGCCCAGTTTGACATGCCTGATCTAGTGAGTTGTTCGTCGCACACTAAGGCAAGCAAATGCGAACAAAAGCTCCTTTCACCAGCCTGAAGTGGGCGGCGAGTTCCTCCCTCCCGCCACCCTGTCCGAGGTTTGATCTTGCGTTCACTTCCAGTGGACACGGACACTCCGAACTCGCGACCACTGGGACCCCCCTTGTATGCCTATAATATACCAGGCTAACCGTGCGGGACACGCCATTTATTTAACGGCCCCTTGAGGGACGGCGCCTGGACGTTGACACATCTCTGCGGGAGCTCTTTTTCATCCTCGCAGAGTGCAATTAGGATACTCTCGCACCATCTTGTTTTGATACCATCGCCACTATGAGGGATCTATCAACCAAAACGTTGTTTCCAACGAAATTATTGATTTCAGATTGCTTATGTCTAGAGAGTCTAGATTTACATCTAGATGAAAAGAGGAAAAACCAATTCGGACTTCTTCACACCAGGATCTTTTAATTAGCACCATTATGGTAGATCTATTGTCTCGGATCAAATCACTTGTATTCATGGTCTAGAAACTTTTAAGAATCCCGTAGAATTAATTTTAAAAATATTAATATTACAGAAATCTCTTACCTACTTACCATTTCCACATTTAGTCAGACAACACTGACTTTTTCTCTCCCAGCTGTATGGGACCGCGCTGAAGAAAAAAAAACAAAACATGTAGACCTTTTTTTTTTTCTCGATGCAGTTTGAGAATCTACCCTACCAAAAAACACCATACAGGCAGTGTGGCAGCATGAGTACTAGACAACGCTTAAAAGTTGCCGCATAAAAAAAGATCTGTTGTCATATGCTATGGGCCTAATAGTATGATTAAAACTCATTCAGTAGTTTTATTTGTATACTGATAGGGCCTATCGGCGACTCCGTAACATAAGGAAATTAAATTCTAGGCCTACTGCAATATTGATGTAATGAGAAATGATGTTTAAATACAAAAGTCCAGCATTGTTGATGTAGCCCAGCGATGCTCAAAGTACCCCCGCCCCCCCTTTTTTTTTTAAATCGCCCGTCCCCTTCAAAACGTATGGATCCGCTTTTGACATGTGGTAGAGATCCTTCTCAAAGGTGATGGGGGTCCTAAGAGGCCTCACTCTAGCTCCAACCTTTCAAGAATTTTTCATTTGTCCGTTGTCAGTGAATCCATTTCTTCTGACCCCGTGAAGAAATCGGCATTAGTCTTTTTGTAATAAGTTAAAGCACAGGGACGTAATGCTGACCATAGATTGAAACTCTACCTCTGAGTGATTTTGATGTGAGATTAATGAAATAATTCCTTTTTTTTTTAAATTAAGTTAATATCACCTGAACGTCTTCATTATAGTGACCAGAGTCAGCCAGAGTGACGTCTTCTTTCAAAGGACAGAAACGAAAATGGACAGTAATAGGCCTACTGGATTTTATTGATTATCATCGAGTAATGATTGCTCAAAAAGTTTGGAAACCGTATAGTTTTTGGCCGGTGTTTCTCAAACTTCAACATGTGAGACCAAATAGGTTTCTTCACGCCACCTCCCCTTTTAACAATCTAGTTGGTCTCACTTAGCGGGGTTCGAGGGCGCCAAGCGATTTCCTGTCTGCATTAAGATTTTCATGAATTAATTCTCCTGGCGTCCACAACGCACTATTTCTTTTAATAAAAAGATGTCAAGTCAAATAAATTTATATTAAAATAGATCGGTTCATACTGAAAGTGAGAGGCAGTTAAGTAGAGCATGTCAGTTTGAACCTCATAAGATCACCCCTCGTGCTCTGTCGTCTTGGAGATAGACACACAACAGATTAACAGAATGATGCTACGTCATTCGGAAAAGAATGTATCATTCTGACGTAAGAAAGTCGAGGAGACTCTTGAATCGAATTGGAGAAAATTTATTTAAATTTCTTTATAAGAACTATTGTTGCAGATGCCTCCCGAAAAAAAAAATCATTAAAGATCGTACTTTGGAGAAGAGACGATCTCACTTATTTAAAGTTATTTTAATGGTTTGATTTGTTGGGCCCCCTTTTTTTTTCGAAATACTTTATAAATAGCCTAGACCTACTCCAATTCGGATTTGCAGAACGGTTTACCATGACATTGATAGGCCCTATGCTAAATGTAAATTGCGGGGCCCCTGCCAGGCGCGGAGTCCAATTTGGAGCAATCGGCTTTAAAGGGAAACTCCGATGGTTTTGACAATTTTTGATATAATATGTGTTTCGATTCACAGATAATGAATATATTATTCTTTTTTTTTTATTTGAAATAATAACTTAGTAATTGATGTTTTTCTGACGTTATTTTTCTGCGCATCCAAAACAGTCAGACTTTCACCGGGTTTCTATGTGACGTCACACTAACCTATTAATTTAATCTATTGACTCATTTTATAGCATGAGACCATAGATACAAATTCTCATTAAAAAAATAAATCGCCGTCTATACGGTTAGATCTAGGATCTTATGAGCAAAGAATAAAATGCGTATTAAAAGGAGATTTACATGCTTGACTAACCACGGCAGTGTATATTTTCTCGCTTGACCACTTAACACACAACAAACATTATCGCTTGGTTGTCTTGTCAAGACCGACTACACGTAGTCTAGACTAGCCTTACACTGACCAGTTTGTTCGAATCAGACACACGATATATTTACTTCTTGGGATAGGGAGAGGTTTAGATGAAAATGTTTTTTTCTCGAGTTGGTTATCCTAATGCTTTTACATCTCTCTCTATATATATATAAAACTATTGCATAGCTCTGGACTATACCGTCACTAAGCCTAAGAGCCTGACAGCTTCTGTAAGAAAGAAGCAATACGATTGGTTAAATCTAGTTTCCCTTTCAGTATTGTTGATGGAAGTGACGTATGTCTCAGATAAAAACAGAATTTCAAAGAACCCCGTTTTTTAGGAGGCGTGGCAAATTTACTGTCCAATTTATTAAATATAAAATTTTCTAAGCATTTAAATAAAAAATGATATAATGTTTACTATTACAACTTTTTACGCAGAATTTAAATATGTCAATAACTAAAATTTGAAAAACTATGAGAGTTTCCCTTTAAGGCCAGCCCTGCGGATTTAAAGGGAAACTCTCATGGTTTTGACAATTTTTGATATGATATGTGTTTTGATTTACAGATAATGAATATATTATTCTTTTTTTTTTATTTGCAAGAATAACTTAGTAATTGATGTTTTTCTGACATAATTTTTCTGCGCATCCAAAACGGTCAGATTTTCACGGAATTTCTGTGTGACGTCACAATGGTGCTCTCAAATCTTAGGCTATATAGACATCTAGATCTACTAATCCGAGTAGGCCTACCGGTACTTGTCTTCCGCGAATTTATTTTAAAACAAGCTCCCGATGTAGATCTAGTCTAGATCTAAAATATGTATTATAGACTCTAGGCATTTTTTTTTCTTTTATTAGATCTAGAATTAACCCCAACTCCGAATACCAAATCATTAATGATAAACAGTAACCTTTAAAAGTAATATTAATACGTATACATTAAATATACTGTTAATTTAGTCTGCAAAGGGAAAAAAAAGTGTTGAGGTTGTATGAGAAGTGGTCGTCTCCTTTCCATCAAGACTAAAACTGAAAGATTTAAAAACTCCTTTGTCCCACTTTCGATCAGAGTGTTACGAGGTCAGCTGTCGTCATCGAGAAGTAGGCCTACATAGAAGTCAAATCCATGAAGCGCTGGTTGTGAATGTGTATGTGTGTTCTTATGTGAATGTTCGAATTTTTCATCAATATTGTTTTTGTACAGTAGTTATGTTGATCTTGTGCAGAGCAGATTTTCGTTCTACGAAATATCATAGAACAAAGTCTTGAGTACCAACAACGGCTAGCGATCAGTTTCGTAGACTTTAAGAAAGCATTTGATAGTGTCCACCGAGAATCACTATGGAAAATAGCTAGAGAATACGGCATCCCAGAAAAATTTGTCCAGATCCTACGACACCTATACAGTCAGTCTAGTTGCTGCATTAAAACAGAAGGAGGAACCACAGAGTTTTTTAGCATCGAGACAGGTGTGAGACAGGGGTGCATCTTATCTCCCTTCCTTTTCCTCCTAGCCATCGACTACATAATGAGGAAAGCAATGAACCAGACTGCCTTTGGTATTCCATGGTGTGAACAAAACCGAATGACGGACTTGGACTTCGCCGATGACGTTGCACTACTCGGGGCGACAAATAAAAGTATACAAGAAATGACGGAGAGCCTAGATAGAGAGGCACCCAAAATTGGCCTCCGCATAAACTTGGATAAGACAAAAATTTTGCGAGTGGGATATAAGGCAAAGGGTGCCCCTGTCAGACTTGGCGAGTCAACGCTTGAAGAGTTGGACAAGTTCACTTACCTTGGCAGCATCATAACAAATGATGGGGATGCATACCATGATGTAGTGTGCCGAATAGGAAAGGCAGGGAGCATTTTCCAAAGGCTGCAGCCTATTTGGACAAGCCAAGCCATTGGACTCGAGACAAAAATACACCTTCTCAACACAATTGTCATTCCAACTGCAACATATGCATGTGAGACATGGAAGTCATCTGTCAAAATTGAGAAGAGACTAAATGTGGCTCAACAAAAATGGCTGAGACGGATTCTGAGAGTCAGTTACACAGATCGGGTCTCAAACAAGGAAATCCTATGCCGAACTGGGAGTCGAACACTCAGTGAGGTTGTGACAGAACGTCGCATGAGGTTTGCGGGACATGTTCTACGACAAAATGAACTACGCATACCAAGAATTGCGATGACATGGAGGCCAATACGAGGAAAACGCAAACAGGGACGTCCTCGTATAACTTGGCGTCATACCTTCATGGAGGACCTCAAAACAGTGGACACCAGATGGGAGGAGGCTTCAGACATTGCCAATGACAGATCATTATGGAGACAGCTTGCCGCCCAATGCGCCGAACGGCGCGGGAGGACCTAAGTCTAAGTCTAAGTAAGTTATGTTGAGGTTGTCAATTGTAAAGAAACGTAATTTCTATTATCTTATTTTATCTGTAACCTAGCCTATGTATTGAACCAGTTGATGTATAATAGATCTACTTGTACAGCTATTTCGGCCAATAGGCTCCGAGAAACTTTGACGATGACGCATTATTTTCCCCCCAATAGGCTATTGTGAATAGACATCGTGCAGCTTTGGGAAAACCCCGTGTCACCATATATAAAAAACAACAAAAAAAAAATAAACAACTTAGGAGTATTTTTTTAATTATTTTTTTAAACCTGTGGTATAGCCCTTCCGTATAAGTCGGGTCTTGGGATGTGTATGGAAGTATATAAGTATAAGGCGGAGATACTGTATTGTTATTGTTACAGCGTGAGAGACGGATGAGCCCGTTAGCGTGATATATATATTTATATATATATGAGTTTACGGTACATATAGTATATCCTTACGGCTAAGGGCCCCGCGCATGACGCTCGCCCAGGGCCCAGCAGCGCTCTGATACGGACGCCCTTGTTTATAAACAAAGACCGATTTTAAATCAACGTGGAGACTAGATCTAGCCGTGAAGCGTAAGAATAAATGCGATCTAGATCTATAGAGAGTTTATCGGTGATATAGGTATAGATCTAACTTAGCCAGGTTCAGTTGTGACGTCACGTCTTTAAAAACTATAACCATCTCGCAGAACCCCGTTTTTTAGGAGGCGTGGCAAATTTACTGTCTAATTTATTAAATATAAAATTTTCTAAGCATTTAAATAAAAAATGATATAATGTTTACTATTACAACTTTTTACGCAGAATTTAAATATGTCAATAACTAAAATTTGAAAAACTATGAGAGTTTCCCTTTAAGTGGAGGCCCCGGGGCTGATTTTTGAGGATGCCCCTAATTTTTTCCAAAGCTTTAAAGACCAACTGAAGAGGTTTTGGGGTCAGACGCGGAAACCGGTGTAATACTTTTTTTTAGTTTCATAATGCTTAAAAAAACATACATACGAAATATTAGACATATATTCTTTGTAATTATTTAGATATAAGCAATTTAGTGTGCGTTTTAGGGACTATGAAATTTCACAATCTCGAAGCCATTCGAGATCGGATTCTCCCAGACAACCAAGGTCGATGACGTAGTCTGGGGGAATCTAGGTCACATTATTCACTTTATGGCTAAGCGTGTTTCCCTATTCCTTTTTACAGGAATGCAAGTTTCTGAAAACAAAGGCGACTAAAACACACCAATTTATAAAAAGTGGATGTACGTTAGGGTAGGGAAATTAGGTCAAATCACGCAATTTATGGCTTTACATGTTAGATCTACCGTTTGTCGGCTTTTCTTGATCTAGTCAAGCGAACAGCGTTTCAGCCCACGCAGTACCGCGCGCCTCAGTTCACATGTTTCGTTTTAGTCAAGTTACGCAATTTATGACTTATATTACTGCTTCAGGCTTATTCTAGTTCTAAATCTACTGCTTTTGATCAAGAACTAGATCTTCTTTTCTCAGATCTTTAATGATGTAGAAAATTTGTAGATCTATAAACTAGAGTAGGCCTACTAGAGTCTAGACCTAAATTTGATTAGATCTATATGAAGTCTATACTCTGCTATCTAGTAATAGTAGTTAGTAGTATATTAGCAGATAACGCCGCCAGATAATAAGAAATTAGATCTATCTATAGATCTAGACTGATCCGATCGAGGTGCTGGGCTTAGATCTAGAAAAACAAAGTTTAAAATTATTTACCTAGTAAGGCTAGTCGTCCCTAAATAGGATCAATATGGGTGAAAAAAAATTAATTACAATGTTGAGCTCATTCAATAATGTAGTTATTGTAGTGCACGATTTTATTTAGTTTTATTCTCGAGTCACAACCCCGTACAACACTATATAGTCACTAGCAAATTGAGTAGCAAATAGCTTTAACCTTAACCTATAGACTTAAAAATAGTCTAGCTGATTTAGATCTACTAGATCTAAAATTCTAAAAATATACAAGCAACAATTAGTAATTACATTAGACATACTGTGACATAGAGCCAATAGAGCTAGAGTCCTAGATCTACCTACTACCAATTCTATATTATTATAACTATACGAAATATGGATTTTGTTACACTCTTTCTTAAGTATATTACTAATATTAGGGCCTATATATACTTAAAAATAGTACTATAAATCTATAGTATGTAAAAATTAAAGAGTTTATTTATCTCATAGTGATATTCATTTATTTGTAGATTGGAATAGAATCATTAGAATCAAGTTAATCTGTAACTGTAATAAGGTTTTAAATTGTGTTTATACAAATAAAAGAGATTTTTTCTGTGGGAAGTCAAGGAAGTGGAAAATAAAAGTATCAATATAATATTAAGTAATGCATAGACTACTGTTAATGTGGTTATGGAATTCATTTTATTAAATTTTAGTAACCCAATTATTGCCAGTTAATAGCCATTAATCAATTAATATAATTATATTTTTTATAAATATTTTATTAAAAATGTAGAGCTATTCATAATTTAAAGTGTTTAATAATTAAGGCTGGCCGCTGGCCTCAAAAGATTAATAAGGAATGCAGTCTTTTCCGTGGCTATGCAGCCCTAACTGCAAACTACATATTTTGACATGTTCAGCGAAGACATAACCATTTTCCGCTGGTGGTCAAATTAAATGATCTTTCGGACATCTACCCTCGGCAGTGGATTTTCTTTTGGCCTCTAATATGTATTCCAGGTTGCAATTTCTAATAAATAGCATTGTTTCAAGAATAAGATCCAACTCTTATTTATTTTAAATACAACCCCTTTACAGATCAATTTAAGTCATCATTGCAATGGTCCTTCAAATCTGCAATAACATAGAGATTATCAAAATTTGAATAAGTTTCAAAATATAGAAAGTTGTGTGGTTTGCGCTCGGAACTGTCTTCTCTGTGGTCTCAGGTTCAAACAGTGACCGCAGCCATTACTAAAATGCTGCTGGAATTTTGTGCTATGACATAATAATATTCAATCCTGATTCAAAACTTTGTTTAAACCTAGCAAGTGAAAAGAAACATAGTAAAATAATGTGTGTATAATGAAGAACTCTATTAAAATGTGATTTTTTATATTTACATTTATTGGAATTTATTATATGAAATAAAATTGTAGAATGTTTCTGTGATTTGTTTCACAATAGAAACAGGGAATATAAACTCTTCTTGTTCTTCCAAATGATGAAAGATCCATCTAGTAAACTTGTCTGTTCGCCACTTGCCCAATGTCATATTTATGTTTTCTGTAAAATAGATTTTTAAAAATGTATTTATTAACATTGATACTTAATTATGTAAACATATTGGGGGCGCGGTGGTCGAATGGTTAAGCGCTTGGCTTCCGAACCTGAGGTCCTTGGTTCGAATCCCGATGAAGACTGGGATTTTGAATTTTGGGATTTTTAGGGTGCCCCTGAGTCTACCCAACTCTAATGGGTACCTGACTTTAGTTGGGGAAAGTAAAGGCGGTTGGTTGTTGTGCTGACCACATAACACCCTGCTCGTTAACCGTTGGCCAAAGAAACAGATGACCTTAAATCATCTGCCCCATATAGATCGCAAGGTCTGAAGGGGGCACTTTACTACTTTATGTATACATATATATAGAACTAGTGGTTATATACATTATATGTTATTCTGATATAACATTAACATCTTAATATTACCAATATAAATGATGACTTTTTTTTTTTTTTTTTAAGATCTAAAATCTAAAGTCTAGCCTAATTAATAAGTATAGTAAGGCAGTAAGGGCTATATTAGATCTATTATATAAATATATTCTATATAGAATTATAGATTTAACTTAGGCTTTAGGACTTACATATTTAAATATTGACTAATAGATTATATTTTATATTATAATTATGAATAATCTTTATCATACTTTATGCTAGGACACTAGACTACTTACTAGGTCTAAATCTTACTATTATTACACTGTCTATATCTATATTCTATATAAATTCAAACATAAAAATATGTTGGCAACTGGGCTTAGACTTAACTTTAACTGTCTTAACATAGACATACTATGTTAACTATGTATGTACAAAATATGTTGGCAACTGGGCTTAGACTTAACTGTCTTAACATACTTACATAGACATACTCACATAGTCATACTAGGCTAGGCTAGTATAACTCTGACTAGATCTACTTAAATTAAAATCTACTAGTTTATAAATAAGCTAGATTTAGATCTACTAGATCTATCATCTAGTATTACTACAAGTCAAGTAATATAAATATAATAAACTAGAATTAACTAGATCTAGTGAGTGACTAATAAACTAATAAAAGTGTTAAGAAGGCCTAACATGAATTAAACTTAATTAGAGTTAGAATAAAGATCTAGATCTAGATTCTAGATATTTAGTTTTGGTATAATAATAATTATAATACACCTGACTTATTGTTATAAGTCATAATAAGACTAGTTATAGTTATACCACTATCATTCAATATCATAATGATATAATAATCATATTCATAATAAATCTTCTATCTATATTAGTATATAGACTATAGTAATAGTCTCTATATTGACTATATCTATGTATTTTGAAAAAGTAGAAGAGTTCAATTCAGGGTATTTTGGTGCATCCCATCATAAGTATCATTTAAAATTGTTTGACAGCTACAATGAGATAAGTAGATCTATATCTGCTACATTTATACATAGAACGAATCAAGCCATGTCCATTGTTATTTATTTACATTTTCTCAGTCCAACGCAATACGTCACTTCCGGGTCACTTAAGGTTTCGGCCATTGAAGCTGATTTTCAAATCTCGTTATTTTTTACACTTTCGAAGTACTTTTTCTAATATAAATACGCTTTTCTAAATTCTCAAATTTTTAGGAACTAACTTTGATGCTATATACTATCTAAATCAATCGCTATCTCAATTTCGAAAAAAACCTCTTCAGTTGGTCTTTAAAAAAAGATAGGCCTATAAAACGTGCACATTTTAGTCAAAAGCAAATTATATTCTTATTTTTGTGAAAGGTAATTAGGCTACCTAGGTTGACGTAAATCCGGAGCTGCTTTTTGATATATAGATCTATTGATATTAGTGAATTAGATCTACGAGCACGCTACAAACGGACACTTCCTAACCACGACAGTAATTATAATGTCGGTAAAAAATGCGAAACAAAAAATATTTGAAGTAAAATGTAAATCTCTGTTGTGGGGATACATAGATCTATTTGTTGTCAATTTATAACTACAATCATGCAAATATTTTTTTTTGTATACCCCCCCCCCCCACACCTTCTTCACGCTCCATTAGGGGTGGCACGCCACACAGTTGGAGAAATGCTGGTACTGATCTATAATCTATTGTAACGTCATTGTACTTCTTATCTTTTTGCTTTAAACTATGATAAACTTAAATCCGGGGAAAGTTTAGTAAGAATATGTAGGCGCAGGCCACATGATATCTTTCCAACCAATGAAATAGACCTATCTATTAATAAGTTAGAAATACCCAGGAAATACAATATATACAAGTAGATCTATACATATTATAATCTATTTTAGATCTAGATTCAGTAGAAGTAGTCCATCCGTGTCCAACATCTTTTTGATTATTTTGATATTATTGTAATTTGGATTAGATGTAGCCTATAAAAAAAATAGATTCTACATCTATAAAGATTATAAATTATATAGATCTAATAATTATGCATTGTGACTGTGGTGTGGTTAAAACTTAACTTAATGTGAACACTTACAGTTACACTACAGTGGTGACTATAGTTACAGTACACTGATATATGAATGTGATACCGGTATGTTACTAGATCTAGATCTATCTATGTTGATTGTTGTAATTAATGTAATGTTGTAACCAGTGCACATTTTAATAATTTAAATTTAATTTGACTTATTCCGGCTATCAAGTAGGCATACTATCAACTATCACTAACTAGACTAGATCAATCAAGAAGAATAAAAAGTAAATTTAAAGTAGACCTAGTCTCTATTCTATAGCAATAATACATAAAAAAGAAAAACAACACCTGATTACTGATATTAGTAATATAATAGTATTAGTAATAATACAATATTCAGAAAGTCATTAAGACTTAGGCTAAGATAATAGCCTACTATTAGTAATATGCACATTTCTTATTCCATATGCTAGGACAAATTTGTACAAGTGTTCCTTCTTTCCTAGTCCCCTAGGCTCGTCAGCTGCTAGTTCCTTTCGATCTAGATCTAGTCATTACAGTCATTATATTAGACTGATTAGAGAATGGAATGGGTTGCCTAAATCAGCCTTGAAAACCATTGACTTGATTTTGCACTGATTAAATTTTCCTAGTCACCTAGGCTAGTGAGCTGCTAGTGCTTTTTGATCTAGATCTAGTCATTGTACAGTCATTATATTAGACTGATTAGAGAATGGAATGGGTTGCCTGAATCAGCCTTGAAAACCATTGACTTGTCTTTGCACTGATTAAATTAACACATGAAATGTGCAGGATGCAATTAACTTCATTTCTGAAGTAGCATCTGTAATCTGTAGGACCTACATCCATATCTAATATATAGTTCGTCCATCCTGGTTCGAGGATGACCACTTTTTTGTCATCCAGGGGGCTGAGGGTTTTGCACTGGGGTTTTATGCCTCCTCATGTGGCTGTTGAGACTTGTGTGAGTCCGAAATGTTTGGCTACACACTGGGCAGGTTATTCCAAGCTGGAGCTAGTGTCATTGGCCTTTCTTTTCTTCTCTGGCGTTTTTCTTCTGCCAGCATTTTTCTCTTTTCTTCAGCAACCTTTGTGCCAGTTTCACAGTGGGACATCCATGTGTAATATAGATCTATAAAGCACAATTCTAGGAATATAATGTTTGTATGTACGTTATTTTTAGAAATCAAAATCTTTGACTAATGATCAGAAATCTTGATAAAATTTGACATGAATATTCATTGGATCATGGTGGATACCGTAGGACCCTAAAAAAAAATGACCTAAATCTATGTAGTATAGAAGAATTAAACTTTTTTAACAAATCGGGTTAACCCATGCAATGTATTTTATATTAGATATGAATATGTTCTTAAACTGCTAAACCGATTTTCATAACTGTCTAGTCTACTTTCCTTTTCATGGGAAAATTAAGAAATGTTAATGAACATCTTGCCATGTTTGACATAAATACACAAGATCAGTGATACCCAAACTAAGGTCAGCAGGCACAGGTATAACAGGTTATTGCAGTATTTTAAGAAAGTAAAAGTTCTTCTTACAAACCTTGCAATCTATACCATAGCAAGGTAACCAGGGTTATATCATATCAATTACACTCTAAATCTAAGGAATGATATTATATGCGGTGGTTTAAGTTCTACTAGTCCGCTTTATATTTTGTCGTTTAAAAGTTTGAAACTAACAATAGATAGCTATAAAAACTCCTATTTTCATAAGCAATTTTCTAGCAAAGTGGTTATTGTGTTGGCCTGAGCCCTCAAGTTTGAATTTTATTTGTAAAATTCATTTAAAAAGCTGTCTTGGTATCCTTAAACCAAATACCTTCTTCTTTCTCCAAACTTATTGATACAATTACACTTATAAGCTTTTTTTAAAGTATTTTTATATTTTTCTTGTTTATATTATAGCTTGTTATGTTAAGTTAAAAATATTTCTCTCTCTTTCAGATTATTTTACTTAAAGCCATTTAAAGATCTTTAAGATAAAAGTTCAGAAGAGAAATCTGTTTGACTTATTTCACTTCAAGAATTCTTCTTTCTTAAAAACAAGAATTCTAATTAAAAATGGCTTGTTTTAAAGAGATAACCAAAAAAAAGCGAGCAAAAAGTCCAGAGTGTGACCAGGTAAATGCTGCTTTGGATACATTGGAAGAAAGTCCTTTGCATATGAATGCAAAAGTGAATTTCTTGTCACAGCCTAAAACAAGAAAGTTATCTTATGAGGAACCATCCTCTTTTGAATCACTTATTTACCAATCACTAGATGACAATACTCCACTGCCTAGTTTCAACCTAAATTTAGATTCTGGAAGCTGGTTATTAGATGACAGCAACATATGTCTGAGCAATGGAGAAATCAATGGCAACAAACAATTGCCTTGTACAAGCCATGACTCTTTTCAGTTGAATGATGTGACTTCTGCTGACAATATAAATAACCAGTTGAATTTGTGCAATGTTAAAAGATTGCAGCCTGGTTTTGTTACAAGTTCTCTAGAAGATGATGATCATAAAAAATGGTTATCATTTTTTTCTAACATAGTCACTCAAACTGATCAACAGCTAAACAGAAATGATTTGGCTAAATTAGAACCTGACAAACAGAATACACTAAATTCAAGTTTGAGAACTAGGGTTCAGACTTCTCAGAAAAATACCAGTAGGCCTATAGCTAGTGACCCTGTTTCAGGCATCTCCATAGAACAGTCATATGAAGCCAATACAGATTTAACAGAATATTCAAGATGTTCAAAAAATCCTGGGCATAAAGATTTTCATGCTGTGGATGACCTTCAAGTGAGTATTTTTGCCCTTTTTCTGTCTTAAGTAAAACTATATAGTATCATAAGTCTCTTGTTTGTTTGGAGAAAAATAATAAAAGAAAACTATTTAATATATAAATTAACTTGTACTAGACCAAATGTTCAATTGAATGTTCAAAACATTTAGAGTAAGTTAGCATTTAAGCTTTCACCCTCCTTTCTTCTAACCTTTCCTGTCCAATTTTCTTCTCTTTCTCCAAGCCCTCCCATTATCATTTTCCAAAAGATTAGCATGGATGCTATTGTATAAATAAAAAACATATTAATATACATCAAAGGTGGACAAAATTTTAATAGATGTTCCATCCATTTATATACCAGGGGAGTTCATTTTAAATTGAACTATCTCTTATAAATTTCAGATGATTCTTAACTTAAATAAGAAGAATCAATTTAATATTTTATTTAGAATTTAATAAATACTTTTTTAAACTATTGTATGTCAGTGTACAGTTGTGATGTGGATTCATGCTCTTTATTTTCTATAGTTCAGAGGCCATTTTAAATTACCCTTAGCACATAGACTACTAAAATATCTAAGCTAGTCTAAATAGATTATCATTCTGTCATTTATGATGATTTAGCCATAATTATCAAAAAAAAAAATTCTAGCCAATACACCTATATAGTTTCGGAAATTATTGTACAGTTTTTCCACTTAGAGTAGAGTCAAATAAAAATAGATCAACAGGAGAGAAGTAAAAGAAAAACATGAAGAAAATTACGAACAAAATTAGAAGCTCAAAAATAAATAATAAAGGCCTAATAATTTCACTTTTATAAACTCAGAAACTAATAATATTTTAAAAATAATTATCTATAGGGAAAAAAGTATGTAAATTTCCATTGTTATTTTCCTCATTTCATACAAATTTGCCAAGGTTGAGTTTTTGAGTGCAGATTTATGTGCTATAAGTCTTTGATAGGATCACAAAAAGAACAGGATCAAAGAAGAACGGCATAATAGTTACTATGACCACAAATTTATTTTATATTAAGATATTTTATTTTATTTAATCATTTAATGTACAGTATCTAAACATTTCATTTTTTTTTTGCTTTTCTGCATCCTAGTTGTCTAATTGACACTTATTCAAAAAAAGATAAATACTTAAAGTAATACTATGGTTTTCAGAGTGCACAATGATTTTTTGCTAAATTTATAGAATGCAAGGAAATTTGTGAAATGAAAGCATTTAATTCATACAAATACACATTATAGAATTTAATTTATAGAATTTAATTTTTTGTTTCTTGTTATCTGATAATTAATAAATATCTGATAATTAATAAATATTGCTTTCATTTTTCAGGTTAGAAACCTACCAGTTGAAATTCAGCATGAAGACAGTTTGACCTTTTTTAACTGTGCTGCTCAGTTAGTTGTTCAAATTTCAGTTTTCCATACTAGTCCAGCCAGGGGTCCTAAAGATATGCACAGTCATTACATAGGAACACAAAATAAAAGAAATGGTTCTGGTTTTATTGCTTCAGTGGATAGTGAGATGCTAAAATTTAAATGTAAAAAAAATGCCTGCCCTTTGGAATATTACAGTCAGCGTCTGAAAATGAAACCCTCACTGATTTCTCGCAGTTTCAGTTCACCTAATGGGAGTGAGCAGGATGGATCTGACAGACACCATTTCTATAGTGGAGTGTACATTCACACTAATAAGCATGTCATCTTTGATAAATCAGAGGCTGACTGTGCGGTTGTCAAATTTTTCTTCAATTCTCCAGATCAGACCAAGGTAGTTTATGGCCATGTTACTGCCATTGTGGGTGTCAACAACAGTCAGGACCATGTCACCCTCCATGTCATGTCCCATGACAGGAATTTGTTTTACATCATCAGCTGCCTTCTGAAAGATGCCAAGTCTAGTTATCATCAGATGGTGAAAAGCACCCACAAGTCCCAGACAAGTCATGGGCTTAAGCATAGCCAGAGCTGGGTGGCTGTGATAGCCCATGCACATGGGCTTTCTAAAGCCATCACTTTTGGACACATTAAAAAAGAAGAGGAAGATGGGCTGAGGATTGTCAAATATTATGATGCAGCCACATGCCCTGGGAGCTCAGGGGGTCTAGTCATGACACCATCTCTCCTAAAACTTCAGTGGCCTGGAGCAGTGCATAGTGCTTGCGATGTGGATACTGGATTCAATGTTACCTTGGATTCTAGAGTTCGTGATTTGGACAATCAGGTGATTGGACAGATTCATGAAAAGCTCACAAGAAAACTTTCGGAAAGTAGTTTTCCCTCAATAGAGTGACT